>JBAMHW010000009.1:25042447-25055911 GCA_037177495.1 Rhadinocentrus ornatus | reverse complement strand
CTTGTGATTTAGTTTACTGACCCAAGCTGAGTGTTTTTCAAGGCTCAGGAAGCCCTTGCAGGTGTTTCCAGTTAATTCATGTAGTCACAAAAGTTTTATATGGATTATAGCTGATTTGACAGCTTTTACCTTCATCTGATGGAAGATCCAGTCCAGGTAGTGTGTCATGTTGCCATTAACACCTGGTTTATTCTGTCCATTGCAGTGTTCTGCCCTTATGCTGTCACGTATAAGCGTCAGGGACACTAGACGGCTGCCGCTGTCAGAATGAGACAGAGTTCAGGACAAATATAGTAGATAGTGGTTAACTACAAACTGTAGCCCATCAAGGTCTCTTCAGTGGCTATGAGGTGCAATGCAAATACTCAGATAGTTATTCATACACTTTAAGAAGCATCTAATATCTTTTAGGGATTTCTAAGGTCAATGAAAAGACATAATGATTTAAATAGTGTGACATAGTCAGCTGCTTTCACTGGACTTGGACTTAACATTCTTGTTTACTTGACTGTGTAAGTGGTTTGTTATTGATCACAAAATTGTGTTTATTTAAAACTGTTGGCATGCACAAAACATAGTGTAGGTCTTGTCTGAATGAGCCTTAAAGCAAGTTACATAAGAGCATGAAAATGCTTTAAATTTTTTCCTGAACAGAAACGGATCTGTTTGTGAAAGAAAAACCAAACACCCATTCATCTGAGTGCATTGTTTTATAGGATCAGTTGATCCTATTGATACAGATTCAACAGATACACAAACAACTCTTACAAGCAATGGGCCCGTGTGCTGACTCTTTAGCTGTAGACCTCTAATAAACAGCTGTGCAACAAATTAGTAAAATATGAGTTTTTTAATGTCACTATGAAATGCAAAGCACTTCTATATTTGTTGATTTTTGCAATAAGTATAATTTTCACTTAGCTAAAAAATACAAACGCATTTGTCTTATATGACACTTGTGGCTCCTGCCTCCGTCTCTCTGGCACAGAGCCTATCCTCTGATATCTTTTCATTGTAAGCCATGGAGAGGTTGCACACTGCAGAGTCTATGAGAGAAACCTGAGCCTCCCATCAAGTGTAAAGAGCCAGAGTCTGCCAAAGACACAACAAAAACCACCACATCAACAGTCTATTCCCAAACTGGACACTGATATTTGTCTTTTCTTAGTGATTTCTTGGTAATTTTGTATGGTTTAAGTTTCAAAGGCAATGAGAGCAGAGCCTTGGTGCCACCTAGTGGTAATAAAAAAATTTTTTTAAAAGGCAGCAGTGAAAATTAATACTAACGGGAGACATATTTAGTGAAGTAGAAAAAAATCAAGATGTGACAGATATAAGAGAAATATATTATCAATAGGAAAAAATTTTTATTATATCCCAATAAAACCTTTAGAATTGAATGCATGTGCATCTGTTCATAAGCACCTGTGCTGTCCATGGGTCTAGAAAGTCTCAAAAGAGCGATGTCATTCTGCCGAGTCAGGCTGTTGTAACCTTCATGTGCTATAATGCGGCTCACAGAGTGTGCAGGATTAAACAGAGTGCCTACTGGATCCATTATCCCAGCAAACACTGCACAGTTTTCAGGACTGGAGTTCCTGTAAAGGGAGAAAAAAACAACAGAATCAGTTTTGAACCCACCACGGCTACTACTCTAAAGAGGGTGCAGCAGTGATGATCCAGTTGGGGGAGATGATGTCCTCTCCACAAAGGTGAGAACCAGCAACCTGAAGGCTGACCTGCCATGGCCAGGAACGCTTAAAGGCCAGCTGGTGTCCAGCGGTCCTGCTTGAGTTCACCACGCTCCCACAGTCTGAAATTAGAGGATGCATTTCACTGCTACAGACATTTCAAAGCAGTTATAATGATTACTTGAACATCATTACAGCGCACCTGTACAAAGCAATGTCACCACACTGTTGTTAGGACAGGAATTGCTAAGAAAGAAAGAGAAACTATATAAAAAGGGTGAACTCAGTTTGTATTCATTCAGCTGCAGAATCTACTCTGATCTTTCCGGCTCACTGGCCAAGCTGTTGCAGAATGGATGCTTGGGGTTGGCATCAGACTTCACTAATAAGAATCCATTATTAGAGTCAGTCCTCTGTTGGTCTAATTTAAAATATGTGTTCCTGTCAAAAAAATACAAGGAACAATTACAACTTCATTTAAAACTTATAACCCTCATCCAGCTGAAGTAGTTTCAGTTTTGAAAAAAGTATCTGTTGTATCCGATGTCCTGGCAGCTCATTCTACCCTGTTTGTGGCTCCAGCGGTGAGAACAAACAGACCTACAGTCTTTGGTTGGAGTCCAATAGATCTGGAGCACGAAACTGGAGCCATGGAGCCTCACTGTAAACACCATGCAAATGGTGACTGTGTTTTATTTAGAGAAGAAAATAGATTAAGAAGTTATAATAAACACAGAATGAGTTTGAAATCACCCAAATGTCATAAAAGCTGTGGTGTAAACTACATAAATAAAGGAAAGTTCTTGTGGAAGTGGTTATAAAGGTGAAGGGTTCTCAAGTGGGTTTCATCTTGCATTTTTTACCACATTTAGCTTCATCCTGGGCTGCAGAACAGTCATTCACCCAGTCACACTACTGGGATTCCCACACACAGTTCCCATCGCCACATTTCATCCCGTACACACAGGGGAGGAATCTGAAAGAAGAGAACCAAGAAAATAAAAGTGGAACAAAGCTTGTTTAAGCAGATTAATTTTATAAAGATTGTACTACTTACTGTTGAAGAGTTTATATAAATGCTGAACTTACAGTAGTAAGCCAGAAGGATCCCAATCAGCAGCCCGAGGAACAGCAGGGAGATTATAGCAACCACCATGAACTCCTCACATCTCTGTTTTACATCTGACATAACAACAAAACACTAAGTGGAAGACCCTCTACTTCCTTTTCTCCTTCAGATTTTTTTTTCTTTAATTGAGAAATGTGACTTAATGCACATTTTAGGCCTTTCCTCAGTTAACAGAACAATTTTAACTCAAACTTGTTGAGTGTCCTCATTTGAACGGCTCCCTTCTAATCATATCAAAGTTTCTATTTTTTCAAAGTCAGGGATTTGATTTGACCACCAAACCATTAGATTTTACTTTAGTTTGGTAGAATTACTTGTGTTTCGACCTCTTTGTCCATTCAGTCAGAATATTGCTGTCAGTTATGTAAAATCATTTTGTCCCATAAACAACAAAAGAGACCCAAACCACAACACTGTCACCACTGTGTTTTACAGATGAAAGAAGGTTTTTATACAATATTTGGGTGTCCTTTATCCCCATCAACCCTCTATATGATCTTTAACTAAGCAGTGTTTTTTCTCCTCTCTGCCCTGCCACAATCATCATTAGTTGTTTAAAAGCCTGGATCCCTTTGTAAGCTCTCCATAAAGCACCATGCACCTCCGTTGTTTAAACACGTCTCATTGGTGTTAAATTTCCTCAATTTGTACGCATTCTTTCTGACTATTGAAGGGTTTGGACTCCACCCATCAAGAGCTCACATAACTTTCTAACCCTTTCCAATCAAATAACCAGCTCTCAAACTGAGGTCCTCAGAAAGCCCTTGTTTGGACCTTGATGCACTTTTAACCACTGACTGATGAGAGGGTCCTGCCTGCCTAAACTTCCTGCTGATTTATAACACCTGAATCTAATTTTGTCTTTGTATTTACAATAAATCCCAGATATTCACAAACTTTTTCCACACAACAATAAAATACTTTTTTTTTTAATCATTTCCTTTTACAAATAAATAACCAAGTATCAAACAGTATTGGCTCTTTTTTTTTATTTTTATTTTTTCTACACCGCTTATTCAACTTTAGGGTCATGGAGAAGCTGAAGCCAATCCCAGCAATTAGCAGGCGAGAGGCAGGATACACCCTGGAAAGGTCGTCAGTACATCGCAGGGCCTGTGTTGAACTGTTCATTTTTAAATCGACCTTAAGGATATTTTGCAAATATCTGCTGTTGTTTTAAATCATATTGATGCAGAAACAGAAACTTTTGAATGGTTTACAAATGTGCAAGCACAACTCTTTGCAGGCAGTAAATTGTAAGGTGTCATTTTTATTTTTATAACTACAAAAATGGCTGTTCACAATATAAAAATTGAAATTACAAAAGAATTTGATCTCCTTTGATCCTCTTAACTCAAATTCTTATTCTAAGACTGAAATAAAACAAAACAAATAATGTATTTTGTTCTGGACGTGCATAATTTCTTCTATTACTTTAATTACATTCTATTTAATATGCGGTATGCAAAGGTACAATCACACAGATTGGTATTTGTAAACAAAAATAATCTTTAATTTTTGGAGAAAAAGACAAGTTACTGTTCTACATTATTATGTCATGAAAGGACCCTTGAATACCTTTTTGGGGGGCAGTGGAGTGGCTGATGTCAGTTGGGGGATTTGGGGCCACATGATGAACATACTGTGGTTTAACATCCTATCGGCTCGGGGGTAAGTTTTCATCTTGTAGTGCTGTAGGTGAAATAAGGACCTGAGTCCAGGTACTGTTGGTAAAGCATTAGGTATGATCAAACATTTAGATTAGGTCATTTTTCTCACAATTTTTTTTTAATTACTAAAATGTAAATATGAGTGAGAGCATTTCAAACACTAAATTTAATTTATTAACATTTATAAATTTTTATATTTTGAACATTTGAATTAAATTACACACACTACAGTTTTAACTGAAGAGTTTTAGTGTAAACAATCAGAGAATTTCCTGAACCTGAAAAACTTCAAAACTTACCGGATTGGTGGTCATTTTTTGCTAAAATGAAACGATGCAGCTGAAACAATGTCCTCTTGGGATTATTCAAATATCAATCTCAAAACAAAATATTCTGCTCAACATCAGAGTCTGACACTGAGTGAGAAAAAAACCTTTACAGAGATTATGACTTCTAACATCTCCTCTTTGTCCAGCTCTGCATTCTCCAACAACAAAGATCAAATTAAGGCATTTGTATGAACATCTGAGAGACCACTCCTACACCTCACACAGTGTCTTTCAAGTTTCTCCACTCTACACACAAGCATAAAAAGGGCATATCAGATGTGTGGTAAATGAGAACCATTGCAACGATGGAAAGGTACAACATGACATGATGCACACAGACAAACACAATCAGTTCTGGAGTCACTAAGTGATGAGAAACTGCAGACAGCTATTTTTATTTACTAAATAAATCTGCAATGACCTACTGTTCAGTAGCAGCACTTAACTTTTAAACACACTTTGCAAATTTGCAATATATTTTGTTTCCATATTGCAGCAAATATCCTCAGTCGATGGCGGGTCTGGACTTCTCTTTCCTAGAGTTTTTTTTTTTTTAGCCAAATGTGGTTAGATGCTGCAGCACGTTCTTTTAAAACCAATACAAAAACCATGATCAGCTTGGGTACACATTCACTATGATTTTGTTTCAATAAGCATTCATTTCTTTGCTAGATCATGGTGGAGCAGTTATCAATGCCACTTGTACCCCCACAGCATCATAGATGCTTACTTTAGCAATGTCCAACTTCTTCATGCCCATGTATCCCATTTTTGTATCAAATTTAATAAAAAAAAAAAAAGTGGAGTTTAAATTATTTGCAAATCACTGAGCTCGGTTTCTTGGTACTTTTTAAACAGAAAAAGTTTGAGACAATATTTTCCACACAGATTACTCATACAAATAACATAAAAACAGCATTTGTTTATACTCATTTAATGATACAGTAATCATTTTAAAGAGCAGCAGGAAAGTTACAGCGTACAGAGGCTGTCGAATTGTACACACATTTCTCAATTCTCATGCCATACTCTACATCTTGTAGAAAAACAACATTCAATACTCTCATATACTAAAACAAATGGCCTCTAAATGGTAATAAGCAACTGAACTGAAGCAAAAAAAGGATGTCATCCAATGCATACAAACTTTGGATATCCCTGGCAAGAATGAATCATACTTAAGTCAGCAGTAAGAAAACACTCATGTCAAACAGGGAAAACACAAGTAAGGACCATCATTTTCAAACATACACATGTCTCAGTGATGGTTCTTTTTAAATTTAATGTACCCAGCAGATCACTGCTGCAAGCACTTACTGATTCCATAGTTTGGTTTTTAGGCCGCTACATAAAATTCACTGCTTTGCCTTTAAAGTGCAGAAATTGGCAGAAACCTTCATTTACAAAGTCAATATGATGCTGGTCTGTTGTATAAAAATTGAATTGACATGTTTTAGTAAACACAGTAATGAGGGTCATACCCAGGCCTGCCATCCTGGGAAGAGCCGACTAAGGTTTTTGGGATCCATGGCTTGTTGAATGAGCAGGTTAACCTGCCCGCCCATGCTGAGCACAGTCCCCTCCTCCACCCCCTTCAGCTTCTCATGCAGCCGCAGCAGCACTCGCTCTGCCACCTTGTTGAAGCTCTGGCTGTCGCTGCAGGAGGAGAGAGAAAACAAGAGGATTTACAGAGGAAATGACTTGTTATGCAAATTTAAGGAATATAATCCTACTTAATCACCTGGATTTACGATGGTTGTCGATGATATCTCCTCCCATCGTAGAGCTCAGTGTTGCATTGAGCTCCTGCTGCTCGTCGTGCTGCAGATAGAAGGCCTTCAGAGGGTTCATGGTCCAGTCAAACAAAGGGTCATACAGAAGCACCTACAGCACAGAAAACAGATGGTCATTTAGTTGATTTTACAAGCTGGAAAGAAACCTTTGTGTGCCAGTGAAAATGCCAGTCGCTCTTACCTCTACAATAGTCAACAGAGCTTCTTGGGAGCTCCTCATCACCTCCATAGTCTTTTCACAGCATCTGATTAGAGTGAGGAGCTCACATCATGCACATTATCAACGCAAGCATCGCTTTACCACAGCTTTATCAGTGTTGAAATGATACATTTTTAAACTTAATGTAATAAAACATGCTAAACAATGCAATTAAGATACAATTTTACTCTACATACTAAAGGTGCAATGCAAATAAGTAATTAAACATCAAAGTAAGAACAGTAAAAAATATAAAGCTATAAGGAATATAATAAATATATAACATATAAAATAATATTACAAGTTCCTCTTAGACTCCTCACCTCCTGAAAACTCCTTCCACTCCAGTGATGCCCATCCCATCCACAATGTCTCTGGATAGCCTGAAGGGGACAGTCTCAGGAGTGGGGAGGATCTTCCCCTGCTCAAAGGCCACGCCTGATCACCAAAGGTATGAAGAAGAAGCATAACCATAAAGATGGTTTTCATACAATCACCCCAGTGTTATACATGAACATGCTGTTCCACTGACTCGGTTTACACCTTTGATGAAGTGAACTTTTCAGTGTCTACATGAATTATACAGGCAAGAATAAAGACTACCTAAATCGATGTGCACCAGTTCAGCAGTCTGTTCATCGATTAGGATGTTCTGGATGTGTCTGTCGCCAAGACCAACAATATAGCCAACTGTGTTGGGAAACAGAAAATACTTCATTAGCCCAAAATGCTTTTTTAACTTGTCATTTTGTCTTGCAGTGACTTGTCATGTTTTAGAGTAGAAATACGTGCAAACTGACATAAACTGACATGTGTCCACTACTCTCTTCAAGAAACTATTATCTAAAAACATTTTTTGTTTCTGTTAGATCTGTATGCAACTTCATGCATTCATAGTAAATACACTGGGGGAAGACAGTACTGCGTACCTATGGAGGAGGTGGCCACACTGCGAGTGTAAGCCAGCCGCTTCTCCATCCACACTGCAGGATCCAGGAATCGCTCCATGCAGAAGTACCTAAAGACAGGCCTAAACTTCTTGCACACCTCGCTGTAAGCCTCAAGTTTCTCATCAAATGCAAGCTTCTGAGCCTCCTGTAATGTGCACATAAAGATAAACAGAAGCAGTTATGCAGACACAAAAAAAGCTAAGATTCAAAGCAAGTAAGTCAAATGCAGATGAAACCACGGAAAGTAAAGTGAGAACCATGCTGCTGAGGAATTTCAATGTTGCCAAAAGTATTACCATCATCCTCTTGCGGCAGGCCAGGTTGGTCCAGTCTTGAGGTCGGAAGCGTTTGTGGGCTCCTTTTTGAGGATCCACCAGAAACTCCCCAATGGGCATCGTGCCAGAGCACCACTCCAACACTCCACTGCGCTGGGAGAATGGCACAACCTGGGAAGGCGTGTTAAGAGGTCAAGGTAATTAAAGGCTGCTTTGTTACTCTCCTTTTTGAGGCTAATTATAAGCTACTAAAACAAAGATGATGGCTCTCTTTGAATGCACAACAGCGGTTACCTTGTATCGTCTGATGTTGAGCTTCCTCTTGCGAGTGTCCGTGTTGCGCTGCAGTAGCATGGAGCACATGCTAAAAACCTGCTGCATCACTGCATCTTGGCGCAGGTCATCCTGACCCTGTTCACAGAAAACAGGGCCAAAACCTCAAGAAAGTGTGGAGTGTATTGTGATTTCCAACAATTAGACTTATTATGAACCTCTGTTTAAATTTGCAATCAGCAAAGCTTACAAAGGAGTTATGGGTTAATTTGACGTAAAATTGCTTATTTGAGATCTGTGATCAATGACACAGGTATACGAGTCTTTCTTCTACGTTTCATATTATTACAGTGCACAAAGATAAATGTTGGTATCAGTGAGCCATGCAGCTTAACTCTACAACTATAAGTGACTTTTACTGTGCAAACATTTACACAGGATATTTGCAGTGAAAATAAAGTGAATTGCTTTTCCATTTGTTAAACAGTGCATTGTCTGTACACATGTACGTATTTTCATTTTTGTGCAGTCAGTACTTGTGCAAGTCCTGGGAAAGTCATTTTCTAATATTAATGCCGATTCCACCCATGAAGAAAACCAAGAAAACACAAGGAAAGTGAAATAAATGACGAATATAACTCAAAGTATAATAAATCTAGAGATAGATGATGCAAGGTACCAGAAACCCCAAGCAGCTACAGGCCATGCAGTACAATATTTATTCAGGCTAAGGCTCTAAAAATAAGCACTGACACATGGGGTTACGCTACAGGATGAGAATGAAAAGTCATTATCAGAAATATGAAAAATGGCTCAATAAATCAGTATGTCAATAAATACAATTAAGATAAAACATTTTGTTAATTATTTGTGTTTAGAGTTGGAAATAAATGGACATTTTAATTGCAATTATAAGCTGTGGCTATTTCATTTTATTGCATTTATCTAATTGGTTCTTTTTTCCCATCTTACTATTTATTATATTTATGTGTTTCTGTATTTTATTTTGTTCTATTTTCATAATAATTCTTCCAATTTCTTACATATCTATTTATTTTTGTCTTATTTCTCCTGTGCAGTTACCCCTTACTTCTAATTATTTACTTTTAAACCGACCGACCGACTGGACGGACAGATGTTTTCATTTTTACAATCCTGCATGCTTTTCTAAATGGTTATTGAAAAGATGAGTGACCACCTTCAAACAAAACTCATTCTTTACTTTATTTTAGTTGCTTTTATTGACATTGATATATTTATTAAGGCAGTTATAGTGTAGTGGTTATGTTTACTTTCTAAATGTGGCAGTTTCAGTCCTCCATTGTAGGGTGATTTTTTTTCCCCTTTTTTTTCCAATTTTCCTCTCATTTAATTTTAGGATGTAAAAAGTGTCTTTAATCAGCATGATATTCAAGTACTGATTGGATCACAACCTTCACAAATATTCAACATTTTTTTCTTTTTAAATCCACCTTCTGTCATTAATGTACTGTATTTAACCTGATGAAGGGAAAAACCTGCATATCCAAATATTCAGAATATAAGAGAAAAGTCACAGACGCTCAATATTTCATCTGCTTTTAATGGAAAAGCTACATCATAGACAAATCATTATTTTTCAGTATGTTTTGTTTTTGTTGCTTTAAATGTAGTTTTCAATCCCACAGCCTGTAAAATATGACTAACTAAATAAGTTTCTGACACAACTTCACCTACTTTCAAGGTGAATGCGGAGGGGAAAGTCTTAAAAAGGTCAGAGCTCCAGCAACCTAGAAGTACGAGTAACTTCCGCCTGCAGCCTTCATCACAATGAAGATTACAAGCTGTAACATGAAGGTCTGACATGTGTTGCTGCAGCTTTAACCTCTAAATAAAAGACCAAATGATTAGCATAAATAATTAAAAACAAAGTGTGAGCATAAACAAAGGGAGAAGAAATGCAAAAAAACCAAAACATTATATCCCCATGACTCTCCAAAGTGGTAAATGATTACCTTTTAAGTGCATTTAAAAGTTCCTGCAAACACAAGCACTCTCATTCACATGTATACACACCCTCCCCTGTGGCCTCTTGCAGAATGCCTTTATTATGAAGGTGTGAAACATGTTTGTCCTGCTATTAAAAACAGGATTAATTATTACCAGCAGTCAAACCTCAAATGGAAAATAACTCCAGTTTGAAGTGAGCTTCTTCCTGTCTGACTTTTAATCCCACCTCATACATGAGGCTTTAGCTTCATAGAGAGCTCATTTGTTCAGCAGAGACCACAAGGAAATACATATCTGTACTATAAACTCAGACACACTTTTAAAATAGATCAAAGGCGTGCATATAACACCAACCAAAACACACATACGTACTTACTTTGACCAGCTGTCGCCTGCTCTTTCCGTCAGAGCCGACACAGTCAATGATCTTGGGCAGGTTGACTCCTCCAGCCAGGTGATAGTGGGGGTTGAAGGATACGATAGTCACCAGGTTGTCATAGCAACCAGATGGATCCACCTGTTTCCAACATGAACAACTGATTTAACATTACAAGAACTGATGGTGGAGAGTTTTCACTATAACGTCTGTGACTGATTCCCCCTTCACAGAAACTCTCCATCTACACGACATCACATCCTCCGTACAAAACTTAGCAGGCAAGCAGCATATATATTACCTTAATCTCCACTGTGGGGATGACAACCTCTTCAAGGTCTTTGATTTGCATGATGGGTTGATCAGCAGGAATGGGAATAGCCCCTGAACCAATTACAGGAAATGATGACATGTAAAACAAACATTCAGAGGTAAGGGGAGAAGAGGCATTATTCTTAATGGCATTCAACCCGAGTGTTTACTGTGATGTAATGTAAACAACTAAAATGATCCTAAAGTTTTCTGAATTTAGTCTTGAAATGCTATCCATTTTGTTTATGTTCCGCTTACTCTTCTCAGTTTTGTGTCTGCTAGCGTCCATATAAGCCAGAGTGATGTAGGCATCACACAGACGCTCAATCCCTCGGATCATCTCGGCTCGCTTTTTCCTGATGGCATTGATGATTTTCCGAGCCACATCTGAACGTTCCTGCATGTAAAACAAAGCTTGTTCTTTTTAAAATGCTCTAAAAGGAATTCAAAAAGGTGTCTGACATTGACTTTAACTTGCTCAAACCTAACAAGATTGGCTGTTAAGACATCGTGAGATTATAGAAGGAAAGTCTTACCAGGTCAAATGGTGATGGTTGCCGCGGAGCACTCTTAGAAGGTCGGGTCCGGCAAAAGTTCTCGTCTTTGTTGGCGTTCACCAGGGCAAAGATGATGAAGAGTGTGTGGTGAGGATGCTCCAAAGATGCTCTGCAAATTAGCTACAAGGACAGAAAACAACTGAGGCAAAAACCTTGCCCCTGGTGCAGATTTATCCATGACCTGAATTAAGTAAATTATTAAACTACAGTAATCCAGATAAGTAAACAAGCATGCAGTCATCGAACTTTCAAATAAATCTGATATTGAATTACATCATTAAGGACAACATGGAATCCGTTATCCTCCGAGATGCCAGTCGCCATCTTGGTCCCCATGCGAGCAGCCAGCTGATACATGAGGGGCAGAAACTTGTAGGATGGGATCTGCTTCACTCCTTTCTGAAAAATCCAAATTATAAGAAAAAATTTAAATTGCTGACCTGAAAGTCACTGAACAAATTAATCATTTAGATGTCTTACTAACCTTCATCATGTCATTCACAACTTTAATGTCAGCATTCTCCAACCATAGCGAAGCCAGGCGGAACACCCAGGTGTCGTGCTCCTCACCCTGCTCTAGACACTGGATGTAGTTCTCCACCGCCTTACACAGGAAGCGCTGTCTGTCTGATCGCAGGTTAGACAGAGCCTTTTCATCCAGCTCCAGCTCTTTCTGCACCTTAATTGTGTACCTGTAGAGTAACAAAAATAATTACTAGTTACTACGAAATAATAATTTTTGGTGAGTTAAATTTAGTTGGATCTTTGTGTTTGAATTTTTTTAAACAATCACAAAGCCACAGAACTAAACGAGGAAAACAACCTGTTGGAGATCACTTTACGCTCCCTGATCAGGTCTACTTCCTCTTTGGCCTTCTCCAGCAGTGCCTGCTTGTTCTCAAACTCAGAGGAGTTCATGTACTTGTCGATGCTCTGGTACTGAGCATCAGAGAAGCGAGCCAGGGACAAGAAGGCCTCAGTCCGCTGGCTCTGGAGTCTGGGGTCCTGGGCCCCTGACTCCCCCTCTATCACCTCTACAGCCTGAGAAAGCAGGAGGAGAGAGAGCTTCAACAAAGCAACACTTTGTAAAAGTAATAACAGGGTTTGCTCAAATTGAAAAGAAAAAAAAAAGTTTCCCAACTAAACAGTGTGACCTGATTTGGTAGGCTTGGTGCTGATGTATAAACACACACACACACACACACACACATGAATTATTGAATCATATCCATATGAATCTGCCATAGCCAGGGGACATAAACCATAAACTTACATAATTTTAATATTTCGTCTTTGCCTACTTGTAGTATATCTGGACATTGATTATTTATTCATGAGTTCGGGTGGCCTGATATTGGCTGGCTGATTTCCCTGAGGACCGTCTGCTGTAAGATTATTTTAAGATTCCTGTTTAGATGCTGAAAAGAAAGCAACTTTCCAATATTTTTTGAGTGTGAAAAAAAATTATCCTACCTTAAAAAAAAACCTGCATTGCAGCTAATTTAGAAATTCATGTTCATTTTAAAAGATTTTCATAAATTGTGGACACCACACTTTGTGAGAACAGCTCTATTGAGTTGTTTTTTCTAAGCAGATAGCTGTTCATGCAACAAAGCTTAATCTTTATTTGTACAACTGACCTCTTATCTTTACAAACAGGTTCCAAATGTACTGTATGTTGTTGTATGTTGTGTTTAATGTTCCTCTTACCCTCTCCAGGTAGTTCTCCAGAATAACTCCAGGACTTTCCAGGCAGGTCTCAGCCAGCCAGTTCCCACATAGCCTGAGGCACTCAGTGTAGAGTGGAGCCAAAGCAGGATTTAAATCCACCTGGTGGCCAACACACAGTACAAGGAGAGTTTAAATAAGCCTTCTGACATGGTATTGCAATATAAAAATAAAACACACACACATACATTTT
>JBAMHW010000009.1:24976900-25042414 GCA_037177495.1 Rhadinocentrus ornatus | reverse complement strand
GGGGGGGGGTTAATATTATAAATAAACTAAATAGGGTTTTCTATTGAAGAAAGAAGCTGAGTTTGTGTGTTCACTTTTTCTTCTAGACTGTGTGTCATCTGTCTCAGCAGGCCCAGAGCCAGACCCTGTTCTCCCTTTGCCCAGAACACCTGGGCCTCTTCCAGCTGCCATGATGACACAGGGAGTGCCATCCAGGTCCCACCACCACTGTGCTGCTTCATCTGGTAGACTGCACGCTCTGCAAGCTGGAGGCCAGTTACAACTCTGTGAGCACTATGTGGGAATCCTTCATTATATATTTTACAAGAAAACTAATTTGACAAAACAAGCATGTGGATGCTACCTGTGTATTACCGGCCTTGCGAGCTGAACGGCAGAGCTCCATGAGGTGGTCTGTGAGAACAGAGCTGAGGTACTCTGCGCTGTCAGGGTTTCCCAGTCTGGAAAACAGGGCGTGTTGGGCCACAGAGCGCACGGCTAGAATAGGCTCCACCACGGCAAAGTCACTGTCCAGGAGCAGCTGGGAGTGCTGCCGCCACCGGCTGCAAACCTCACTCAGAGCCACGTCTGAAAATGGCCTATAAAATAAACACATAATTTTCAGTAATTAAATCCTGCTGATCCATCCTTGTTTAAAGAATGTGTTTTTTTCTGCAATTAGATAAATAAAATCACCTGGAGAAGAGCTGTTTAACACTCTCCAGCTCTCTGATGCTCTGCAGGTTCCTGAGAGCTGGGTACAGAGACAAAACAGCCTCTAGATTGCCTCTGCAGAGCTCCTCCACCTCAGCACCCCTGCACAAATTCACAAGCCCATAGGAGTGTGAATCCCATCAAACTGGAGGTGAAACTTGATCTTTTATATGCCCACCATACCTGGCCTGTTTTAGAGTTTCATCAAATATGGAAAACTCTTTGTCTTTGAGCGCTTGCAGGGCACAGAACACAGATTCATGGAAGCCAGGATTGGATTTCTCATTCCTTATATGGCAAGATATATTTGGAGGGAAAACAAGACAATTTACTAAGCAAAGGGACTTTCAAACCAAGGAAATAAAACTTTTCTTGTGTGCTTACACTCCTCTCACCTCTCTGACAGCTCACAGTCCCACTGGCTGTTCCTCCAGGCTGCTTGGAAGCGGAGCTCTCGAAGGTCTGCTCCCCACTCCACCCCTTCACTCTCCAGACCCCTCATGTAGGTGGCGAGGATGCTGCTCAGACCAAAGTTCTGCAGACCCTGATGGCACATTTATGACCAGTAATGGACTAATGAAAACAGAGTTAATCTCAAGGAATTTTGTTATGAATAATGAAGCTTTAAACATCTTACCTCCACAATTCCTACTTGTCGAGTGACTTCAGGCAGAGTCGAGTGAAGATCATATGTGGTCAGAGCCTTTCCCCACATAGCTTCATGTTCATAAGTTCGAATCCTAAACAAAGAATGATTTAGATTTCTAATATTGGCAAATTTTATGTAATTAGTAATTATACGAAAAAATCTGATGAACTCCGATCAGATCATTTTTAACCTTGTCAGTGGACTGGTCATCGTCTCCCCTCCACAACCATACAGACTGTCAGGCTCTCCGATGCTGCGATACACCTCGATCAGAAGCTCCTGCGAACATGTCAAGACGGAGTCAAATGAGAACAAATGTTTATTAGTAATTTATCAAATACATGACAGAAAATTATCTTTTGATTGTGCGTGATTCACTAACTGCATATCTGGCATGCACAGCAGACCTGCAGACTGATACTGGTGGGTTCCATACTCTTCTCAGTCAGACTGGAGATGGTGAAGTTCTGACTGTTCTCTTCAAAAGTGAGCTTACGTGTTGCTCTGGCTTTTGTTCTGCACATTTGGTCAGAAAATGGACGAAAAAAGACAACTGGATGAATAAAAATAAAATGAAATATCAGAATAATTTTTCAAATTTGAAATAAATGTGAAAAAAAGCTCCTTGCAGACCTTCGACTTTCCTCCATGTTTGCTTTGATATTGTCAACATAGATTTCTGAGTACAGCAGAGCAGTGAAGTGAGCAGAGCAGGACTGAGCAGCTTTGGCCACCTCCAGGTAGTTCAGCTCCAGCCAGAAGTTTGAGTCACACACTGTACCACAGGAGTTGCTGCAAAAGGGAAACTGATTGTTGATGCAAAAGCAAACTACTTAACACTGCATGTCATTTTAGCAAAAACACTGAAGCAGGTCAAAACAGAAAATAACTAAGATTTCTCCACAGCGTGTTTGTGATTATTCTCTGAGAAAGAGAAAATCTTGGACCTGCTGATCATTCACATTCCCCTGGGAAGACCTGCATGTGTTTGAAAAGATTGTTAGAAGGTAGGAATGAGATGCCTGGGCATCTTGCAGAATGACTAGATGCTTGGACAGATCTTTGATGACAAGATTATTACAAACCTGTCAGCTTCCAGTTGTCTCTGTTGGTGTCTCAGGTAGTCAATAACAGCAAGCATGGTACGCAGGGAGGTCTTATCGTACAAGCCCTGACGGACAGTGTCAGACTCTGTGGGAAATAATAAATACTGATCAATATAGAGCACACAAGGACAATGTAGTACCAGTAATCATTCAATATGTGAATATCTACCAGAGTCAGAGTAGAGAGGTGTGGCAGATCGACTAGTGGCCTGGGCGCTCCTGGAACAGAAGCTGAAGAAGTCCTGAATGTGGGAGGAGAGCAACGCCCTCCATGATCCGTTAGAGTCACCCAGAAGGATGGAGTGAATGATGAGGGGCAGCAATCTCTGACAGCAGTCCACATTCACCTTCAAATGGATGAAATCAAGAAATTTAATCAGGAATTTAAAATAAATAAATGGGCTCAAGTGGGTATAAGTAATAAAGTCAGTCCAGATGTAAAAACAAAGTTCTCAAATTCTTTAAGCTCACCAGACACAGTGGTCGTGACAGCAGCAGGGCCTCACTCCTGACCCCTCCGCTGTCCAGCAGAGCTGTACACAGAGCCCTCAACCAGCTATTGTGGCTGCCTGCCTGCGGAATCCAAAACTCTTGGGTCTGCAGCTTCTCCTTTGCATCCAAATTCTCCTCAGCACTCACAGCAGCCACCTGATGAGGGTCATTAGTGACAATTCATAATCTAACATGCATAAGGTAAAATATGTGCTTGACGTAAACACATCCATATCCCACCTTATTCTTCACTGTTCTGAAGGGATTGAGATAAGCCAGCATGGGGTCTCTGTTATCTTTGTAATGGGCCCAGAAGTCGACTCCAGACTGAGTGGCGAGGATGTCCTTTGCACACTGAGCTGCTGCTCGCCTCACCTCGATGCTGGCACACAACAGTAACATCACCCACACGTTTTACTCACAGTTCATGTCACGGATTTGCAGGATTCACTGTACCGCTGATGTGTGAGCGCGTCGTTCATGCAGTTTAGGACGATGTAAAGACACTGCAACTCAGCAGAGGTGAAGAGAGACACAGCCTTTTCGTAGAGGGGATCTCTGCCATGGAGGAGGGCGATGGTGGAGAAGTCAACTGGACCCAGTTCTCCCAGACAGCTGCCTGCTGCCTCTGCAGTCAAAAGTTTTGTTTAATAAAATCAAGCTTACACTGTAAAAATAAAAGGTGCTGTAGAAGTTATCTGACTGTATACCAAGAATATTGGCTCCTCCCGGATGGTTGGCTGCTAGTTTGCAGAGCTGCAGCAGACTGAGGACAAGCTTTACCAGCACGCTGTCAGTAGGGTCGACTACAGAGGGAAGACAAATGGAAAAATATTAAAAAGAGCTCATTAAAAGAAATTTATTTTCATGCAAAGACTTTTTCTGGCATTGCACCATGGCACTCTTTAAGCAGCTCTCGGATCTGTCCCTTGTTGTGTTGCAGCTGTCTGGTCAGCTCCTTTAGTCCCTCAAGTCTGGTCAGAGGTAAGGATTCACAGGACGCCACTGACAGGAAGTGAGCTATCTCCTGTATGAGGTAAAGGCAGAGGTTGTTGGTGAGAGATTTCTCTTTTTTATTAGAGCTGATTACACTTAAGCAATCACATCAGCAATAAACTCAAAAAGACAACAAATGAAAGAGAAGTGGAGGTTTTATTTGAGTGTACATCTGTTGCTGTTACCTGTCTTAGCGTGAAGTTGCCGCTGTTATATTTGAGTTTTTGCTGCACTGACCGCAGCTCTCTGAATTCAGTGATGTCAGGAAAAGGCTCCAACCTGCTGATGGCTCCTTTTAACTTCTGCTGATTTTCTATGCTGAGAAACTGCAGCAGATTGAGCACCTGGTGGGAAAAGAAGAATTCAAAATCCAAACTGGCATGAAATGAAGCAAAAGTTTAAACTATGTGCTGAGATTTTTAATTAAGAAACATTTAGGGTTTTAAGTTGAGCAGAGTATATAGGTGCATCTGTGCAGCGTGTTAAGTAACTTCTAGCTGCTGCTTTGGAAAATGCACTTGCATTCGTCTACACTTTCAGTTAATGACATGATATTATTTAAATGCATGCAAGCTTGAATTAACTCTGCGAGACCTAAAAACACTAAATATGGGGAAACTCATGTATTGCATCAGTTCCTAATGGGTTAAAGAACAAAATAAATTAAAAAAAAGGGCACACACACATACTGCATGAACTACCTTTCACATACCTGCTGTGAGATAGAAGGCCGACTGGTCACCTGAGCAGTTAGAGTCCCCACAATGACCTGAAGGTGGCAGTCCAGAGCATCATCGCAGAACTGCAGAGCAGCCTGACACACAGAGGAGAGCAGGTCGCAGCACAGAGAGAGGCTTCGATTAGAAACCTCATCACACTGGAGAGGTCTGCAGTCAGAAAAAAAAACACAAAGAGATTAGATTGTGTTTACACTACTGTAAATAAATCCCACTGGAGTATCAGCAGCAACCTGCTGTTGATGTGGTGGATGAGGGTGTAGATGATGTCTCTGAGAACGAAGGCCCAGGCTCCTCCCAGACCGTCCTTCACCTTACTGAGCAGCAGGCTGACAAACAAATGGTACATGAGGAGGATGCGGTGACGCTCGTAGCTGTTGGTAGTCTCTGCTGCTCTTTCGCACACGGCCAGCAGAATTCTCTGGATGGAAATCTACCATGCAGAAACAACAAGAACGTTTGAAATTAAGTGTATGGAGTAAAAAGAAAACACAAAGAAAAATCTGCATTTCTGCATTGAACAAACGTAACAATACGGGGACTGGGATATTGTACCGGGGTTTTGGACAAAATGGCAACCAGGGACTTGTGGTTGGCACTGTGGCATTTGCTGAGGTACTCCAATGTAGCTTCGATGACCTTAGAGCTGAAGTATGGTGGATTTGGTACAGGATCCAACTCTCTGAGAAACACAAAGAATCAATTTTATTCTGTATTTCATTCACATAACAGTCAAGACAAAAGAACAAACCCAGTAAAGAGTGAAATGGACAAAGATATGTTCTAATAAATAATTAACATTACCCAATAAAGCGTGTCAGGTCTCCCCTGTCTCTTTCTGCTCCACCACCTTCGTACAGAGTCATCAGCAGCTCCACTACAATGTCTGCCAGGTTACTGTGGATCAGGCTGTCAATTTGCTGTGGAGATATTTAGACAATGTAAGGAGAGCCTGTGGCCCCAAGTTGGTTTTGACTTAGATAATCCACATCAGTATTCTGGCGAGAAGCACAGGCTGGCAATGTACAACCTCCTGAAAAATGTCACAGTACAGAGCATTTACGGAAACCTTAACAATGAATGTTTTGGTTATACAGTTAAATTACTTATCAAATCAATAACTTATACTTTCACACTGATAAAGCGATTAAAGATTATTTTTATCATAGTTGTAATTACTTGTATGGCAACATTGTTCTGAATGTGCATCAGCGATACAAAACTCAAGAACACATGTCACATATCACCCTACTTTATAAGGCAGTGGAGGTTTTCTGTCAATTGTGACTAGTATTTGTTACACATCAAGATTTTACCTGTTTCCCCAAACAGCTTGGGTCTTTGAGCAGGCCGTACACTCTGTGGGCCTTCTCCCTCTGCTGTGCAACCTGTGAATCCTGCCCATGCAGCGCAAAGTATGGCAGAATGTTGACCATGATCTTGGGGAAACAATCGGCCAGTAAGTGTCTCCAGTTCTTCTCAAGATATCTACCAATAGATTTCACTTGCTCAAAGTCATCCAGGAAGACCAGGTGGGGGATCAGCACCTGGTAGGACGAGCTATGAGGATGTAAGAAATGGATGTTCATTCATTATCATCTTCATACACTTGATAAAACTGCCTGTACCAACATGTGATTTGATTTTAGCTTTTATTTATTTTGACTTATCTCCAACCTTTTTAAAACCTAGAAATGGGGAAAGAAATATTTATTCTCTCACTTGTAGAAATCTTTGACTGTGTCCTGATCCAGCAGACCGTAGGGGAACGATCCAAGAGTGTAGCGGTCATCAGACTGTCTCTGTGCGAGCCACTCGGCGACCAGATAATTCAGGTGAGAGGAGACAAATGTTTTCACACTCCTGTAGCCCAGAACCTTGGACACACTGCACAACATCTGAGATAAACAGAAGGACAACAGTACTTCCTTTTAGTTTGGACTTTAAGTAATTCATTTTTTTATAGGGAAAAGGGCAATTTAGTAAGTTAAGTCCAAAAAGAGAAAGAGGAAGTTGCATAGGCAGATGTTACCTTTTTAAGGAGTTGCTCTTCTATGTTGTTCTCTTTATAGGACTGGAAGAGGGCAAACAGACACTGCTTTTCACACACTGGGCTACAACACAGCACAACAGACAAACTCTTCAGCAGAGTGGCCTTGCGGTTGAATGCCTCATCCCGTTGGTCCACTGAAGAGCTGCTTCTCTGTGTATAATTACAAATAACATGTCAACAGACAGAAAGCATGAGGAGAACACAGGTATGTGGCAACATTAAATGATCTTACCAGAAGCCTCATTCCCTCCTGAGCCTTCAGGTAAATGTTCTCAAAAGCAGCCTGCTGGTTTTTCAGTGGCAGCATCTTCCTCTTCTCTGGATGCTCTGGTCTCATCTCTAGAAAGAGCCTGGACACAGAGGAGAAAAATAAGCAAAGATCAAATATTACATGATTAACAAGAAAGTTCCTCTATGATCTTTGACTATAATCTATTTGAACTTTCCATTTTAAAAAGGATGGTGGCATAACATAGAAACAAAGAACTTGTGCTTAATTTTATTTGAACGTGGATTTAAAGCTTATATGAAACAGTCACTATTATATAGAGAAGCTTAGAAATATGCATACGCTCAGATTAATTGATTTTGTTCTTAAATGTCATTCAATGGTCTGACCAATATGGAAAAGTAGAAGTTTTAGTGCAGATATAAGAATGAAGATCATTGAGTAACTCGAGATGTTTCATAAGCAACAAACAGATGAGGCAAGTAATTGATATGCTCAGCAACCTTGGTCCGAGGAATAAATGTGAGATGGATTCAACCCCAAAAATCTGTTCTTTGTCTTGATGCTGCAGCATCATGGTCTGGTGTTTTTAAGTTAAATATAAGATTTATTAGCACATGTAATACTATATTTGTTTTGACAGCCCGTCTTTTAACCTTATTGTGATAAATAATACCGTTAGTGAAACAAGTTTTCAGCATACCTCTCCACTGAGACAGCTACTAGCATGCGGACTTGGTGGTGTGCATCTGCGAGGTGAGATGGAAGGACAGAGGACACTGGACGTCCCTCCTCTGTGTCAGCCTCTCTGAGACTTAAAACTGCCCAGTTACAACGTGGGTCAGCCTGACCAGGTGAAATGACACAATAAATGCTGCTGTTATCCTGCTGCATTATCCGTTTTACAGACGAAATTAAAAGAAAGCACTGTCTCAAAACAGGAAACGTGAATGTTTACCTCCAGCAGAGCAACAAGACACTTCACCAAAGCAGCTCTCACAGTTGCCACACATTTCCCTGTCTGGCTCAGGAAACTATATATAAAAAAAGTGATTTAAAGAAACAAAACTAGTACTACACAACTTAAGGATTAGACTTGTGTATTTGCAGCGTTTCTAACCAGAAGCCAGACACCACTTGAAGCAGAGATCCCTGAACATGTTTCATCTCCTCAGGCATGTGATGAGTCTTCCCCAGGCCCCTTATGGAGGGCAACAAACTGAGCAGCACGGCGGCACAGACCTCCTGGTCCTGACGGTACAAAGAACACAGGTCCCTGTGAAGACAGTAACAAATACACTTAATTAATCACAAGACAAACCCATTGGAGTGAAAGTGGTCTAACAGCCCTGTTTCCTTACGCCAGAGGACGGAGCAGTGAGTCAAACTCCTCAGGAGAGAGCGAATCCTCAGTTGGAAGCTTCTTCAGCAGGACAAGATACTGAAAGAGAGCTAGGTTTGAGTGTACAGCAACTAAAGCCTTGTCAGCAACAGCAATTTAAACCTGCTACCTACCATATTAAGGTGCAGGGCTTTGCTGAAGCTGACCTGCTCCAGCAGCAGCAGCAGCCTGCGCCTGACCTCCTGTGGTTTGAAAAGCAGGCCGTGAATGGGCTGAACTGAGCCACACTCACATAGGAACTCCAAGACTGCAAGGAAAGCCAGATCCTGCGGTGCTAGATAATCCTCTGTGAGCAGGCTTTTTGCACCTAACACAGTAGAGAAGAATTAGTAATTTAGCATTTTTACCATTATCTGTACATGTTTCTGTGTAATACATGATTGGATTAATATGTCTTTGTACAACATCTCTCTTATGCACTGGATTCAGAGTGCAAGCAAAATTCTACAATATTTCACTACTTTAATAAAAATGCGCGATGCATGGCCTAATACAGACAACAGTAATCAGTGAAAAAGCATGTCATATTTAAACTCTACTTGTATAATTCTTTTGAAAGGGTTCCTGAGATCTAAATGAGTTAATCTCTTCAGGAAAACGTGCAGCATTTAACATAAAAATAACCCAAGAACATCAACCACATCACTAGTAGCTAAAGTAACAGTTACACCTATAATAGTTAAATATAGGTATTAATTATTATTGTACTTAGTAAAGACACAACCTCCTCTTACCTGGGCCACAGGAGATGTCAGTGTTGTCTACCTTCTGTCTTTGGGGCCCATTAGTGCTGCTATGGGACTCTTCACCATCAAACAGATCAATGTCATCCCCTGCTTGTTGAGTTCTGGTCATTTCCCAGTCATCATCCACACATTCGTCGTCATCCACACCACCTCTTTTAGAAATGTTGCTGAACTGATACAGAGAGAGGAAACTAAATTCAGCAACGGACTTTCTGATCTTTAAATGAAGATATTTACCTTCACATCCTTGTGCCACATCATCTCAAATCTGTGAAATCCAACCAGTTTGTCTCTCACTCACTAGCAGTTTGCAGATTTCTGCCAGCTCGCTGAGGAGGCTAGCAGGCAGAGTCATTATAAACAAACCGGAGGCAACGGAACAAGCACGGTCCTGTAGAAAAATAGTCATTTAATCTGTTGAATGTGTCAAAAGCCGGCATGTTTATGAAACAAGCAAAAAATTGTTGTCAAAATGCTACATTTTGTCACCTTGCTCCTTCTGTTGGTAAACTGTGTGCATAGCTTCATAACAGATCTCAGCGCGGACATGATCCCCTCCTCTGTCATTTTCACTTTCACACCAGCAACAAACCCACTGAGCTCCTGTGCCAGGGTCTGGGAAGCAAAACATCCCAAAAATTTTTATATTTAATTAAAAGATTTTCGGTGGCAGAACAAGTATTTTTATGTGAATATCACAGAATAACTTTTTCCCAATTCAAAGGTTTTATTAATGAGAACATAATAAAAAGCCACCATGTCCTTATAAGGTCTTAAAATGACATAAATCTAACCAAAAAAAAAAAAATCAACAAAAAACACATCAACCTGTCGTTTATTTATTTAAAAACTAAGCCAAAATGCAGAGGCAGCAAATAAAAATAAACCAGCCACATCCTATGTAGCTGTAGCAGGCTGTCGCTGCTAATCATCATCACTTCTAAAAGCAGATGTTTTGACAGATTACAGGGCTGCAACATTCAGGTGTATTAGCACAGTGCTAAGGAGGAAAAACATCTGTAATGACCTTAGAGAAGTCATTGTTGCTTCCCATTAGTCTGGGGAGGCTTTTAAGGCTATTAGGAAACAATTTACACTGAATTATTTCAGATTCAAAGTTGCATCTGAACAAACTACAAGAGTTCTGTTACAAGACCAATATGGAGATGTTTGATCAAACACAGCACCACATTTGGAGAAACCATGCACAGCATACGAGCACAAGCATCTTATACCAACTGTCAATTATGGTGGTAAAGGGGTTGCAGCCACAGGACCTGAACACCTTGCAAGACATTGAATTAACTCTGAACTCCCTTGAACACCAAAGACTCTTAAGCCGTTTTCACACCTAATAGTCTGATAGACTCGGAATGGCGGAGGACTGGGTTCAATTGGTGGTTGTAATATTCAGCTGGTCTCAGTTTGCATCCACACTTCTATTAGTCAAACAAACCAAACCTTTTGAATAACATAGTCCCCTTTGAATCTAAGGTGCATCGCTGCATCAAGAATTAGAGACCTATGTTTTTAGGTGGACCAGAGTTCCCTTCTTTGGTTTATTTGGAAAAAAAGGGAATGTGCAACCGAACTTTGATGTGCATCAAACTTGCAGAGCAAATAAACCAGGTTTTGATTAAGAAGAGCTGGTGTGAATGCACCTTTAGAGTTGAATTTGAGACAATCTGAACACTGAAAATGATTGCTTCAAGTTAAACATCATTACAAGCTGCTGAATCATGGCCTATACTCAGTTGTTTTACACACTTCTACAATTTGGCTTAATTTTCATTAGATAATGACAAGTTTTCAATATGTTCATCTGAAGTTATTCAGCTAATCTTCAGACCTGATGTTTTAAAAACTTGCCATGGAAAAAGACAGTACACACATTCACAAGCTACTAGGTTCTATACCTTTGCTTTAGTAAAGAGCTGCGAGCGGTAGGCCTCCTCCTCACTCAGAAACCCAGTTGAGACGTAAGCTGCCAGAACGGCAGTCAGCTGACTGAAACATCGCACCAGGCAGTCCGGAGGAGTGGACAGACACTGTGGAGGGTCAGTCAGAGTAAACATCAGGACTACAACAAGTCACTAAAAACACTAATGCATCATCTTCTACTCACATCAGGAGAGTAACAGTTGAGCAGATTGTCAGCCATGGAGAGAAGGGACTGCTCCAACTTGTTTCTGAGGCCTGGGACAGCAGCAAACTGACCGTTGGCTGACCCTGTCTGCTCTGACTCATCACCAGCCTCTCCAATCTCTGATGGCAACGTGTTGAAGATAAACTGCTGGTACAGTCTCTCAATCTCTTCCAAGTTGTCTTTAGTATCAACTCGCTCTTGAAAAAAGGCACTTCAAATAAAACAGTAATTGTAAATAAAGTTAACGTTCTAAAACCCAAACAGCAGAGCAGTAAGTGCAGAGAAGATACAAGAAATGTATAAAATAAAACAAAACTTAAAAAAAGCTAATTCAACTAGTTATTCACCTTTCTGCTCCTTCAGTACCCAGAAGAAACTTTAGCGCAACTCTTGTGTCTTTCAGAGTCAGTGAGACCAAGATGTTTGGTATCAGATTGTGAGGAAAGTCTCTGCAAACAGAATAAAACATAAAGAATATTTTCCTAAGGCATTACCATTTCACATCCCTGAATGAGAGAATACTGAACCAGGAAGAAGCAACGTATAGTCTGAGTCAGACAAACCAGTGTGGAAAAGCAACACAGTGCCAACCTGCAGATGATGGGGTGAGGTCTGCTGCTCTCCTCCATCTCGTCACTCTGGTCACTTATCAGCAGCCAGGCTATGAGAGTCTCCTTCAGATTAGGTGATGCATATCCCTCTGTGGCTCCCATGTAGTCCCACCCTGAGTTTGACATGCAATGTTTTGGGACTGAACACTTTAACATAGCCTGTGCAAGGCAGAGTGCAGCACTCCTGAAAGAAAAGCAAGAAAAAGAAGGAAAAGAAAAAAAAACAAATTAACCCTAAAAACATCTTTTGAGTCTTAATAAATGGGAAATGATTGTGACTCACTGAGATGGTTTGCATGCAGATCCAGAGAAGAGCTTCCAGAACTCTCTGTCCATATTAATCAGCCCACCATGGACAATGGAGGCCAGCAGGTCCAGGCTGAGGGTCTCTGTCTGGGGTGAGCCAACCCCTCGCACAGCCAGGGCCCATATCCGAGCCCAGAGCCTGCTAAGCTCAGTCCTGTGGACCTGTGCTCTCTGTGGGTAGCGTGCCTCGCAGCCGGCCACCTCCCTCAGGCAGCGCAGCACATAGAGCCCCCTCTCTCCTCTCCGATGCTCTGCCAGGAGCTGGTGCAACACAGACAGCAGCGGGACCAGCTCCTGGCCAGGCATCATGGATGGATATTTAGAGGTGAGCACGGCAGTAATCTGCAGCCTGAAAGAAGAAAATAAAAGTTTTCTTCATGTGATGTTTGACATAAAAAGATTTTCTCCAGTAAATACAAACGAGAATCATTATTTATTTATTTTTATTTTTTTTTGCCTTGTGTATTTCATACCATGGTATGACATCAAAGTCACTTTGCTGGGGCTGCAGATGGCCACGGAGGACTTCCCAGCCCATTTCAATGCGCCGTCGCTTGCTGGCTGCTCCATGGGTGGGGCTACCCAACTGCGTGGCTCTGGAGGCCTGGGTGACTTCTAGGATGTGGGTGTCACTTTCATCACTGAACAGCTACAGCAAGCAGGAAACACAATGTAGTTAATGTTTTCCTGAGCAGTTAAATGTCTCCGGACTGCAGAGAGATCTGATTTGTGTGTACCTCTATATGTTAGAGGGAGAAAAGGTTTCTTACCTGGTGACAAATGTCAGCCGTGAGTTCAATGATATTTTCTTGGACAGCTATGTGTCTGCTCCCTGTGACGTATTTCCCCCTACTGCCTATTTGACTGATCTCTCTGACCAACGCATCATACAGGTTGTACAGCAGACTCCTCCACCTGGTCCAGTCCTCCGCATGAGCACCTAAAACATATAAACAAGAAGTGAACATTCCTGCCATCAGTTTTTCAAACATTCATCAAAAGTTCAAACAGATTTTTTTCATTATTTAATGCTGTAAAAATGTATTTTATTCAATTTTAGTTTGAAGAACTTAAGAAAATTCATGTTGTTTTTTTGAACAAAGACACTTTACTTAACCCGAGTCTTGGGTTTTGGCTCCTTTAGGATGGTGAACACAGATCTGCAGGTTGAAGAACTCCACAATTCCCTCTTTGAGAGGAGCACTCGGCCTCATATCCGCCCACACGTTCAGGATAGAAGGCAGGAGCTCCTCTCCCAGACGGCACACTCGCATCCGACAATTCATGGCCGCAGATCTCAAGAAGATGTTCAGCGTTGAGACGAGGTGCTCCAGAACAGTCAGGTGTTTCTCCTGCCTGAATTTGCAAAGGAAAACAAGCATGCAAATGCTTTACTGTCATACCCAATTACTTAACATGACTGGCATGTATGACCCACTTTATCCAGTAAAGGTGTTTATATGATCAGGAATCTGCTTTACCTGACATTAAGCAGTGCTTTGGAGAAGAAACTGAACAAAGCATCATTGAATCCATCAGTTTGCGTGCAGCAGCCCTTCACCACTGTGTGAATGACTCTGCTCAGCAAGACACGGTTGATGGATTTGGATGAGGAGTTGAACAAATCACAGTACAAGTCCAAAAGACCTAAAAGTAAGACGAAATCTAACTTTACTTGTATCTGTTTTTAAATAAATTCTCAAACTAAACAAATAATGAAGCAGAGGAAAGAATCTATCAAGGAAACATTTCAAATGTCCTACTGACTTTGCCACTGCTGCTGAGAGATATCACACCAGTATTTGCGGACAGAGAGGATGTCCTTTAAAAGGAGGCTGCTGTAATCTTCTCCATAAGCGGAGCAGCAGTATGAGCTCTGCAGGACCTCCATCACATGTTTCAGCAGCTCGCTGCACTTCAGACGAGGTCCACCTGAAGAAAAAGAAGGATGCTGTAACTGCAAGGCCAGTGTTGTATATTTAAAAAGACTGTTGTATGTTTGCTGCTCACTACTGAGGTGACTTAGTCAGGTCAAGTAATGAAAGATACTGTTCACGCATGTATGAAAATTCCCAATGAAAGAATAAAATATCATTAATGTGATCTAAAAGTGCTTGGACATATGGATCTTAATCTGTTCTTACGTTTGTTTGCATAGCGTATGAAATATTTGATCAAGCTGCACATTTCAGCCATCTTCTTCTGGCGCGTGGCGAGCGTAGTTGCTGTGACGTTGGATCTACTTGACTGCATGCTTTCTGTCTCCTTTTGGACATAACGCTGCAGGAACCTGATATGAGAACAATGAGATTATGCAAAACAGAAAAAGAAGTTTTCATTTGAAACAGCAGTTCCTCCTGGTAGTTCAGATTAACTAGATAAACAGGATTGAAACAAGTCTTTAGTTGTGTCTCAGCAGGCAACTGAAGAAAAAGAAGGACATGATAGTTCAAGAAAGTGAGCAAGAAATCCCTCAGAACTAGTACATAACAGAAAAATGTTTATTCGCATCTATAAAAATAAAGAGGCAGGTTACCTGAAAACCGCATCCCATGTGAGTTGTTTGGAGCCTTTAGCTTTAGATCCTGAGGTGCGGTCCAGTTCTTGCACGATCTCTGGAGATCGAAGGAGCCGCCTAAAGTGTTCAGCTTCTTTCTGATGACACAAAATAGGAGCACATTACAAAAAAGAAATACAAGCTTTGAGGCTATAAATATGATTAAATACATTTAAATTTTGTGTGTAGGTATATTTACTTTTCTTTCTGTTGCTTTGTCATTGTCCAGCCCTTTACAGCAAACCAGGAGATCATGAAGAGCCAGACTCATTTTGCCCCACAGTGGATATGAATAGTAGACTGTTTTATCTGGATGGACAGCATGACAGAATGCTAAACTTTTTATATCAAATGCATAGAAATCCACAGTTCTTTACTTTTGACTGTATGACAGTCTTATGACTGCGGATTAATTAACAGGAGGACATCCTGCCATTTACCTCATATCTTGTAAGATATTTGGATGGCTACATGAAAACTACGCCTTGATCCCCCCAAAAAGGTGACCTTACAAACCTCAATTTATTTCAGTAATTCAACCTAAAAATGTAAACTAATATATCATTCAGACTCATTACATGCAAAGTTAGATATTTCAAGCATTTATTTGTTATAATTTTGATGATTATGGGGTACAGCTTATGAAAACCGAAAAATCTAAATCTTAGAAAATTAGAAGTGTGGAAATGTTCAATGTTGTAGCCTCTAAGTGCCACACTCCAACTAGCTAATTAATCCAAAACACTTGCAAAGGACTCCTGAGCATTTAAATGGTCTCTGTCTATTTCAGTAGAATTTAGAATCATGGGGAAGGTTGCTGACCTGACAGTTGTGCAGCTAACCATCATTGACATCCTCCACAAGGAGGGAAAGCCTCAAAAGGTAACTGCAAAAGAAGCTGGATGCTCTGAAAGTGCTGCATTAAAACACAATAATAAAAAGTTGAGTGAAAGGGAAAAATTGTGGAAGAAAAAGGTGCACAAACAGCAGGGATGACCGCAGCCTGAAGAGGATCTTTAGGAAAAGGCCACTCAGAAATGTGGGAGAGCTTCACAAGGAGTGGACCTCTTGTCAAGCTGCTCCTGAACAAAACACATCGTCAGAAGTGTCTTACCTGGACTAAAAGAAACATTGACTAGTCTGTTCAGCAGTCCTCTTTTCTGATAAGCAAATTTTGCATCTCATTTGGAAAACAAAGTCCCAAAGTCTGGTGGAAGAATGGAGAGACAACAATCCAAGACACTTATAGTGCAGTGTGAAGTTTCCACAGTCTGTGGTGATGGTGATTTGGGGAGCCATGTCATCTACTGGTGTTGCTCTGCTACTCTGCTTTACTAAGTCCAGAGTCAACGCAGCCGTCTACCAGGAGATTTAGGAGCACTTCGTGCTTCCTTCAACAGAAAAGCTTTGTGGAGATGCTGACTTTATTTTCCAGCAGGACACTGCCAAAAGAACCACAAACTGATTCAATGACTAAGGAATCAGCAAACTCTCCTGACCTGAACCCCACAGAAAATCTATGGGACATTGCCAAGAGAAAGATGAGACACATAAGACTGATCGATGCAGAAATATTGAAGCATCCTGGTCTTCCACTACACCCTAGCATTGCCACAGGCTGATAACATCCATGCCACGCCTCGTTGAGGAAGTAATTCATGCAAAAGGGACTTTTTAATGTATTTAATATTAGTATTTAATGTAATTTTCTAATTTTCTGAGATTTAGATTGTTGGGTTTTCATAAGCTGTAAGTCATAATCAAAATTATAATGAATAAATACTTAAAGTATTCGTTTTGCATGTAATGAATCTATATAACACATTAGTTTCTCCTTTGAAGTTGAATTACTGAAATAAATTAGGTTTTGTGCGATATTCTATTTTAGTTTCACCTGTAAATCACAGGGGAGCAGGCTTGAATTGTTGAGCACCACAGATGCGTTATGCAGAAGATCTATCAGACTGTGGTATCGAGTGGCATCTATTGCGCAGTAGGTACTTAGCATCTTTTATGCAGACCTGTTATTTCATTGTAGACAAGCAATGCTGGGCTAAGTTTGTTATTGTTCATCTAGAGTGGATACCACTGTATCTGCACACATATACATATAGGTATTCACTTCCCCATCCAATGGACTTTTGACAAAGAAAACTAAAGTCTAAAAAGCTTCCTGTTAACTGAGCTGCTTCTTTAAGAAAATCCTTGTGCTGTCTAGCCATGCAAAGCTTTGCTTTAGCTGCAGGACTTTCCCAAACAAGCTTTGAACTTGAATCGCAAGAATCAATTCAAACCCAGATTTGCTCTCAGTCTTCTCACTGACCTCAGATGATTGTATTGATTGTAGTTCTAACGCTGTCACGCATGCTGGTGTAGATATTTGCTGAGGTGCTACTGCGCGTGCCATTACAACTTTGCCATCTTGACGTGCGTTCAACCTCACGCACACACGCCAGTATATTCCCGCCCCAAGAAAGAACCGCATTACTTCCGGGTGATGACAAGTATCGTTCTAGCTAATCATAGATATATACACGTAGATGCCGCATTCGGGCTTGTCAGGCACGTCAATACGGCCGCCATCTTGGGCCGGGGTTTGTAAAACCAAAATGCCAGACTTCTGCGCTGCATCCGGATGTTCCTGTGAAAGAAACACCGAAAATCAAGAAACAAAGGATAACATTTCACAAGTAAGAAGTGGTTTTATAATATTTAACAGTTATGAACTTGTTAAATTTGATGTATTTTCTTCAGCAAAAATAAATTAAACCGCTTATGTCCGGACAAGAAAACAAAAAATATTTTTGTTAGTAAGACGATGATAACAGTAAGATGATTTAAGTGGCATCTGGCAATCAGTTACTTCATATATTTGTGCTAATTAGGTTATGTCATTCCAACATTATCTATTAAATCGGTTCCATGGCGCTAGCATTAACTTTAACTGCTAAACTGTAGCTACAGAAGAACTGAGCGATGTTCAGATGGATGTTTTGTATGTTTCCAGAAGATAACTGGAGGAGGCGGCATGGGTAACAGCACTCAGGAGAAGAGACTTTGTTCAGCCCACTGAAGCCGTCATTTTAAACCAGTGGACTTTAACAGGACTGGACAGTCAATTTGTTTAAAGGAAGAAGTGATACCATCCATTTTAAATTTTCCTGTCATGATAATTTCTCATGTAATCATAATATTTCACTAACACAACGGAGTCCCGACTAAATGATTATAAATACACTATTAGAAATGGTTCCTTTTGAATGAACCCTTAAGTACTTACTTTTACTAATTTCTCTGGTCTTGAATTCTATGTATATTTTATTTTCTTTGATGTGTTAAAAAACGTCTCTTTTATATTGGTGTGTTCTTTGGTACCTTTAATCAGGTTCATTACTTGCTGGGCTCGTCACATCAGAGGTAAATTTGGGTTCTTTATTTTCTAGCAAAATGGCATGAGGAACAGGTGTAACTTTAACTGAAGTATTTAGTTTTGGGGGTATTTTGGTAAATTTTAATTTAGGCAATCCCTTTTTTTATGAGTGTTTGTTTTTTTAACTCATTCTTTTATTTTTTTATTGATTTATATTTTATATTATTCATATTGTAAATATAACTCCATATGGAATCACCATTATCATTTCATCTGAGTATTGTAGAAAAATTCAGAATGCATGTGTGTAAGTGTATGATATAAAATAATAAAAAAAATAATAAAACTAATCTGTTTTATTATAAATAGGTGGGACATTTCTAATAAACCAAACTGATTAAAAATCGTATGAAAACTCAGCGATTTCTGGTGATTTTAATCGTTGATAGACCTCTACCTCTGTTGAATGATGCAGTAAGTAGACGAGGCTTACCCCGGCCCAAGATGGCGGCCGCGTTGACGCATCGTTCTGACAGCATCTACGTGTATATATCTATGGTGGCTAATAAGGCAATTGTCAAGGTTTAAATACTCTTTATGTCATGTTGCGAAAATTGTGTTACAGTGGCACTATTAGTGTTATATTAAAATTCTATATGTGCAACTATATAGAAGGTTTCGTAGAATATTTGTAGATATGGGTGAGCACAAACCTACGTCACAACCCAAAAGTCGCGACCACAAACTAGTAGTCGGTGAATACTGCAATCCGACTAGTGTGCAACAGATCGTCATAGTCTTACTTTTTTACCACTGATTTTTCATTAAACGATTAAGCATGCCATTCAGTTAGATTGATGGCCTCAGTGTCAAGACTGGAAAAAGATATGAGGTGAAGTTAACGGCAGTAGTGTTTTTTCTTATTAAAACTTTGTGATGGAATAATCTGCTGCCACATACTCAAAGACAATCAATTCCTTAACACTTTGTTGCCCAAACATGAAGCATTCTGGAGGAAACGCATTATGAAGAAGCTGCTTACCAGAGACATTGAAACAACACAACCACCCACAGGCATCTGTTATTGCTACTGTTTGATTGATTGATAGATATCTATTTATTTCTGGAGGGGAAAAAACACAAATGATTTAGAGTAAAGAAAAATAACAGTTGCTATAGAGTCTGAAAAGGAGTAGGATTAAGTATAAAAAAAAAAACCAAATTTTTCTTCCCCCTCTTTAAGAATAAATTGTCAGTTTTCATTTGGTTTTTTTAGACATAAATATTTACAGAAAGAAATTAATATTAACATGTACACACACATAATCATGTACATATCACACACATATATAAATATATATATATCATGTACATTCAGTTGAAAGTCTGTACTGAAGGGGTGGGTAAACTGTGTTATATATTGTCTGACGTTACAGAAATTGGCATATATACTGTAACCAGCTGTAGTATATAAATAGTATGCCACGTCAGATTTGTTGTAATATCTTTTCCTCAAATCATTGCATGCTAGATTTCGGGTAAAATAAAAACGAGTATTTACTACATTGGATGTGTTAATAACAGGACACATTCATTTCTGATTCCAGATTTAGATCTTATTCTGACATTGTTATTTTGGTGCATATTCTTAAGCAAAATGTGACAGTTTGGGCAGTCAAAAAAAAAAAAAAATAAATAAATCCAAAGATGCTTCAATATATGTTTATTTTCATGATCAGATCTTAAAACGTCGGCATACATAAAGCAGTTATGGAAAATAATAGATGGTGACAATGAGGAAATATAGATGGGCGAAGCTCATCTTTAACAGGTCGTCCTACGGAAGACAGAGAACACTAGTTTATGGCCAAAATACATCTTTGATGTGTCCAGAAAATATATTATATATATATTTCTGACCAGATCCTAGAATAAACACAGCATTTTCCTTAACTAGCATTTACATTTTCCACTAGTTTGATACATTTGGCATAAATAAATAAAGAACAACAAGAGGAAAAAGTAGAATAATAATTAATCTTTTACTCACCGATTACAAAATTATCCCAACAAATTGTCAAACTTTTTGAGGGACTCCGCGGGGATACATCGGCATTAACAGGCTTGCTAGCCGCTAATCATTTGTTGGGTCTTTCTGGACTTTTGGGTGCAGCTCAAAGAACGATCTCTTCTTCTGCACTATAATTGTGTTTATAGCAGGCGACCATCACACAACTTTTCAGCACATTGAACAGAATTTGTTCCTTTCACCGACAGCTTAACCGGATGTGACGAAATTCAGTGAAGTTCTCTGATGTTTGCGCACACCCATTATGAGGCTTTGCGTTTGGAATTGGACTACAATTACCGAAGCTCTTAACAGTCGATGACATTAACACTTCCGGGTTGAACGTGCTTGAGTTCCCCGCCTTTTGAGAAGGTAGAAGTACTCTCAGGACGTCGCCTTAACAATAACACAGTTGGTGTCTTAATTTTATGCTATTGAACGACTGAGAGGGGAGTTTTCCTAAACATGTACATTATTCTTTACATATAAATATAAGTTTTCTTAACCACTTGGCTGTCATGTTGCTCCCTTCCGACGTCGCCCGGCTTGTTTTGGGTAAGTCGAATCGGACGTTGCAAAGCTGTAGCTATAGCTTTAGCCGACAGTGACAGTGAAGTGAAAACTGAGTGGCTTAAATCCATGATTATCCAGCATTTAGTTGTAGCAGCCAAATTGCAGATTTTTCTTGTTACTCAGCAATTTATCTCTGAATTAGAGCTTGTTAATTTCACTCAGGTTACCTCCAACAAGAGGGGCTGTCAGCCACAAGTCAAGCTTTCATTCACGAGAGCCCAAATTTGAAAGAGTATGCCGATCATACTACAGGAGATGGGGCTATTCCTGCTTGTGTTTTTGTGAGTGTGACTTTTGTTCCGACATATTGAGTCTGAAACGGCTAAATAATTTTCTTGTGCATAAAGATATTAACTAACCGATTATCTTTCATGATCATGCACAGTCTATATTTGGGAAAGGCCTGACAACTATTTTAAATGAGTATGTGGCTGCCAAAGCAAAAGGTAAGAGTGGCTACTATTTATAATCTGTTTATCAAATCAAATCAAGTTTATTTGTATAGCCCTATATCACAACAAAGTTGTCTCAGAGGACTTTACAGAAAGAGGTGTAAATAAGAAAGTTTTATTACTACTTATGTCTCCTGCCTATGCTACTAGTAATCACTCTATTTTTCTTCAACAGAGTCATCTCATGAAGTTCCTCTTGTCATGACCTCTTTGTGGAAAAAACTGGATTTTACACTCAATCAAATTAAGTAATTATTGTCAGGCTTCATCCTCTAAATATCTTGTAATTTTAAGCTGAAACCACGCTCATTTCTTATCTGTATTGTGCTGTCATTCTTTTGTATTTTCATTTAGATCTTTGCAGAATTCTCCTGCCATATCAGCAAGTCAAAGAAGTAAGTTTGCTATAAGCTTATCTTTTAAAAATCAGATAAGATAATGTGAATACAGATACAAGAATAGCAGAAATACTAAAAGAAGAAAGTCTAGATTTCTTATATTGAACTCAAAAGTCAATTTGCTAAAAATATGAATTTTGTGTTAAAAAGTAAATTTTAAGCATCATAAAACCTTTTGTGTAGAAGAATCACAAACTTGTCCTTGCAAGGTTGGATCATCTTCATACCACCACAGATGCTTTCATTTCCCCCTTACTAGGACAGTAGCAGCATGGAGCACGGCATCATCCTCAACTCATTCAAATCATCCTGCTGTTATTCTTGTAAATAGTCCACAAGTTACAAGATAGTTTAGGATGCATTCATTTGCAGTGCGCATATGATATGGGGTTGTTATGAATTCTAGTGCTAATCATTGTAAATCCAGACAATTACCATATAACCTTTATACTTAAGTAATATAATGTATTGATAATGACAGGTGCCATATTGTACAGATGACTAATAATGATTTATTAACACAGTTTGCAGACAAGGAATATATTCTTTTGTGTTTTATTTCTCAGGATTTATATATAAACCATCTATTTACCAGCCTCTGTTCATTGCAGCACGTTCACGCGTTGGGATGGCAAACATGGCGAGGCAACGGGTCCTAACTGTGGCTTCTGCCAGTGGTGTCATCTGCTCATCTGTTTCTGAAACAAGCTCCATAATCAGCCCTGCACACACTTCCCACAGCATGCTGGGCCATTCCACTCCCGTGTGCTACACCAGGCCAGCTTCCAGTAGTGGTACTCTGCAGCAAATCCATGATGGCAGCCGATTACTAAATACTCCCAGTTAGTGTCACAAAACATGAGTCAAAATCTGTTTGTTTGTTTTTTTCTCTTTTTTTTTTTTTAAGCAAACTTATGTTTTAATTGAGAAAGCAGTCTTGTTCTAATCTTGTCATGTTAAGTATCAAGTTTGTTCTTCATAGAGCATAATTTTTATGTGAACATATGAAGCATTGTGGCCGTTAGTAATTTATTTTTATAATGCTGAAGCTGACAGCTTTCTTAATTTGCTAGCAGAAGCTACATAAATGGCTTTTGTATAATATGTAACATGCTTTTTTTGTTTTTTACAGGAGATTCACCTGTGCAGGTCATAGTTACGGAGCATCGGCTAAGTTCAGGCCCAACATCTCCTGGACGACGGAAGTGGTGGGGATTGATGATATTTTTGTGACCATACATTATTAAAAAAAACTACTGAAGAAACTTTCTTGATTACTAAACAGAATTAAATGCGGATGGGTTTTCTTTAAGGGTGCCAGTCAGGACCCTTTTCATAACAAATACATTAACAGCTGATTGCAGAAAAATCACAGCTGTTGTTACTGCAGATTAGTTACTGTGTAATCCTTCTGTTGCATCCAGGGAAACTCCCAGGAAGAGAAGTGGTGCCGTTAGTGGGCCCAGTGGCCCTCCCAGATCCGCCACCACTGTCAGTAGTGTCACTGCAGAACCTCAACCTGAAGAGGTCGTTGATGAGACCTTTCCTGTAAGTATGTTGCTGCTGTTTGGTTTCTTTAACCTTAAGAAATAATAATATAAAAGCGCTTTTGCGTGTCAATTTTTCTTATGCAGCAAATTAGGGATAAATTGCCTAAAGTTGTCAGACTAGAGAAAGCATGTTTAATGTTCCCAGACAAAGACTTTTAAAGAATTTTATCTGGTTCTTACACTACTTTTAGTTAATTATGTGGTCAACTTCCCTTAGAGAGGACATCATACAGTGGTTCCTCGTTTATTGCGAGGGTTACGTTCTGAAAAACACCCCGCGATAACTGAAATCCGCGAAATGACGAACTTATTAATTTTTCACAATTCAAATGCACGTTAAGGCCTAATTATCCCTCCTCGGAGTGTTTATAGACTTTTTCCAAACTATAATCATTTTTAACATTCTCACACACTTTATACGCTCAGAAAAACCTACATATATTTAACAACATGAATTTAATAATAATTACTCACAACGTAAAATATATTCCAGCTTCTCTGCTGGCGCTGCGTCCCCACCCTCGGCTGTAAGGTCGTTCAATCAAGAAACAAAGCACAGTGGGCTGATTCCTACTGTAAAATTTAGACATAGAATGTTTGAAATAAGATTTACATATACTTAAATATGCAGTGCTATATCCAAAATAAATCCACGAAACAGCGGGACCGCAGAAGATGAACCGCGATATGGCGAGGGACCACTGTATTTCCAAATTTATCTAATATTATTTTTGTGGCAAAGTCAACAGCTCAATAGTTAGCTGCAGGTGACCTGGCAATATTTGCAAATGCCTCTTTTTGTTTTTGGGATCAAAAGGGAATAACAGAATTTGATTGTACTGGAAATGACGCGTTCTTTATTTTAAAGTATTCGGTTTCCCAAAACATATTTTTTGTCACATAACATCCTAATCTTTACAGCAACTTGTGATACAAAATGCTCGGGACAAGATATTGGGGGACAAGTCCTTACAAGAGAAGCTTGCAGAAAACATTAACAAAATTCTTGCCAAGTAAGTTGGATTTTTGCATTGCTGCAACATGTACTGTATATTAAGCCGTTGGTGGTGAATCATGTATTGTGCAAGTTCAGCATGAAACAACTGTTATTTTCTTTCTGTTCCATCTCTGATATCAGTGAGCCAACCCCCCAGGCATCGAAGGCCCCATCTACAGTGGAGGCAGACCAATCCATAGATGAAATTCTAGGATTGCAGGTGCTAACAGATAAATACGTCTTACTATCATGACAGTGTAACTTTATGTTATTATGAGCGTTTTATCAATCTGTGCCCATATATCTGTGATCTGACATTATTTCATTGCATGTTGTCAGGGGGAAATCCACATGAGTGACGATGCCATCCATGACATTTTGGAACAAACCGAGTCTGACCCAGCTTTTCAGGCCCTCTTTGACCTCTTTGATTACCGTAACTATAACTTGTCTTGGTTTATTTATTTATTTTTTTTTAATGTAAAGTATCTCTGAGTCAACATTCTCTATTATTTATGACAATAAAATGAACAAATATTTTATTACACACCTTTAAAAATGTTATATTTGCAGATAAAACCAAATTCATTGATGGAGAAACAGGGGATGGAGATATTAGCAGTAGTCCAGAAGAGATCGACAGTGCTGGTCCTTCATCTGCAGTTCGGACCATTCAAAGTTATGATCCAGGTATTTTTACAGTTTTGAACAGCACAGATTTGAGCTCTGACATCTTACACAAGTTCAGGCATATCCTCTAATCTGTTGATAGATAAGACCCAAACATACATACTGTGGGATGTTCTCAGTGTTGCACATGATATTTACATATGAGTGCAGTTAAAGATTGAGATGATTAAAAGGGATTAAAAAAAGAACATAAGGATGAAATAAACTCTGGTTAATTTCTCACTTCCACACACTAGGTTAATTATGCCATGAAGTTAGATTGCTTGTTTTCTCCATTAAAAAATGATTATTGATGCATCCTACTACTGTTGTGACTAATGGAGACACATGCAACGTTTAATGCTGTTTGCTTGATTTATTTCTTTTTAGGTGCTACACACAAAGATTCGAATGTAACTGAGACAACATCGGCAACACTTAAGATGAGAGCTGTACAAGAGCGTAAGACCAGGAAGTCAGCTGCTTCCACCTTGTTAAAGAAAACTGTTATTGACTCCAACGGCAGGTCATCCAGAATTGAGAACAGCTCGGCCAGATTGTTGGTGAGTCATGGGGAGCACAGTGAGTCCTCACCTGCTCCAGTGGAATCCAAAAGAAAAGAAAAATCCTCGTTCTTGAATAACAGTAGGAGTGTAACACCAATGGATATTGATGAACCACTGAATACACCTCCCCCACCTATAGACACTTTGTCCTCTCAGGAGCCCACCGTGGACAGCCCCTCTTCCTCAGCTACCTTCAATAAATCAGCCACAGTCCCCTTATCAAAAGACTTTGCTCCATCTGCTGTCCCTGAAGATGCACCAATCTCAAATGTGGAAAACAACCAAGGCCATAAACAAGCTCAAGGCTCTAATGAGCAAACTGCTACAACCTCTCCTTCAGCTCTGAGTGATCAGACTGTACTTTTGTCTCCTGTTGAAATTCAGCTGAATGACACTATTTTACCCCATGCATCAGTTTTAAGCAGTGGAGGAGAAGCTGTACCTGTTTCTACTCTCTCAGTACCATCTGTTTCTGCAGGTGCTACATTAACACCTGCCCCCTTCTCATCAGTTTCCAATCCTACAGCGGGGTCACCCACACCTGCTTCAACATCTGCAACCTTTTCAGCAACAGCTACCTCATCCACACTTTCATCACCTGTATCCTCAAAGTCCTGTGCCCAGGTTGCAACAACATTCAGTCCTTCCAGCACTAACCCCACCACCCAAAGCAAGGCTGCAGGAGACCCCAACAATATAGTGTCACTGAAGATCATTATAAGTGATAACCAGGAGGTGGAGTCTTCCAGCGACACAGCTTTGAATCAGGCAATTTCAAGCATAGCTGGGGACAAGATACCCACCATCTATCTTTCGTCTCCAGCTAAGTCCCCTGGAGGTCCTGGCACTCCAAAGGCCAACTTTGATGAGGTGGCACAGGCAGTCAGTGGCTTACAAAGCGCCGAGGCTGCTGGAGCAGTAATGGCATCTCCATTAATTGGGACATCCCAGGCTCAGCAAAGATACATAATTCAGCTACCTGTGGATACCACCAACCCTGGCCTCCAAGGTTCCACTACCAACTTTTTTCTTGTGACTCCAACTCCAGATGTTGCAGCCAGACAGGTGCTGCTGCCTGCTGGTGTCACACAGGGGCAACATTCACCCACCAACCAGTGGTCTGTGACTGCACCAACACACCCCCAAACCTATGGCACAGGTGAGAGACAAAAGAAAACTACAGCACATATTTTCAGAGGACACAAATTAATCTGTAGTCGGTGTGATTTTATTTATTTTTTTCTCTCCCCACATACAATAGGAAATGCTACATTGGTTGTGTGGATTTCTGTTTCTTGGAAGCATTACATAATGCACAGATGGTCCCTTGTTTACACATGGGTTGCTGTGAAAAATACAAATAAAATATATTTTAGTTTGCAGTTGCAACAAAAATAAAAACTTTGCTTGGCCATAGTTCACTTTGATTTTTACATTTCCTAACTGAAAATGTCAGGTTCATTTTTTACTAATTATGCGTATTACATAAAACTGTTTACTATGTGAATGTTTACATTTACAGAAACTGGAAATGAGGATTGAAATAAACACAATAAAGTTAATCTTTACTCTCACGTGGCAAATAGATCTTGAAGGTGACTAAAGTGATAAGGATTATTTTTTTTATACATACAAGTAGAAATTATATGCAGAGTTTAACCTTTTAGTGTGTTTAAGCCTATTATTACCTTTATGTGTTGGTGTTATTGAAAAATAAAACTGTTCTCTCTGTGCAGGATCATCACTCATCTTACCGTCCCCTATTAAGCCTGTGGTGCTCCCTGTTTCTGTTATGAAGCCGGATACTTTAGGGAACGTCCAGGTGGTGTCCAATCAGGTAAAGATATTTCATTTTAAGTGGTTGAGATAAATTTATATTATCTCAACAACTTAAAGACATCTGATCATATACTTTGTGATACTTTTGGTCCACAATAAGATTAAGATTTCTGGTGTTGTATTTACAGCTTGTTAACATGTCAAACCATGTACCTGTACCAGTACAGCAGCCCAAGGCCATGTCGGGGGAAAATAAACAGTCTTCAACTTCTGGTAAGTTGTAGGTTAACCTGGTCTAATGCTTGCTAAATTTATGTAGTGGCTATTAAATCTTTGTGAAGAATAACCTCATGGTTATTTTTATTTGATTCTCTCACTTCTCTGACATTGTTTTTTCCAAATTCCAGACACTGAGAAGAATCAGGCTAGTAAAGTTATTCAGCTTAACACAGAACAGCAGGATGCAGCGAAGGGCTCCAGTCACAAGAGAATTTTATGTTTTGACTCTTCATCATCAGAAGTTCAATCACAGACTGCTAAAACAACTGAGACTGTAGCACCGATGCCTGCAAATACATCCAGATCCAAATCCATACAGCTTTCCAATAAAGAAAGGAGACATCAAGTCACTCGAACAAAACCTACTATCTTGGCTGGCAACAAACCCAAGAGGAGGATAGAGCCTGTCAGATGTTCATCAGATTCTCAGACTGTGGCAGGCTCATCGATTGAGTCAGTTCCTTTACAAATACAGCAGAAAGAACCTCTTAAAAAGAATTCCCGTAAACAGGAACATAACATTTATAACAAAGAGTTTCAAAATGACAGTATTAACAGCATTTTACAGCCTGAGGCTGCAAAAAAAGCAGAATCAGGAGAGAGTTCAAAACCCACTGACCGTAAACACAACCATAATACAAATAATGATGAAACAACGGTTAAAAATAGCCGTAGCTCCACACCATTGTCATCTGATTCTGCACTGAAATCAGGCAGTGGAAAGGACAAAGAGGAAAGCAGCAGGAAAGAACCTGCAGAGAAGTCTCCTTTGAAGTCGCATGAGGGGCTAACAGAGAAGAGGACTTCCTCTCCGGAGATGCCTAATGTCACAGCTAACAAGGAGAATGAAATGCAAGGTAGCATGCAAGAACAGCAGCAGTCAGCAACACCTTCATCCTCAGCATCAAGAGACTTTAGTCCTCCAGCTGTCACACAGCTGACATCTAATAGCCAGCCCAAGGCTGTGAAGGTCCCATCAAAGACCAGCTCCTTGGCCAAACAGGCAGCTGAGATGCTTCAAGGACTGAACTCTCCTTCCACACCAGTAAAAAAGACTGGAGCTGGTAGTTCAGACCATAGTCTTCCTGGGACTGGTGTTCCTAATGTGGCTTCTTCTCCCAGGACTCCTTCCCGAAAGAAGGGCAAAGATGGAGAAGGGACCCCCAAGCATCTTAAACCACCCAACACCCCAGATATACCAACCTGTAGCCCTGCCAGTGAAGCTGGGAGTGAAAACAGCATTAATATGGCTGCACACACCCTTATGATTCTTTCACGTGCTGCCATCGCCAGGACCGGCACTCCACTGAAGAACAGCTTACGCCAGGAAGAATTTGAAGAAAAGTCACCCCTGAGCTCCAAGAGCACCAAGAAACGCAAACAGTCTTCTCCTACAGGTAGCCCTCCTGCAAAGAGCCTCTCTTTGCAGGAGGGCAGAAAAAAAGAAAAGGTGAGTCCAACACAAATATTTACCAATCAATTCTTATCGGGTATGTATTGGAAAGTTTAAAAATGTTAAAATGATGTTTCAACAGCAATACGTTTTCAGATAAAGTGTTAAATGTTTGTTTTATTAATTTCCTCTCTAAATTGTCAGGAGTTAGTTGGAACTGTGTCAAAATTTAATTTGGCAAGTTTATTTTAAACTGAATCTGCAGTAAAGTGGATAAAATCTTTTAGAAGTCCTTCTGATTATTTGTATTTTCTTTTCCTGTTTTGTATAAATTTGTCTCCTTGTGTTGGTCCTGTTGTAGACTGTCTAGGATGCACTGAAATGGCATTTTGGTGTGTAATGAGTAGGAAAATTTTCGATAAATTTCCAGAAACTTTCCATGGGAAGTTACGATTGGGAATTTTGGAAATATTCCAAATTGAAAAATTTCCACAGGAATTTGGGGAATTATTGGATTATTGAGAATTCATGGAAATTAACTGGAATTTAGGGATAATTTCAACAAACTATCATATCCAAACATAAATATCAAGATTTTGTTTTGTCATAAGTAGACATCCATGCAAAATAAAACCATTGAAGACATGGTATTTCAACGGATTTACTTTAGAGTAGAACTTTAAAACTTTAATTCTTGTACTGAACAATCCATTCTTTTATTGAACAACAAAATCATGAATGTTGAGAAAAGAATTACTCATCCCCTCCACCCCCACCACCCAATCAAAAGGTAAATGACCCAAACAAGTCCCATTTAAAATGTGAAATGAAAGCCTCTTCCCAAGCCTAGTTTCGGCATGTTCTACATTTTTGCCAAACCCTTTCAGTTAATAGCCTCTTCCTCGGCCCCATCAACATCCTCCATGTTCACCTCTTCGACATCCGACTCTTCTTCTTCAGTGTCACTGTCCACAGTGTTCAGCCTTGTTGAGGATGGCTCTGTGTCAGGGTCAAAGAGCCTTAGGTATGCCCGATGGATGCAGATATGTGCTAGCACGACTGCCAGATTCCATCCCCTTCCCAAAGGCCTTGCTTGGTTCTGTACTTTTGCCAAACTTTGCCTGAATAGCGTGAATATTTAAGTGTGCTTGCTATAAATCTGGTTATTTTAGCCAAGGTTATGCAACAATATATTTTCCTCAACTATATTTAAGTTCTCTGTTAAGTGAATTAATCTTAAATTTAGTCATTTTCCTATTAATTCCCAAATATTCCTATTAATTCCCATTAATTCCCTTGGAAAGTTTCCAACTCTGAAAATTCCCTGAATTTCGCAACCCTAGTGTTGAGCATCATACATGGCTAAATAATTCCGTATCAAACTGTGGCAGTTTAATCAGATTAATTTAGATTCTGTGCCACTACCTCCCTTCTTTTTTTTTTATTTATTTAATTATTTTTACCTCCTAAAATTTTTGCTTCTTATTTTGTTATCTAACTGTTTTGCTTTCATCTGTTTTTGCAGGAAAAGAAACTTATTGATTGTTTTCCTCATGATTTGGATGTGGATAAGTTCCTGTCGTCTCTTCACTATGATGAATGAAACTGAACACACCAACAGGAGGACTCTCATGTCACTACCTACTTAGGTTACTTTCTAAGAATAGAACAAGCCATCTGCTTAATCAGTGCCTATGGTTTCTATTAGTAGCTATGCCAGAGACTTTATAGGCTGCAATGTCTTCTTCAGCTATGTTGGGACTTGAACTTCACTATTTTGTAGTGTTGGGGATTTTGGGAGAACATTCTGTTATATGCAGCAGTCTTTTCAGCATGGCACCTTTTATTTGACTTGTTTTAAGTTTCATTTTCCAGACTGTTAATAAGTGGCAATATTTTGTACAAAAAATTGGGGTTCACCTTCACATAATTGTAGTGACTCAAAACACTTCCTTGGTCAATATTTGACTTTACTTTGATAAATCCTGCTAATATTGATTGACAGGTTGGTTTGTAAGTGTACATTTTTTAAATTGTCTCCAACAGTAATTTAATAACAGTGAATTAAATTCTTAAATTTCTATGTCTTTTGTGTTCAAAAGTCTGGTTTATATATTATTTTGGTGTGAGGAAAGTTCAAGGGTTTACTTTTTATATGCAAGTCCATTAACACTTTTGGGCTTATTTTTTGCTACAACTGGAAAGGCACAGGTGTAATTAAAGTTGTGTTAATGAAAGTCGCTTGACTAACTTTTTTCAAAGCTTGACAGTGAACCAGGAGGTTTGTAAACTGTTTTTTGTTCCTTTAATGTAATATTGGAATTTTTTATTTTTTATTTTTTTTCCCCTAATGGACAGAATCATGAGTAGCAATTTTAGTAATTTCTAAATGAACGGAGGAGCAACGTTATGTCCATTAGTTAAGTGGTTCATTTGAAAAACTAACTCATTAACCTTGTGAGGTTTATATCTTTAGTGAATGTGGGATACAAGTTATATAATGAGAGTAAAACACCGTTAAATAAATTATGTTTCAAAACGGCAAGGAAAAGTACAGTGCCGCACTGTCGTGTATATAATGTCGAAGTTGTCACATTTTGTTGGCAAATTTGGCATTCTCCTATTGGACCACAAAACGAAACTAACGGAAGTACGTCATTCCATTTCTTCATAATAAATGTTATGTATCTATGAGTTGCAGCGTTTCTGCTGCGTCTCTTGCTACCAAATTACTTGTATTACATTCTAGTTCGCTTTTTAATAATAATAAAAAAAATGTGTTTTTAAATTGGACTCGTTTAAAAATTGTCTGCAGGAAACTTCAGGATTCTACATTAAAACAATTTATTTTGATATGTCCAAAGTTTGTTTCCGGGTAAAGAAGACAGTAAGAGGTATGAAGATGTCATGTAATTTTAACTAACATCCCGCTTTTTAATCTATATAATGTATTTTGTCCAATAACCACGAAAGTGTAATGGCAGCTAATTTATTTGTATATTTCCCAATCAACAGGGGAACGGGTACTCTGTTTTAAAACGCCAATTTTGATGTACGGTTTCCCGGTGTCCCTAGCTTAGCCGTTAATATCTTGGCTAGCCGGTTAGCATGTGGTGGGTAATGATGTCCTCGCATTTGGAATCATATCTTGTTACAGAATGACGCACAAAAATTCGGTTAACTATATACCATTTTCGTTGGGAAAGTTGTTATTACATCACCTTGTCTTTTTGTGATATTTCCTTAACCAGTAATTACCATAAATATCAACGTTTGCTAGGGCGGCGTGTTTATGGAATGTTACCTTTGACAGATTTCACTTACGATTCACTGATTAGGGTTTCATGACAGGACTAGGTCCCACACTGTGACTGTCATCTTTTCTCGTTAAGTAGGAAGCCAATGGATAGGTAGGCGCTATTGAAAGATGAATACAAACTTTCTCTCTCACACACGCTTCCTTCTTTAAGACTGTCTGACCAACTTAAAGGTGACTGAGATGGCAGCCAATGGAGCCAGCTGTGAACAGCCTCAGAAACGCACAGGAACTAAAGATAAACAGAATGGAAAGTCTGCAGGTTAGTTATAAACTTTATCTTTTATAATGTTTATTGGCTAAGTCAACACTTATCTTTAAAGATCATGATCTACCAACTTATGCCATACACGTCATAAAATCACTCAGCTAAGTTTTAAGTTACTTTTAGTTTCCAACTGAGCAACTTGGCCCATAGTTAGAAGCAGATATTTGTTGATTCCACATTCATTATGTTTTGGGCATTATCAATTCCACAGGATGTAATAATGAGTGAAGTTGTTATTAATACAGAATTCCAAGATGATTACAGAACTTTTTGTCCTTCAGACTTATCAGTAAAAGACAGACGGCAGAAGGACAAAGAGGAGCGCCTTTCTCTGGTGTTATGGAGGAAGCCAGTCACAACTCTGCATTACTTTCTTCTGGAGACCCTCATTAAGCTAAAGGAGTTGACTTTTAAGTAAGCAGTGAAACTGGTTTTTCCAGTGTATCATGCTGTTTTCTGTTATTTTGTTGGAGGATATGTGTATTTTCTTGTAGAAGTGACCTTTCCTACCATTTTTTTTTTCTTCTTAGTAATTAGATTTTCTTCCTCATAAAGCAGACATATCATGTAATATAAAAAATTACATTAAAAAAGAACTTTATGTCCCTAAGAAGCTGATTTTCCTTTAAAATTCCTCAATGAACAGAGTTCTACAGACAATTAAATCTAGAAATGTTCGTTTAAAGGAAACTCAATAAATCATTGTCCTTCCATCACATTTATTAGAGCTGGGTAAATGTTTTTTCAACTTTCATGTTTCTAACGTGTTTTTAATCACTTTGTTTCTTTGCTTTCCCATTCAGGCTTTGGCAACAACGATGCACAGTGTTCTTATTTTTGGTGTTATGTTCTCTCTTCTCATTTGCATACTATACTGAGGGAACTCACCAACAAGTAAGGCTTGACTTTGTTTATGTTTTTTTATTATTCTTTATAAGAGATATTAATCACCACTTCATCACCATTGTCTGTATAAAGGTTAATGATAAGTCTGTTTTTATCACCTAAAACTTCACTTGAAGAAAGCTTGCGTTGGGTAGATAATGTGGTCAGCCCTGTTGTCAAGTAACCCTTGATCATGTTGTCAGCTGCTGGAAAGATCTGTTTACACATTCACCTTTACATCAGTCAGTTAGTGTTTAGTTAAAGCACCACCAACCCCCAGTGTATATTTGTCACCTTTCCAGATCTCTGTACCAGTGAGTTGAAAATTAACCTATTGCAGCCATTTAGAAATAAACTCTAAGGAAACAACAAGGAATTTTAATTTAGGATTTCTGTTAGAGACAACTGGTTGGTATCAAGTTAGAACCCATTTTGCCTTCAGGACTGCCAGAATTTTTGGTGTCGTAGAGTCAACAAGGTGTTGAAAACATTCCTTTTTAGCTTTATATTTACATGATAGTATCACAGTTGCTGCAGATTTGTCCGCTTTGGCCATGATGAGAATTTCATGTTCCACCACATCCCAAAGGTGCTCTCTTAAACTGAAATGTGAAAGACATCGGAATACAGTGAACTCGTTGTGAGATGATTTGAGCTCTGTGACGTGGAACATTATCCTGCTGGAAGTAGTAGATGTCAGACCATGGATACGTGTCCATCAAGGGATAGACATGGTCAGCAACAATACTCTGGCAGCCTGTGGCATTTAAACAATGCTTAGTTGATACCAAGGGGCCAAAAGTGTGCCTAGAACACAATTATACCACCATCTCTGGCCTGAAGTATTGATACTAGCCAGGATGGGTCCCTGCTTTCTTGTTGGTTTCACCGAGACACAAGACAATGTTGGCAACACTGGTGGAAACACGTGTGGAAAAGCTGTTGCTGTGGCTCGTTTCTGTCTGTCTACCCCTTTAAAACATTTAGAAATGCAAATTTGAGAGGACAATAACTAAAGTATATTATATTTTCTCCCTCGCTTGTTCATGATTTTTCTGTTGCTTTTCCTGCAGTATGTTCAGTACCTGGAAAAGAAGTTCTTATGGTGCGCCTACTGGGTAGGCCTTGGGATCCTGTCTTCAGTAGGACTTGGGACTGGTCTGCACACCTTCCTTCTTTATCTGGTAAGAGATCGCTAGTCATACATATTGTTTCCATGGGTTAATACTGATTGCAGGTGGGCTTTTATTTCCAATAGTGGGGAAACAAAATAAAATTTTCAAATAAACAGAAAGCTGAGAGTTAAACATGTGGAAATGCAGAATAGATCCAGTCACTTCATATAGATAATTTTGCAGTTAAAGTGCGTTGTGTGGCAGGATAACAAAAGAGTAAAATTCTGAAGGCCCATTAATGCTCCCTTACGTGCATAGTCGGTACGTCCGTTTCATGCATTGTCATACATCGCTGCCCATCATATTTCCATGCATCTTTTACGTTGCCATGGTTATGAAGGCAATTCACCCACTAGTGGGCAGTGCTGAGTTCAGAGTTTACTTGCAGTCTAACATCAGTTTTGGACACTGGTTAGTGGCAGTAATGCACCACTATAATTTTGTCTGCAGTTGCCCGATAGACTCTCACAGCCTTTCTTCAAAAGCTCCTGCCATCTAAGAAGTTGTTGTCATCGTAGTCTTTCTCTAATTCTTCCTCCTGTTTCTCCTCTTCTTCTCTGATTTGTTCCTTTCGCTGGTTGCATGTCAGCTTTACTGCGCAACACTGGTGTTATTGCTCTGTCTGCTCCGTCAAGCAACGGATCCGCAAGGCCCCTGAAAACGCACCAATTACGCCCAGAGATGATGCGTCTGTCCATCTACGTATCCGTCTTCGAGCATTAATGATAAGTCTGTGAAGACATTTTCCTCCTTTAAAGAGATTAACCTGTCCAAATTAAAATATGGAGCTCATAGCTCTGCAGACTACATACAAAATGGGAACTGTTAGCATATGGCATCTTTATGTAGGTGTTTTTCCAGTTTGGCATACTTTGTGGAATTTGAATGAACAGCATCAAAATATAATCTGAGTAGAAATACAAATTTCTGACTGCAAATAAGTTATTCAACTGTCAACCTTAACACTTTATCAGGGTACACATACTATTAGACATGAAATCCATGTAAATTTCCACTGAAATTGTAAATAGACTGTAGTTAAAGTGCTTTTCTAGTCATGTTGACCACTAAAAGTGCTTTACACCACGTCACATTCACACATACCCATACAACACTTCTGTTGTTATATACCTAGTGCTTTTGCTCTAACACACACATTCATACCCCAATAAACACATCGGGAGGCAATGTGGGGTTCACTGTCTTGCCAAAGGACACTTTGGCATGTAGTCAGGGGAAGCCTGGAATCAACCGGCTTTCAGGTTGGCAGACGACTGCTCTTCCTCCTGAGTTACAGCTGCTCAAAATCAACTCTGATCAAATCTACTTGGATCTATCTTTTTTGTTTGTTTGTTTATAAAATAGTACCAATTTAAACATGTTTATATTTTATAAATTGAGTCATTTGGCCCACGTGGAGCTGTAGATGAAAAACAAAGATATGTTGTATTGAAACACTGGCAGCAAAATATCATTTAATGACACCATATGCCATTATCTTACAAATATTTTAGCATATTCGACATAAAAAACTATTACCTCCGCGAAGGTCATATGCCTGTCCCTATCGTCACCAGATGATGGCATCATACCTCAACCAGAAGTTGTCGTATTCAAGTTCCCCTTCAATTAGATGCTAACCAAGATTAAAATGCAAGTTCTCCCATGACATTTGTCACACAGTGACTATGAACGAGTCACCAAAATGTGTGTCATATGTCTTGGTTGTGGCAAAAAGAAGAATTTATTGAAATGCAAGCAGAGAAAAAAAACTCCACTGTGGGCCAGTTTTGGAGTGATGAGGTGGCTTCTCCTTTTGCAGAACAGTGCACATGTGGTAAACTTGAGTCAGATATTTCCATTATAATGAAATGAAATAGGAAAAGAGATTGAGTGTGACCTTCCTATTACTTCAGAACTGATGTACACTCCCTCCATTATTCTTTTGCTGCTGACTCCGAATATTTTAAATGCCTTCTGCTGGACACAGGGCCCCGCTTCTTCAGATGCAGTAATTCCATTGTAATGTGTGGTCTTACCATCTATTGTGTGTTTTTATATTTATCACAATTTTGAGGAGGTGTGATTTCATTACAACTTCTCTGTGAGGGGAGGTTTGTTTTCATGAATAGACACATGTGGTCATCTCCAACAAATGGAACAATCTTGTATCACTGATTTTCTTTTTCTTCTTTTTTTAACTAATTTTAATTACCAGCTTTTACCACTTAAGTAGAGACTAAATTTATGACACATTTCTACCATAAAGATAAGACCCCCCCACTAAGGCAAATGCTGTATTTTAGAGTTTTAAAACAACATTGTGAGCCCACCCATCATATATATTCTCCTTTTTGCCTTTGCATTAACTTTTAACCAGGGTTCATGAAGTTGAACCTTTTTCTTTCCATTATCTTTTTTAAGAAACTGGCAAAAGGTCATCTTATGGTGCTCAGCCTTAAATCAGCAAGTAAGCTGTAACAATACTTCTTGGAAACATGTGGAAATCATCATCAGCTTTCTGAAAATGTGTCATTCCTATCTGCAGTCTAAACTATGTGGTTTAAATTTTCTGCTTCATTCTACAGTGGAAAATCTGCAACACTTGTGAAGACATGTCATGTCTATCATGTTTGATAAACAGTTTAAGACACATAATGGCTAAAGTTTTTATAGTTAATAAGTGCTATGTAATCCAACCATGCTTTTACTTTGGCTTATAGGTATTAAAGAAGTATGGATGCTAAACCTATGATAAATTGTATTCTCAACCTCATAATGCATGTGTTTACCTTGTCCTGGTGGTGGTGATTGATGATAAACATATGTAGATTATTTTAAAAAGCCTTATTAATGCATTACTTTGTGTAATGGATAAGCTGGTAATATATTGTATGCATGGCATTCATGGTGTTTCAGAAAGTTATTTTTGTTTCTATTGTTGTTTAAACCCTTTTGTTCCTTGCTTATACCTCTTGATACTTGTGCTTTTTAAAGAGAATCTTTCACTTCATCCTGCGCTGCTGCTCCACTTTAGTTTTTTACAGTTCCTTTTCTAATGTGAAGCTAAGCAAGACCCAGTGTACTGTGAAGAAAATTGAATACAGGATATAATCAGTTCCATAGCATGTTAAAGAGGTTGTAAGCTGAAAGCGTTCAAACACTTGAAAAGTGGAGTTCAGTTAAATTATTTTTTTTACAAATTTTCTCTGTTACATCTCCTGCCAACCTTTCAGTAGCAGCTGTCTCTTAGATTTTCTTATTTATTTTGTCTCTATTTCAGTCTATTTTTCTTAGATTCTTTGCTTTCTATACACTAGCACTAGAGAACTAGCACACCTCTTTCAACAGAATGGTGTGGACCAAATCTAAGTGTACACATTAATCAGTTCTCTTGCATTTCCCCTTTTGTGCCACTAGTTTTATATGCATCATGACCAGTTTCAGGATATATTTAGAGTGCTTCAAAAAGTGTTCCTTCATTTTTGCCACTATCACCAGTTTCTTGTTTTTTTTCCCATCTAAGGGCTCAACTGAAAAGTTAAAGCCTTCTTTATATTGTAGACCACATGACATGAGCCTGATGCTCACGAGGAGGCATTTCCTGTTTCTTTGTAATCTAAATTTATTTCATGTTCACAGTGCCACAACTTACAGCTACCTATGTTAAACTGTGCTAATTCTAAAGAAAAACCATCAAGAGTTTATGTGGATTTACCTCAGTCCTAAAGTATTATTAAAGAGCCCCACGGAGAGGATTAGATCATTGTGCTCAGAAGCAAGGGATTCACTCAGAAGTATGATCTCACGATTCATCATGATGTTTCAGAGGTCATTGCTGTGCTTTTTAAAAGCTGGATTCTGAGTAAAACTAAGGGTACTTTGGGTGAGATTATATTTGACAGCCATTTAAATAGTCATCAGTCAGTCAGCCATTTAAATAGATTGAGGTTATTTCAATTGTTGATGTTGTTCATCTCCTTTGACTCATTGTCTCCTTATCTGTGTATTTAGCCTGCTACTGATAAATTTCTCAGAAGATGACTTGTAATTTTGTCACTTCACCTCTGATATGGACTTAAGAACTAGTTTTTGCACCCTGAATGTGATATCTGTTCTGCCAGCTTAAGGGAACAAAGGGTTTCAGTTCAACAACATTTTTTTCCCCTCTGGCCAGATGACTGTAACAGAAATTTCAACTTGTAAGTTTGAATCACAGCTTTTTTGTTCGTGTGTAAGCATTGACGTGTTGTGTCACGTAGGGATGGTGTTAAAAGAAGTTCAGCCTTTGTGGAGATGGAAAGTGTTGAAACTAAATAAGCATCCTCTGTGCGTGTACTGGGGTTCAGGTGCAGAGTTTATTTGATAGAGCAGTTGGATTCAACACAGACTTATTGTGTGCTGTCCATCCACCGTCAGTACTACTGGTATCACCTAAAGAAGCATAATGGATTATCTGTGTTGAATTTCCAGGTGGGCTATTATTGAGGCCAGGTGGCTCTGCCTAACACGGTGTCTTTACACTGATGACTTGCCTACATGTCAGAGAGAGACTTGCAATATGGGATCAAATGCAATTACATTTAAAGAGGATATGTTTCAAATGAAAAGTTCTTATTCCATATCCAATTAAGCATTACCACAAATTTCAGGCCCCAAAATTGTTTTGTATTACATAAGACAAACTAGAAGGTTATTCTTAATACATGTGCTTGTATATTGTAAGTCCTTGTGCTCTCCGTTACCACATGTCCAATCTGTCTCTCAGGGTCCACATATAGCATCAGTAACCCTGGCAGCATATGAGTGTGGATCCACAGACTTCCCAGAGCCTCCCTATCCAGACCAGATTGTCTGTCCCCAAGGCGAAGGCATGGACGTCAGCATCTCCCTCTTCTCAATCATGTCAAAAGTCCGACTGGAGGCCTGCATGTGGGTGAGTAATTGTTTGTTTACAAAACAAAGAACTGAAACTCATAAGATGGCAGAGTTTTTCAGAACTACTAGCTGGCCACTTCTCCAAGAAATATAACCTTGAGCTTTACAGTTTCTGCAAATATTTGTTGCCACTCAAAAGAAAATAGTGTTTACCTTATTCATGTATAAATCCTAAGTACTTGCATCTTTCAGGAATCCTGTCATCGTGTGTGGATGTAGGAAATTTGATTTGAAGTTTGAAATTTGAATCTGTTTGCGTTTAGGGTGCCGGCACTGCCATCGGAGAGTTGCCTCCGTATTTCATGGCCAGGGCAGCTCGTCGGTCTGGAGCTGATCCAGATGATGAAGATTATGAGGAGTTTGAGGAGATGCTCGAGCAGGCAGAGGGAGCTCAGGTGAGACTTAGAAGCACATAAGCATTCATAAAGACATCCGTTGGCTTTGTCATTTTTAATATTCAATCGTTTTCCAGAATGTTATTTACATTAATTCATGTTTATTGTCTTAAGAAGCATTACCCACCTCAGATGTGCCTTTCACTTGATGCGATTCTATAAACCCTCAAAATTTCCCAAAACATAGGAGTGGCAGAAAACACTGAACAGGTTCAAACATTATTTGAATTTTTAATTGTGACTCTCAGCCCAAATTAAAAACGTTTCGCAACTACACCCCCTACTGAAGAAATTCAAATATGTGGGTTCATCTTGGTATTGGTGTGTATACTTCGCCCATCAACTTCATATGATACGATTTTACTTAATTTGGTCAAATTTTCATCATGCACAACTGACCATGAAGCCACTGGCCACTGATTGGTCTTAAAGCAGCATGTGACTTCAGTGAAGCCCCTCCCTTCTTGCACTTCCAGTAAATCTGCCTGTTTGTGGGTGAGTCACCCTGAGCACAGCTCTCTCTTTAATCATCCCTCGGGCTTTGCCTCCCTCTATCCACCCTCCATCTTTCTTCTCACCGACCTCTAATTTGAATGACAGACAGCTCTGTGAGGAGCAAAGTTCACATGAGTGGAGATTGTTGAGATCAGATGCTGAATCAGCCTAACAAAAATGAGAAAAATAATGGGTACTGTCTCCATCACCAAATCTCACACAGTTAAAAAAAAAAAAAAGGCGAAGGGGGCCATTCTCTAATCAGAATGTTCATCATGAGGTTTTATTCGGGATTTTAATTTTTCCTTTGTGTTTTGAGTATTTATTTTTAATGACATGGAAACATTTCTGTAAAAACTTGATTAACACATGGGATTTGTGGAAATGAATGACACAACAAAATGCAGCATAACATAGCTGTTTTTATTTGAGATTATTTTATTTTACTTTACAGTAAAAACAAACTCTGGCGATAGATGTGATGCATGTAAAAAATGGACACAAACAGAAATAAAAAACATTTATCTGACATGTTAAGACTGAAACTAAACTGAACCATATTATAAGGTGCCAGTTTTCAAAACCACCATTTGATCCCTTTCCTATCTCGGATGTGGTCTTCAGCATGTAACCACTAACGTTTCACCCCCACAGGAATAAAGATACAATCAACTTACTTTAGTTGATGTATCATGTGATTTACCAAACTTTAAGGCATTTGAGTGCTAATTAATAACAGGTTTTTTTTACCAAGGCTCTTGCTCCTTGTTATATCAGATACCACCACTGTTAAAAAAAATGTGTTCATGGGATTATTTTCAGAAATAATATCTATGTATTTACAGGTCTCTATTTGTCTGTAAAATTTGAAATGGAGGAAAATGAAGGCCTGATATCACAAACTATGTACAGAAGCAATGATGTGGTTTTAAAAATGCATTCTGCATATTTTGTTTTCCAGGATTTTGTCACAAGAGCAAAACTGGGAGTCCAGCATATGGTGCAGAAAGTGGGATTCTTTGGGATCTTGGCTTGTGCTTCAGTATGTAGAAGTTTTTGCGAGATCTTGATTTATAACATTTTTGTGATTATTTCACATACATGAACAAACATTCTTTTTTTTCTCTTCACTTAACTGAGAAAGTTACTGAGGTAAAATAAATCTTTGTGTTAATGTCATGACCATGAATCAGTATAATTGTCTTTGTGTTTGTCAGATTCCTAATCCTCTTTTTGACTTGGCTGGAATAACCTGCGGCCATTTCCTGGTTCCCTTCTGGACTTTCTTTGGAGCAACTCTAATTGGGAAAGCTATCATCAAGATGCATATACAGGTCAATAACACCGATAACACAACAACGTTTCCACGAAAAACTTTTTCCTTTGCACGTTTGGGAATAAAAATTGCATCTACACAACAGCAGAATGAAAACTATCTCCGTGCTGGAGAAAACACAAATAGGACCAGAAATTATTTGGCATGCTATGCCTCTACTGTGCAGCGAAACTTTGCAAAAACACACCCAGGTGTGCACCACATCCTCATAAGTCCTGAAAACTCACTAAAACAACAGAAGTGTTGCGTGCCCACCTCTATGTCGGCTCGTCAATGCCATTCTCAAATTTGTCCCACCAGCGACTTGTCCTCGCAGGTCTTACCCATAGGCGTCTTTTAGCAACCCTCTTCTTGTACAGAGGTGCACTGAGGATCTGCTGCATGTAACCTATCCGTCTTCACTGATGGCATAAATGCACCACCAGAAACAAGTTTTGCTTTAACAGACCAAATAAATAAAAAAGATACAGCTTCACAAACATGACACTGAAGTCCACCACTGCTTTTTCCGGGTTAAGCAGGGTCTGAGTGTGAAGGGCAAGACATCCTCGTCGCCGAGAGGAAATTTCACTCTGGAGGCTGTTGTCAAATCTTTGCGGTATTATCATCACAAAACTCTGGTACTGTGTAAACGAATGGCCAGAAAGCAACGAAACTTAAGCATTTTACTGTCTCAGCATTGTGGTGTAAACAGGGCCTTAGTGGTAGCTAAAACCTTGAGTTCACACCTAATGGGTTTTCCCTTTTTATCATAATCCAAACAGGCACGTGCTAACATACTGATAAAATTATGACTTTTACACATCTCCACAATTCACCAGCCACAATGTAATGATGCACGTCAAAAATACACTCGCAAGAAAAAAGTATGCACTGCTGACTGATTCATTTTCATACCCTCAAAACGTGTGGGAAAGATGAAGGATGAAGCCTTGTGCTGAGATCATAAGTTTGTTACCATGAAACTCCTAATTGTGTACTTCTGGTTAACTCTTTCCGATGCTGCCCTGTTCCTTTGGGAATTCCTCTTTCTTTAAGCTTTGATATGCTTCCAGGCCATATAAACAGGCTCCAGATGAAAGGAAGGAAGTTTTTTAAGCAGTGTTTAAAAAGACTTTAGATTTGAAAAATCCTCCCCTAATTATGTGTGTACTGTTGAGTCTGCCACACCAGTGACTAATATAAACCTAGACAATGAGAAGCTCATGGAACTTGGATACATTGTGAGTCGCTGAGTATCTTAGTAAACTAAATAAATGTATCCATCTCTTCATGGTACCAGCCTGTGATCACTTAGAGATTTCTCAGACAAGGGCACCGACTCACTGTAGGGGGCAATAAATGATGCTGAGTGGACATGAGATGGTTGATGGTTGACCTGACCGAAGGAAATTGAACAGACTTTATAAAGCTGCAAGGGGGGTTTTGTTTTTCTTTCTTTGTACCATAAATTTCTTGGACATCACGTGATATTTCCTGTCTGATTTAGTCCAGGGGGGCATGTGTCATGCTGTTTTAAAGTTGATCAGTTTCAGAACCGGAGAAGAATAATGTGGTTTTGGTCACCCAACCTCTCCAGTTTGGTCCTTTGCAAACCACACAAAGCCCCTCGCAGCCCAAGATGTAGCTTATTGCTAGGTTTTAGTTTTGTAATTAGTGTGTCTGTGAAGAGTGGTAGATGTGGACTCAATTTCCCACAGCTGTGTTGCTCTACATCTTTTTGTTCAAAGTTTCTTTGTTAAGCTTGTAAATTTATCAATTGTTCCTGAAACACTTGAGCTGTACAACACAAAATGGCTTTGTTAATATTTAAGTAATCAATTGGTTTTAAAAAAATATTGGGCTTAAGAGTTAATTTTTTCTTTCTCTATTTTTCCTACAGAAACTTTTTGTTATCATTACCTTCAGCAAGCACATAGTGGAGCAAATGGTGTCTCTCATCGGGTAAGTTTAACGTGTGAAAGAGGCTTGATTAATCAGTTCCTCTGTAAAGTCATTGTCGTTTCTTTGGTGTTGTGGTTTGCAACTCATTCAGATGCATTTTAACCACTGACTGGGGTTCCTGTATGAATAAATGCTTTCATTGCAGGGGTATACTTGCATAGTATTGCATGTACTGGCATTTTTCCCATACAACGGTATTTCTTAGCCCCACATGCAATCGATTTCTGCAACACTGGTGGCCAGGCGTGTGAGGTCTTATCTGAACATGTTGATCTGACTCACAAGTTGAGCTTTGACTGAGAGGATTGCCTCAATGAGGCAGGAATCATAATCATTGATGTTGGGCAAAAGAAATACTTCCTCTGATTCTTTAACTGTTTAACTAAAATAGTTTAATTTAGTGGTCATAAAAGTTATATAGCCTGATTTGAAGAAGATTTTAGATATTAAAAATAAAGATACACAAGTGTGTGTTTTATTATTGTGACGCTGTTTAAGAGGAAATACATTTTTTTAATTACTTGTTACATTTTTTATTATTATTTTGTGTAAAATCTGAGAAGTAACTCTTAGTATATTTAGACCAGAATCTTACTTTTTCTTATTGAAGTAGTATTTAAGGTTCTTTCCCATGAAGTGGTGACTTTGGTGACTCGCTATGATTCGTCCAAGTGATGCTTCAGTGCTGATGCAGGGTGCTTTTGTATTTACTCGTGTGTCTGTGTGTCAAAGTAGGACAGATAACCATAATGAGTCGCTCAAATCTAGTTGGATTTATTCAACTTCAGGAATTACCTGGTGTTTATCTCTCATGCTTTTTGCTTAGTCTAGTCTAGTCTAGACACCATGTTTATGTCCTGATTGGGGACAGAATTGAATTCATGCAGTGGGAGGGCTGTCTGTGTATAATCTGCAGTATTCTCTCTTTTTTTTTCATGGTAATTAAAAGCTTGACAATGAATTAGAAATTCTCTTTAGCCTGTTCTGCTGCTCATCTAATGGTATAACTTGAGTATCAAAGCCAGTGTATGACATCAACTTTTTAAAGTGGTTTTCATTAAAATGGTCCTGGCCCCCTGGTGAGCATGTCCACACTACCTAATAGGGACATAAACACACCCCCGATTGGTTTGTCTTTCCACCATGAAGACAGCAATGGTGGTAAAGGTGATGACATCATGTCGACTCATTTCCTGATTGAAAAGGGTGACACAGACTCCTGTAGAGAGCTTAGTCTTATAAAAGGAGCTCTGAGGAGTTTCTGCTTCATTCCTCTCAGCTGCCTACTCCTGCTCGCAGTAACAATTAGAGGTGGTGGCAGCTGCATGTTGGGCCCACATGTAGGATGGGGCCCTTCAGCAGCTGCTGCTTGGATGCTGGTCGACTGGTGGATCAGTGAGGAGGTTGTTGGTCTTTATAACAAGAGGGGACTTTTTCACAGCTTTAGATGATCTTATAGGTCAGCTCTTTCAAGTAATGAAGAAACCCAGGTTTATTTAGCTTGTTTTGCTGAAAGGGTAAGTCAGTGATTTTTCTTCCTCCTTTCTGTCTGTCTGCTCTTTTGTCTGCTGCTCTGTGGGTGTGCTGTGGCAGGTCCATCCCTAATCTAGGACCATCACTCCAGAAGCCCTTCAGTCAGTACCTGGAAGCACAGAGGAACAAACTGCACCATTCTGGAGGAAGCGCACCAGCGGTGAGGACAATTAGTTTTGACCATGCTCCACTTTCAGATGACAGCTTAAAATATGACCAAGAACTCTTTATATGTGAGCTTTTTGTCAGACTCATGATGTTCAATTGTGTGTATAGTTTTCCAAACTGCCTATAAAGCTGTTCAGCTTAGCAGAAATAACCATAAATATAATTAATTAGCTTGTAAAAATATTTTCTCTTGGTTTAGGACAAGCAGCATTTATTTAAATGAACATTTTTATGAAAACTATTAAATTTGACAACAAAAAATAATGTTAAAAGTCACCCTGAAATCAAAGAGTTACCACGCTCTAGTGGAAAACTATATAACTGAGAACCTTTTTCTAAATGACCTCAAGCATACATTTGGCATTTCTAAACTGGAATTTATCAGCACTGATAATGGTAAATTTGAGATGAGCTACTAATAATTTAGCGCATATCCACTCCAATTTGGGGATTTCTAGGATGAAAACTGGCTGTCGTGGGTGTTTGAGAAGGTGGTGCTGGTCATGGTTTGCTACTTTGTCATCTCCATCGTCAACTCCATGGCTCAGAGCTACGCCAAGCGGCTGCAGCTGCTGAGGCACTCGGAAGAGAAAACCAAGTGATAGCGAAACAAAGCGGTGCACACATCCAAGTGACTGTGTCTCTGCTGCTGCTGAGAGCGCGCCACTCAGCTACAGCCGCTCACAACTTGACAACAAACCTCTCCCTCATCCATTCTCAGAGAAGCTAAATGCTTACAAAGAAAAGAAGAAACAGGCATTGTTGCCTCTGTGTGTGTCTGCGCGCGCGCTGTTCAGGATGTATGTGCTGTTTAATGTTTCCTCCTTCAGGTTTTGTAGTTCTTCCTCTCATCTCACTGTGTGTAAGTAGTGTGAATGGTTCTACTGCTGATCGTAACTTGTTACTTTAACTTTAAATTAATCCTTTCATTGACCTCAGAAGTAAAGCAGCAGTTTGATGGGAACTGCAGCGCCCATCAGATGCTATGCCTTATGCAAGATGGGAAAGTGACTTCCCATGAATATTGTTCTTGACTTATTGACTTGATTTTTATTTAATTTTGTAACATTTAAGTATGGATGGAGATGGATTTGATTGTATTGTGTTCTGCCAGGATAACTGCTACAGATGGGGGTTTGTTTTCAGGATTTAATTCTCATGTCTTTATTATCTCAGACCATGTTGTCATCTTTTGTTTCTGGAACTGTTGGTGGAGAAAAAAAAAGCAATATCACCTTAAAATAATGAGGTATTGATGCTTTGCACATTGTGTAAATATCTTAATATCTTTTTGACAATGTGCTCAAATGTATTTCTATTCCTGTAGTCGGTGTGGACATAAACTAAACCAAAACAAAAAAATGGTGATATAATTTGTAAAATAACATTGTACTCTCAGCAAATATTCCCATTTCTATTCTGTACGTTTAGGTAGAGTCTCGGATCAGAATATAAAACATGAAATTACAGCACTTGTTTCGTGAGTTGTTGTTGTTTTTTTTGTATTTTCTTTTTAAATATTGATTTTCAAAACGATTTTGTAATGTCATGTTGATGATCTATTTTTTTTAACCAACCGGGAGCTAATGCTTGATTTTCACTTATAAATGGCCCTTTACAAGGTAAGTGAAGAGATCAGGTTTTAAATATGATCATTTTACTCCGTTTGATTTCATTCTTTGCAGTCATGTCCTTTATTAGATGTAACAAAATTTGACTTTTGGTGCTCTCCATCTGGATGATTCTCAGTCGGGCTGTGCCAATTATAACTTCAATGAATGCTGTCCTGACTCCTGAGATGTATAGTGTAGATTCTGGTCCTCTTCCCCCTTTTGGATTAAGATGCATCCCTCAACGCTACCTTCCCACCCCGTCAGCTAGCTTATCAGACTGGTGTTGGCAGTTAAGTTTGCATGGCAGCAGCGGTCTGTAAGCTGGCTGAAGTTGTGGGGATTCAGCACTGCACTTTAACTGGCCTGTCTTCAGTGATGCTCTGTTTTCATGTCAACCACGTTTTCATGTGTAAAATTAATAAAGTAATGAAAAGTTAATCCTCTTGCCATTCTTCTTTGTGTACTAATGCTTTTCAGCATGTTTGTGTAAATTCATCCCTCATCCAGGTCATGGTAATCCTGAGCTGGAATGAAGGCAACTGGATTTTTTTTTTTTTCTAGTTCTTGAAAATATTTCACCCCATAGCCGACAGACTTCTTTAGTGGCGGTGGGAAGTTTTAAGCTTGTAACTGTAAAAAGGGACAATCACAAGTTAAGGATTGCAATGGTCGCATGTATAATAGACTAAATGAGTGGTATGGGTCATTGAAGTTGTTGCCTAAATTTGAGAAGAGAGTCAAGGCTGTTTTGTAGGTCCTGGAAAGGTGAAACCTGAGGCCATCTCATTTCAGAGATGGTTTTCTAGTTTTAGCCTGGACTGCTTCCTTAACTTTTCTCTCAAACCATATATCTTTTCTGTCCAACATGTGCAAAGGAGGGTCTTTTATGATCAAGATGCAGCTGGACCACTGAGTCTTGACATGTAGAGCTGGTTCTCCTGTGTTTCTGAAGTGGTTGTTCGCCGCCTTTTATATGCTTGAGCTCTTCTTGCTGTATGACACTGCGTACATGAAGTCAGCTTGGGTGTTGTCCTTTGAGCGAACCAGCCTCAGAGGGTTTGGTTTGGAGATACTTCTTAATGAAAACGCTATGTGACAGGTATGTCAGAGAAACTTGGACAGATCTTAGGCAGGATGATGTATTGTCATAGAAATACGAGGTTTAAGATAAAATGCTGGAAAGTAGAAATTTTACTCAAGTCTTTTTATTTATAATTTTAATACCTCTACTTTATTGCATTTTAAAGCATTCCTACAGTTAAAGTCCTGAAAACTAGTAGTGAGTCTTCAGTTTAAAATTTTCCAGATTTGGATAAGTATGAAAAAAGTCAATCAAAACAAGTTTCCAGACTTTTACTTCTGTGCATTAACTCCATATACAAGATGGACACCGTGTCACCTCTTGGCTTGAAAGCTTGAGGGCTTTAACATTACCATCATGTTGTTTGTGATAGCGTATTTTGACTTGGGGAACACATAGAAATGCTCATATACAACTGTACACTGCTCAAAAGATAAAGCAAACACTTAACAGATTGATCTTGACTAAAATAGCCTTTTCCACCTGAAAATCTATTCATTACGTAGCGGAATGTGTTGAGAACAAAATAAAGCAAGAATGCTACATGGAAATCAAAATAAAAAGGTCTGGATTCTAAATCCCTTTAAAGTGGAAAGATCAGATTACAGGCTGCTCCGAATTGTGTAGAAATTTCTCAAGAAAATTCAAAATGAGGTTTAGTAGTGTGGCCTCCAGGTGAACAATGTTAGGCTGTGAGCGCAGGCCCAACCTGTTGATGATGTGCCCTCATACCACTTTCATGGAGTCTGTTTCTGACAGTTTGAGCAGAAACATGCACATTAGTGGCCTGCTGGAGGTCATTTTATAGAGCTCTGGGAGTATTTTGTATCAACAGAGTGGAATCTCTATATTCAAAAAAGGTTTTAAATCCAATATTTTGACTGGCTGATATCATATTCACTCAGGAGTATCGATATGCCCATCCCTAGCAACATTTATCCTTTATAGACGGGCAAGTTTTACGTTAACACTTTCAGTTCACATTACTGATATAGTGAATAAACAAGGCTGAAGTGATGCCTTAAAATAAATTTTGAATTCCTATTTTTAAAGGCGACTAAATCATAAAGAAAAAAAAAACATTACTTATTAAATATGTGGAGGAGAATGACCCGAAGATTCGGTAGCACCAGTTTGGTTTCTTCCTCCAGATAAAAATTCTGTTGCTTTTAGTTTTTTGCCATTTTGCAGCTCGACTAAAATGCTGTGTTGTTTTAGTGGTAATAGTTTCTGTGAACTCCAACACAAAGAACAATTTTCTGGATAAATGTTTAACATAATCTGAACATGCTTTATTAATTGGACTTTAAAACCATTTATTAGACATTTATCTCAGTTGTCGAAAAATGTTCCATGAAATTGGCGAAATTAGAGAGAAATATGTAGGCAACAATGGTTTTGCAGGAAAATAAAATTCTTAATACTATGCTGTATTTAGTGGATATTTTCATTAATAAAGTAATTGTGAATTTTATATTTTGATGAATTAGCGTGCACTCTTTATTTTTGGTAATAATGGGCAATACATAAATTGTAACTGAATTCTGTAGGGATTCACAGGTTATGCAGTAACAAGAATAATAAAAAACCAGGTAGCAGATTGAGGCAAACTTTATTCATGTAGCATTTTTCGCCTTACAATTTAATGTTTTCTTTTTTTTTTTGTATATAAATAAATTTAATACCATGAAATTGGCTGATTTATTCAGTAGTAAATACAACAATTAAAATAATCCTAACCATATAATGAAATGGTTTAAGATTTGTGCCTTCAACTAGCAGGTGTCCTCATTGTAACGTCGGTGTCAAGAAGTTGTTTCCGTATCCCTCATGACGTGTCTATATTCAGTCCATGGTCGTGCTTTGTAATCCTCCCCCACCCCACCTCTGCTAGCACTGCAGTTGACTATAGCTAGAGATGACCTGCTCGAGAGATGTAAAACTGTCCAGAAAGTTCTCCTCCGAGATGCCAAATTTAATATACTGATGAATGTAGGCCCTGTAACACGAAAAAACAACTTTCAATTCAGGAAGTGACTTCACAATTTCCACACAGTTTGGACCCATTTTTCCCAAAGAAACACTTCTAGTACTGACTCACCTGGAGGCAAACATATTCCATGCCTTTCTCACCATGTCATCCAAGGGTCTGAGCAGAGCCTTACTATTACTGACCAGCGTGGCAGACTTCTCATACTTATTAAAGGGAACTGGAGATTTCCATGCAGTGAAAGCTTCTTCTGATGAAAGCCAGGCGGTATAGATGGATGGGTCTTCAAAGCTGCCTGAGGATGAGAAGAGAATTAAGTTTTGATTTAGGATTGTCAATTTTGTCAATAAGTACATCAATCAATATGAATTTATTGTCAAAGACAATCCCTCTTACCCGTCTCTGCGCTGTAAACATCTTTCCCTCTCAGTATGAGCAGGTTGGCCAGTGATGTGTTGAAGCTGCTTTCTGTCAGGCTTCTTGTCCTCCCAGAAACTGAAGGACATACCTGCCAGTCTATACCTGAAAGAGGACAAACGAGCTTTCAAGGCACAAAGCCACTCGATGGTTGGTTTATTATCCAGATAAGATGGGCTAAACTTAAAATGGTCTGGAAAACCCTGAAGTTTAGTTTAACTAAACGTGCCTTCTTCCATCTTGGTGTTGGAGATGAGCATCTGTCGTAGGTGTTTGAGCAACCCCGGCCAGCTGAATGTGCTGTAGGCTATGGAGGAACTGGGCATCTGAGGGATAGTGCACACACTCAGCAGCTTGTACTCCGGATGACAAGCAAGAGCACTCACCAGTTCACCTGAGGAAAATTACACAACAACATCCTGAAAGGTATAGGACAACAGCAATGATCTAAACACATCTTTTTTTCCAGAATTCCTCCCAACCACACCTCTCAAGGTCTCGCTGTCATTGCCCACGTGGGCAATGCCACAAGAGAGTCCCCGGAAGGAGTGCTTTCCAACACCTCATCCAAGGACTCCAAAAAGGGTGGGTACTCTGAACTGCCGTTTGGTGCATTGCACAAACAACAGTCAGGACCCGTCCCCCCACCTGAAGACAGAGGGAGGCTACCCTTTCGTCCACCGGGGTAAACCCCAACGTACAGGCGCCAAGTCGGGGGGTAATGAGCATACCCACACCAGCTCAGCGCCTCTCACTGGGAGCAACTCCAGAATGGAGTAGGGTCCAGCCTCTCTCAAGGACAGTGGTTCCAGAGCCCAAGCCGTGCTTTGAGGTGAGTCAAACTATATCTAGCCGAAACTGTTCAACGTCGCGCACCAGCTCAGGTTCCTTCGCCGCCAGAGAGGTGACATTCCACGTCCCTAGAGCTAGCTTCTGCAGCCGAGGATCAGACCGCCAGGGTCCCTGCCTCTGGGAGTCGCCCAGCTCACACTGCACCTGACCCCTATGGCCCCTCCTGCAGGTGATGAGCCCACGGGAGGGGGGACCCTTGTCACCCTTTCGGGCTGAGCCCAACCGAGCCCCGTGGGCAAAGGCCCGGCCACCAAGTGCTTGCCACCATGTCCCACCTCCAGACCTGGCTCAAGAGGGGGGCTCCGGTGACCCACGTCCAGGAAACCTGGTTCCATGGTTTGTCTTTATCATAGGGATGTTTTGAGCCGCGCTTTGTCTGGTCCCTCCCCTAGACACCTGGTTGCCATGGGTTACCCTACCAGCGGCATAAAGCCCCTGACAACATAGCCACTAGTCGGGATCTGCAAACTCCACCACGGTAAGGTTGTGGCTGAGAGTTTATATATTCATTTTATGTAATTTATTTTTAAGTCTATATATTTTTTTCATTTCTTGCTATATTTATTTTATTCCTTTATCCCTGTATTGATTTTCACTTTACATTATTTTCCTAAGAATTCCCCCAAATTATTATTTCTGTATTGTTCCTTAATTTTACTATTTTACTTTTTTTATTTTATTTATTTTGTATTCAGATATACTTATGTCTATTATTTTCCTTCTACATTTGTTCCCCTTTGTTTATTTCACTAAGTGTATTTATTTCCATGTTTCTAATTCTCTGTTTCTATTTTTACATTACGATGTTTTTTTGTGTGATATATTTAAAAATAAAATTTCTAATTACTGCAATTCTAGTCATCCATACATTCCAGGTGATTGAAAGTCAGTCAGTGTCTTGCAGAACAATCTGTTGAACAATGATTGCATTTTTATAACATCTAAAACATTTCAGACTTGGTCGCATACAGAATTCATACATTTAAAACACTGATACATTTTTTAACATATTTTCCCTTTGCTTGCACTTTTTATTTCTTATTTTTCATATTTTCTAATTTCATTTTAGACTGATCTTAAAAGCATTTTAAACCTTTTTGCTGAAACATTCTTGGCCAGAATTACTGTCAGCCCAAAGTATCCACACAAGTGACCTTATGTTGGATAGCCAGAATATTTAGATAAAAAATTAAATCTTCTAAAGGAATTCACAAATGTTTGGCTGCACAATCTTTGTCAACAATGCCTCTCAAATTTCCTGTAGCCATCTAGAAGCTTCTTGCAACCTTCTTGGTATCTGCATTTTTGCAAAGTTTCAGCAGTTTCCAAAGACTCTCAGTGGGATTTTACTGCAAGTCTTAGTTCTGGGCAGTCAAATTCATTCAACCTTTATTGTTCTGCTAAAAAAAAAAAATTATTCCAGGCTTTCACCAAATCATTCTATCCAGGATTTGTGTGTGCATGCTGGGATTTCTCACCAAGAGGATTTCTGCTGTAGCTTCCATGAGAATCAGGAGTGAGTGCAGGCTGCAGTACACTGCCCAGCTGGTGAGCGATAACCCTGTTGATGTCACTGAAAGAGATTTGTTTGATCTTGAGCAGCTGACTGCAGATCCTGTGCACTGTGTCGTTCTCATGTACCATGATGGCGTCAGAGAGCTGGTAGAGATGTGCCAATGTCAACACAGAGTTATAGTTCTGGACAATCACCTGAAATAAAAAGTTGGAGGTGAAAAAAGATGTCAATAGAGCAAATACTGACTTTAAAGACAAGTCAGGTGTTGATGCTGAGTCTCCGTACCTCCCCAGTCCCATACGGCCAAGTGAGGTGGTTGAGAATGAACGATGCTGGGTAGATGTCTCTTAGACATTCTGTAATATATGTACCAACACCTGACCCTGTTCCCCCAGCAACACTCATCATGGCTATGAGCCCCGCCAATCTGTCGCAGCGTTCCACCTCCTTCCTCACAAGTTCCTCCACTACATCTTTGTTGTGTGGACCATGAACACAATACCTTGATGGACAAGAGAAAGTGTTATCAGCTTTCCTCCCTTTAAGTCCAAACTGAAATGACGTCCTACAACATTTTTATTGATAAACTACAGTCAAAATACTGTAAGAACAGTCCATGAGAGGAAATGTGGGTTAACATCTTTCTTTCCTTACCCATTAGCCCAATTGTTTCCAGAACCTTGCTTTTGACTAAAGTGCGAGTTTTCTCCATATCTCCACCTGCCAGACTTCGCAGCCTTGGTCATACTGTAGTTGATCACTTTGGGCTCCATGTCTATTAGCACTGCTCTGGCCTCAAGGTCTGGTGTACAGAAATATTCAATCGGTTAACATGAACAAACATAAATTCAAATTTGTTTATATTCTGGAAAAGGCGTCTTGCCTCCCTGTGCAGTTTGGTGGAAGAAGCGCTCACAGCTGGCTGTGCTGTATGTTTTCCTTTGCCCCTCCTGAGCATCACCACATACGATGTCAAACAGTTCCTGACCCACCTGATTACCGCACTGACCGAGCTGAACTGTTACTACAGACATTGCTAATCGACGGCAGGCTTTCACATCAGAGTGCAGGAGCACACCAGAGTGACCCAAGAGTAAACCGAAGCACAACGTGTTTAGTTTCAGTGTTTTTGTTCCGTTTAGAAACACCGCTCAAGCCCTGCTGCTTCTGCCGCAACAGGAAGTTGAAATGGCACTTCCGGCCAAACCTTTTATAGAAGTTCTGAATTTTTTTTGTTTGTTTTCCAGCGGCAGTGCGACATAATTGTCTCACATCTGGAGCCACAGACCAAGAAATAGAGATGCGGATTACTAAATGGCTCCAAAATGCACCGGATAGGAATGGTGGACGGACTGAACAAATAAGGAGAATGATGACAGGCTCAGCAAAATTGTTCACTGGTGTTGCTACTGTTCTATCATGTCATGTTTCAGTTTACAGATAAATGTGTTTTGAATTTGATGTTTTATTTTTATGTTGTTATTTTGAACAAGTTATTCAAATCAAAATAAATGTCACTTGTATAATTAGATCACCATTGTTGTATTTTTTTTTTCAGGCTGAATATGGCACACATTATTGTACAGTTTGATTAAGGTATACATTAGGCTGACACCTGGTGCCAGTTTTAAAACCATTCAGGGCCAGAACCAGTGTGTCTGCCGCTGGCCTCTGGCTGGCCCATGTGTGGACCACCTTTGGCAAACCAGATCTGGGCTGTCATTCTTTGCGGTATGTGGGCCATGTTTAAGGGCATTGTGTAGGCCAGACCAATTTTGCTACCTGGGATGTGACCCTCAGCCAGGATCACAGAGGTCACTATTTCTGATTGCTATCAGAATGTGTGTCTTTACTGTATCTGCATTATAATGAACTCAGACTTAAATAAAAGTATTTTCAAGACTTTCAAGGGAAATGTTATATCTCTCCCTGCGTACACAGATTATGATCGGTCACGAATTTTGATGAAACACCAGCTGGGTCATTTCTTTGTAACTGTGTTTCCTGAACTTGTAAAAGTGTTTTGGTAAACTTGTAAAGTTGCTTTGTCATTGGTAAAAGTGTTTCAGTAATGTATTCAGAACTTGTGTTCATTTTGTAAGAAAAACATTGTGCAGTTGCACATGTGTGTTTGCATTAAAGATGTAAAAGTGTTTATATGTTTAATATCGATTAAGCTGATTATTTGGATAATACTTAGTAACGCAACAGCTGTCATACTCGTCATACTTTAGACGTTTATAGTGTAGACAGTTATGACTATAGGTGTTTATGAGACAATGAAACCGGTTACCGCCCACTTTGTTAAGTGCCGTAGTGCGCGTGCTCAGTGTAGTAGCCGGTTATGGCGGCCGAGCGTATTTGTCCATGAGGTGGGGGACGCCTGCTGCCTTAACAGTCTGACAGAGCGATTAGAGCGACTCGCTGCCATGGCTGGAGTGTTTGATATTGATTTGGACCAACCGGAGGAAAACGTTTCCGATGATGAGAATGAGGAGGTACTTGAACAGAAGCTGTTAAACGCAACTGCGAGAGCTGTCACAGCAGAAACTCTTCCCGCACGGTAGCTAGCTGTTAGCCTGGTAGCATGTCAGCAACCACCATAGGCCTGCTCCTGCCTGCAACCAGAGCTGTCAGGCCTTTGCAAACAGGTGCATAGCAAGGGCTAATACCATTAGCCTGACATATATGATCACAGAACTGTCATTTATTATGGTTTACTTTTACGATCAACAATAGTTGCCAAAGAACTGCATGTGCCGTTCATGCCATCACGTTTCAAAACCACCGCTGTCATGCTGGAGTTGTGCAAACCATCCTTACTTGGCCAAAGGTGCTGCAGTGACAAATGTGGCTCCGTGTGCAACAGTTTATCTTGGCAAGATCTGACAGTGGGACTGTGTGGGGTAAAAGCTGAGTGGTCCTCTGCTTTGGTTCATGCTAAGATGTAAAAAGCAGCTTCTCCGTCTTACTACAAATCTCCAGACCATGAATGAACAAGTTTTAAATAATGTCTTAAAATTTTTTTATGCCCATGTCAAAGTCTACATAAGTGCAACGAATCCTTCGGTACTTGCAGCAGTAATAGCACAGCAAGTACTGACTAAATGGAGTCAGTACAGCTGTGATACACCCATAGGGCTGGGTCAGACTACTCTGAAACGTAACAGTTATTAATTACAGATTACGTAGTATTGTGTATTGGATTATTAATTGGGAAATAGTCCAGAAACAGTTTGCAGTAATATCCAATAGAAAAAAATAGTGCAACTTTAATGTGGAGATGAAATGTCAAGACATTTTCCATTAAATGTTATAATTATGACAAAGTCATTAGCTGCACATGAGCCAAATAAATTATATAAAGGCCAACAATTTAATGGTTCTTACTGTAGTCTGTTTTCCACTTCCTCCATCAGGCTCAGATCAGTATCATGGACCAGTGCAGTGGATTTGAATTGTAAGTATTCACATGTTTGTGGTGATGTTTGAGCATTTTATATTAAAAGAAAACCAAAAATAGAGACTTGACATAATACTAAAATCCCGTTTCATGGCAGTAACATGGATGACTGTGAAAAGATTGAGATCTCTGAGGACAACGTCAATCAGGGGACAGAGAACATCCGGCCGGAGTGCTTTGAGCTGCTGCGGGTCCTGGGGAAGGGCGGTTACGGAAAGGTATGAAGTGCAATAAAATTATTTTCCTGCCAACAGACACAATGAATTATTTTCTCTGTATAACATGAAGTCAGCCCATACTTCTCCCAAAAGCCCACTTTTTTTATTCTAAATAAGTAAATCTCTTTCCTTGTTCAGGTTTTCCAAGTTCGAAAAGTTGTTGGAGGTGCCTCAGGCAAAATATTTGCCATGAAAGTTTTAAAAAAGGTACTTTTTTTTTTTTTGCTAACTTCAAATCATTCAATGTCTCAGTGATAAACAGTTGTCGTCAGTTTATGTCATTGAACATGTGGCATGTTATTACAAATAAAACATTATGGTGCTTCTGTCTGCAAATATTGGTTGTGTCGCTGAAGCCAGTGGTGGGGTAAGATTTCACTGCTAGCTGGTAGATTGCCATCTGCATTGCTCTGCTGCAGCCTTGGCACTTTAAAACACTTTGCCTCAGCCCATTAGATTCAGCTTGATGTTGAATGCTGCCTCTGCTTGATTGGCTGGCATCACACCACTGACATAATAAATACCTGCTAGATTTCAGTGATTGGTTTTTATTGCTAGGCTTGAATCAATATGCATTTATACTCAGCACAGCTTTAGTAGAATGGATAGAGGCCAAGGCTCATGTATATGTAGCATTCAGGGTATGAAATCAGTCTAGACTTGCCATGAAATATCAGTGAGAAATACTATACTCATGTCAGTTTGTTACCATAATTATTGTACTGTACTCTCCTAATATTGCTGATTGACTGTGCATCATTGCCTATTACACCTAAAAACACCCAAAACACCAAATATGACTTAGGGAATTATGCTACAAGGCTAATGATGTAAAATTTCTGAAGTGAGGAAATAATTCTTTCTGCAGGTCTCAGAGTTGCAGAATTGTCCTAACATGTTCAATGCTATAAGCATATAGACACATACCAGGAAAAATATGCATTCCCAATTCTTTTTACCATGTAAAATCTAATTTGAAACATGGTTCTTTAATGAGCAAATAAAAGTTAAAAGAATTGTTTATTTTATTTAAGATTTTTTTTACTTCCAAATAATCATTTCTATCTTTAAATCTGGACCCACTGCACAAAAATTTTCAAATATTCACACAATCTGTTATTGATCCAAAACAATACAAAATAGAATCAAGAGCCAAAAAGCCATATTAGCTATTACTAACTCTCAACCCTGCAGGCGTAGCCTTAATTATCTCTGCCAAGGTGGAGGTGGTGTTTTCAATGGCGTTGGTTTGTGTATCTGTCTGTCTATTGGCAACATAACTCATGGCAAACAAGTGATTACATTTTGGGGTTGATCTGGATCATTGTCTGGATCCTGGAAAATTATAAGGAATCTTTACTATGGGGACATGAGTATTATTTTGCCATCACAGCTTCTAATTCAACAGATAACACCCAAAATCATTGACCAAAACAAACAAACAAAAAAACACATGACACCATGGCAGATGTTAAATACACTAACAGCTAACCCAGATTGCCGACATTAGAGAAAATGCTAACTTCTTCAAGACTATTATGCCCATTTGCCCATTTGCTTCATCTTGGTGTCTAAGGGTGTGTTTCCAGGGTCAAGGATTCTAAATAAGATGTTCTATCCTAATGAAGGAAATAGATGGTGATATTAGCTTGAAGTATACATAAGAGTGTTGGCATGTGACTGGTAAATGGGTGGGCTGTTTTGCTCAGGTGAGTGACCCTGCGGGCTCTGAGTGCTTCTAGTTATAAATGGCGATTTTCTTGCTTCACATGTTCTGTAAGTTTCCCTCTCAGTGCTTCAGATGTGTTGAATGTTGTAGTGAATTGATCATCATGAATTTGCCTTTCTATTATTTATTGTTCACTTTGCTCTGTATGTGTTTATGTGGTTAGGGGGGCGGTAAAGTAAGCAAAGGACTCTTTTAGGAATTAGAATTGGGAAAAGAAAAAAGCATAAATCCTAATTAGCCTGTTTCCACAGCTAGAATCCGCTGAGACAACATTGTTGTTGGCACGCAGCCCTTTAGCTGTTGGACAGAAGTGTTTAGTAAACAGAAGTTAAACCGGCAGCAGAAAAGTCAGTGTGTGAAAAGCTGGAGGATCCGAATATTTTGTCTTTGGGTGTAAACCTTTGTGTTGCATTTATCGAATTTAAAAATAAAAGTTATGGTTTGATTTGCTAAATGTAATCATTAATTGTAGATTTATAGTTACAATGAAATATCCAATACTCATCATTCGTAGTTTTCCATCATAATTAATTTGAGATGTTGCGCAGTGAAGCAATTTTCAGCTCGTAGGGCATTGATCTGCCTGTGTTTCTGAACTAATGCTGATTCCTTTTTGTTATCAGGCTATGATTGTACGCAATGCTAAGGACACAGCTCACACAAAGGCAGAGAGAAACATCCTGGAGGAAGTGAAGCATCCCTTCATTGTGGATCTTATCTACGCCTTCCAGACGGGAGGAAAACTGTATCTCATCTTGGAGTACCTAAGTGGTCAGTGCAATCATAAAACCATACTGTATGTGCACCTGATTCACTGCAGGACTATTGCAGAGGATGGATTGTGCAGTTTGCAGTTTTCCCTGTCCTTTAGTGTGTTTTATATAACCCTTTTTTTCATGGAAAAGGTCTGCAAAGTTCCAAAATTCACAACAGAAGGACTTATTCTTTCCCACAGAAGACATTGTCGCTTAACGCCCTGTTTGAAGTCAAAGTTTTTCATATTTAATGACAACACATTTAAATGGGATGATCAGCTGCCTGCTCCATTTATGACTGGACAGCTGGTCAGAGTAGGCTCAGCCTTTTTAAAGGGGGCCCTTAAAAAGACAGTAGCTAAAATTAAGCATTTCAGGGTGAAGGTACGAAGAGGAGCTCAAGCAATCCATAGTATGAGAAAAGGGATGTAAACTTGAAACATTAAGTAACTTTAGCATATATAAGTTAATATGGGCTCTTTAATGTTAACTGCACAACCTCAGTTATTAAATTAGATAATGCTTTTCAAGTTCTTATTTCAAAACAAGTTTAGCTTAAATTGTTATATAATTATTCACTTAAATGTTACATACAAATTCAGTCACTCTGTGTGGTAATAATTCCTCACCTCTTTTTGGTAAGCACATGAATCAAAAGAAGAAGTTGCAAAGTACAACCTGGTGCTTGGTTTCCCTCTTTTCATTTAAAGGTCCCATAATATGCAAAATTCACTTTCTACCTCATAGCCTGTGTATGAGGCCCAAATATGATAAAATTCTGTCACCTCGCTCATTTGCTTGCTCCACTTTTTAGCAAATCTGTGCTCAAATGAGTGAGTTGGAGATCTTTTTCTTTGTGACCTAACTGAGGGAAATAACCACTGCCCTGGGTAGTGGATACTGCCATTGACCTGTCCCGTGGCTAGCTGAGCCGTCCCTCTAAAATCAAAGAGCGGGCGCCAGGGAAATATAGATCTTCTCCCAGAGAGGGGAGTGGACAGGCACCACTCATAAACATTTACAGGTTCAGACTCTAAAACAGCCTGTTGTCAGTAGAGCTCATTAGAGCCACATTCGGATTGGCTGAAATTAAGGACCAAGGCTGAATTTGGGGTAATACACTTTAAAAAAAAATGTTAAATTGTTGAAAAAATGTATAATATGGCACCTTTAAAAGCAAATGTTAACTGTGCTGCATATTGATGGGATTCATGCTGTCAGCTTTTATTATTCTTATTACTTTCACCTAAAATCAGCATGATGGCTTCATTGTTACCATATTTATGTGTTTACCTGTGCAGGAGGAGAACTTTTTATGCAGCTGGAGAGGGAGGGCATCTTCATGGAAGACACAGCCTGGTGAGCAATGTTTAGTTCGCTACTTTTATGGTAATAATGCCACATTTCTGACAAATGTAAAGTTCTTATTTGTCATCAGTTGTGCCCGAACATTTCAAACATAGCTGTAAACTGGTTCAGACTGTAAAATATACTTCTTGTTTTTGTAATGGATGAGAAATGGCTCTGAATTAATTTAACGCGGTAAACTGACAGCAAACATTCTGTAATAGTAATAAATGCATTAATATAAAATTGGTGGATCCTTATGCAGGTACAAGTGGCACGAAGCTGATTATATTTATCTTTTTATCCAGTTTTTACCTGGCAGAGATCTCCATGGCTCTGGGTCACTTGCACCAGAAGGGCATCATCTACAGAGACCTAAAACCTGAAAACATCATGCTCAACAGTCAAGGTGAAACTGAGGAGATCTGTTTTATCTCTAGTTGTATAAGAGAAGTTGCAAGAATTGTGATTGTCTTTAAGGTTTAATTTTCCTTTCAGGTCATGTAAAACTGACCGACTTTGGTCTGTGCAAAGAATCTATTCATGATGGGACGGTTACACACACTTTCTGTGGAACCATCGAATATATGTAAGTAGGGCTGTTTGATTTTTCTTTTTTCTTTCTCATCCCCTGCTTCTGATGTGGTGACACTTAGATTTAACATTTCACCTGTTATAAACTCACGCACTAATACGTTTTGCTCATTCATGTATTTCATTAGCAAAACAAATGTGGACGTGTTTTTTTTTTTCAGGGCTCCAGAGATCTTGATGAGAAGTGGGCACAACAGAGCAGTGGACTGGTGGAGTCTGGGAGCTCTGATGTACGACATGCTCACAGGAGCGGTCAGTTAAAAGTTTATTACCTTAAAAAGCACTCTGCTTCACACTTTATTATTGTGCTGTTATAAAATATGAATAAAAATGTCCAACTTTAGAGTAACGCTCCTCTCTAATTGTAGCCACCATTCACTGGTGAGAACCGAAAAAAGACCATCGACAAGATCTTGAAATGCAAGCTAAACCTCCCGCCTTACCTCACACAAGAAGCCAGAGATCTCCTGAAAAGAGTATTCACTGTTTTGTTTTTTTTCCAGAGCTCACATTAGTTGGAAGTGCTTATCTATATGGTTTGTGATGTTTGTATTCTCTTAATGTTTGACTGCTGGTTGTACAGTTGCTGAAGAGAAATGCCTCATCACGGCTGGGAGCGGGAGCAGGAGACGCCACAGAAGTGCAGGTGAAAATTAGCAGGACGCTAAACCACAGATGGAAAAAATAACACAAGCAAAACACACCAACTCTGCTGAAGCAGTCAATTGCCCGATTTGATGCTAAAATCAGCTTTTCAAAGACACTTCTAGCTTCTTATCCTGATGGCAGCAGGCTGCATGTCTCTCATGCTTGTTTGGTGTCTAACAGGCTCACCCCTTCTTTCGGCACATAAACTGGGAGGATTTGTTGGCTCGGAAAGTGGAACCTCCCTTCAAGCCTATTTTGGTAAATATAGCCAGGAGCCTTTTGAATTGAAAATCATTTGTAGTTTCAGACTGTCTCCTGTTTATCTTGTCGGCCGAGGTATCTACTCATGTTGCTTTACCCCTTCATTTGTGTTTTTCTTCTATCTTTGTAGCAATCAGCAGATGATGTGAGTCAGTTTGATTCAAAGTTCACCAGTCAGACACCAGTCGACAGCCCTGATGACTCGACCCTCAGTGAGAGCGCTAATCAAGCCTTCCTGGTAATGTCTCACTGTGTCTTCCACGGTTTTTCTTTTCTAATCATGTTGATTATGTTTTATTCCCTCGATACCGAAAGGGAACAAATTGCATCTTGATAGCCGCCATTCATTAATAAATTAGATGACAGTAATTTGTCTAAAAAGATGTTTGATTGCAAGTATCAGATGTGGATTTTTTCCCCCACCTTCCCTTCAGGGTTTCACATACGTTGCTCCATCAGTCCTGGAAAACATTAAAGAAAGATTTTCATATGAGCCTAAAATCCGGTCACCTCGACGGATCACAGGCAGCCCAAGAACAGCTCTCAGGTATGTCAGTCGGTCTGCAGCCGGTGCTTCAGAAACACGATGTTCTGGGTCACAGTGTCTTTAGTAACCCCCATTCCTCTCTGTACTCTGTCCTCTCAGTCCAGGCTGGTCCCGTAGCACTCTCCTCCCCGGCGTTGGACAAAGCGTCCTCCAGTCTCCTCAGGACCAGGCGATGGAATTGTCTATCCCAGAGCATATGGACATCACAAGCAGCTCTGAGGCCTCAGCACCTCTACCCATCCGTCAGCCTGCCGGGATAAACCTAGCTCAGATGAAGCAGCAAACCTACCCTGTCGTTGCCAAACGGCCCGAGCATCTACGTATGAACCTATGACCCATGACTCCTTTTTTTTTTTTTTTCTTTGATATTTTTTAAACAAAGAAAAAATGGTATGGATGCTAGAGACAATGAAAATCCAACATTGCACATGTATACTGTCACTACATGGAGTTTGGACGTGCATCTGGGGCTCCTGCGTGCTACAGTTAACTGCTACCAATGACATCACCATCTGACCACTTCTCCTCGGACACTTCAGGTCTCTTCAGACCTGGAAAACAAAAGGCAATCATCACACAGTATGCTTCTGACTGAAAGTAGTGAGTCTGGTGTGCTGCCAGGTGTCCAAAAATGGTCTGTGCTGAACGACAGTGAGGAATTTTTGTAAAAAATTCTTCTTTGATTATACAAAGCTCTCTGGCTCTGAAAGAAATTAAATGAATTAGAATTAGTTTTAAAAAGTGAAAGAACTTATTGTGTCGGACAGACGAGCAGAGGCTCTGTTATTGCGATATACCTTTCTTTTACAAAGTCTTACAAAGCGGATGTATTAACTCTAGTATACATCAGCTATGAATCAGAGAGCCTGAATTAAATTTGACTCGTGAAACAGTTTTTGATATTGGATCCATACACTAGTACTTTCTCCAGGTGTACTGCAACATGGGATGCATCATAGATCCTAACTCTGCTTGATGTAACATAAGGTTCACTCCCTTTACAATCACTACCCAAAACAAACTGATCTCTGTGCTGCTTACTCTCATCTGGCTTCCCAGGAGGCCATGGAGTCATGTCTTGATACTAGCACCAGTTGCTCTGATCTCTGTCTGCAGCTTTGGGGTTTAAATCTCCAGAGAGTTAGCATCAGCATTAACTTTTTCAGGAGGGAAATTTCAGAACTCCAGAAATGCAAAGAAAATTACAAATAAGACATTTAAAGTGGATTTTGTCTTTTGTGCATGATCTTTTTTCAAAGTGTAAGAAAACATCTGGAGACCTCAGTAGTGCAGATGTTTTTAATTGCAAACCTTTCAGATCTCAGTATTCCATCACATTCTTACTGTTATCACGATATGTGCAAATTAAAAAAAGTAAAAACATTTAAAAATCAAAAGGATTACAAGTAATCATAACTTCATGCTGCTGATCTCAGCAGTTTACCAGCTCCACCTAAAGGCCCGTTCAGCAGACTACAGTAAATTGAAACTCAGTCTGCAATATTAAAAATACAAACTGCTGTAATGTCAAAGAAAATCAAAAACAATGGCCGTGGCCTGAAATGAAAAAGTATTTGCAGTTTTGCCACAAACATGAGGCCCTGTGAACAGCACATGGAGTTTTTAGAGTTGAAATGAACAGTCTGAGGGAAACTCATTTGTAGAAGAAGAATCGGTATTAAGACACCCAGTGACACAAATCAAGTGTTTGATCTTTCCCTGTATAAGCAATCAGAAAGAGATCCAACCAATAATTTGTACACTTGTCAAAGCAGCAGGATTTGGAGAAAAATACTGTAACATTCAGTTCGACGCACAGTATGAAACCACCAGCGGAGCATTTCTTAATCAATTACCTCTCTAACGATGCTGGTCTTAGTCCGGAATCGTTTTGTTGGCAATAAATTCTGTTTATTACTAGCAGGCAATTGTTGAAACCACAAATCTACTTGCTACTTGTACTATATGCTTAAAAAGCCAACAAAACAAAAATTGGGAATATAACTAGCCTGGGAATTCTGGTAAATATTAAGCAATTAAACTCATTACAGCCACAGCTGCCCATTTCTCCCTAATGGCTGCTGTCGATTGATCAAGCAGGAATCTGCAAAGTCATCCTTGAGCAACACTAAAACTTTAGACTACATAAATGTTTAATTCACCCTGTTTTTATGTGCTGTAATACCTATTAGTATACATTATGTGGAGCTATAATGGATCTAGGAAACTGGAGAATGCTGCCCAACCTCAAAGGGAATTGAGCCAATGCCAGGAAGTAAGTAAATAAAAAAATCTACCAAATAAACAAGTTTAAACCATTTCAGAAAATATGACTGACTCATAATGTCTTGAAAACCAAGAGTGTCAAAAATCTTTAATTGGTCCTATGGAGAGAAAAACAATAAAAAGGAAAAACAGATCTGATTGCTTTAGCAAAGTAACATTTCAAACCTATTCATTAATTTAACTGCTGATAACCTTTATCTTAAGTGTAAATTAAATTCTTCATAAAGAATGCACACTTCAGATTGTATAGAGAGAAATATTTGGGATAAAAGCTGCCGTGCTGTTTTCTGTTTACTACAGAACATCAAAAATGGTAGATAAGTATTCATCAAAATGACTGCATTGTTAACTTAGTGATGATCCCAGCCTTTGTTACTACAGCTCAGGATAGATGCTGGCATTTAACTGTTTTTCAGACAACTTTGAAAAAGCAAACAAGGCACAAATTAACTGAGGAGGGAAACATATTTGAATATTTACTTCTTAAAAAAAAACATTGGCTCCAACTGGGGTCCAACATTAATGAAAGACGTCCTTTACACTGGGTTTACCTCTGTTGAATTATGAAGTGAACAGAGTTAAACTGCATCAGGTCTGACATTACCAAAGAATCACACCCTCTCATGTGCAAACGGTTTGGATTACTGCATCTGTATGTTTTGCAAGTAATTTCCCAAGAGCTACTTGTCTCGTGTTGGTTAAAAATGCCACGAGAGCCTTAAGTGCCGAGTTGACTAAAACTATTTTGCAAAATTCTATTTAATTTTTTAAACATATTATGATTTTAAATGTCAAGAAGTCCTGTCTGCAGTACTACTTTGTAATCCAAGCAAGTAAAAAATTACTTGAGCTTCCTCCCTGACCCAGTTTTGGTTTGGTTGGAGCTATTTCAAGCAGTAAAACATATTCTGAAAAAAAGAATTTTTA
>JBAMHW010000009.1:24942652-24976858 GCA_037177495.1 Rhadinocentrus ornatus | reverse complement strand
TATATATATATAGTTTTTTTCCCCCCAGGTTTTCAGTAGTACACTACTTACTTTAATCACGATCTCTACTTTAAAAGGAAACAAGAAAGTTGGCTTTCTTTATGCACTTTAAAGTGACATGTCTGAGGGTAAATATCTTGAGTTTAGCAGCTTAAGCAGGACCAAAGGAACCAGACCAGGGAGATGAAGATGAAATTACAGAAGTCCAGCAGTTAGCTGCTTTGGAGCAGAATATGAAGGTCCAGTGCACTGACAAGTGTCTGCAGTACAGATTGTAGTAATGTGAAGTGAGGTCACTGGTTCGCTCTGCATCTCCATCCCGCAGGGCTCTGCTCCTGCAGCCGTCTCATTTTATTCCCTAACAACACCCACCAGGTTAAACCGATCATAACACACACCACAGACTCCACATAGTAGCCATCCAGGGTCGTTACGCAGATACCGCCTTCCTTCACACACAGCTGGAGGTGGGAACATGAACCAAAGATTTTTTACTACTTAAGTTCAAAAAGTACATATTGCTGAGTTCCACCCCCTCCTTTATTACTTACCCCTGCCTCAATTGAAGAGCCACAGCTCTGTCCGGCAGCCCCTTGGCATTCCTTAGAGGTCAGGGGATCAACCATCCATAGTGCCAGAGTGGAGGGCCAGTTTCCTCCAAGGTTAGTGACTGTGTTCAGCAGGGTCATGTAGGTCCCGCCTATGAGGGGGTCACTCACTTTGGCATGGAAGGCCATGCAGGCCACATACATGCTGTACAGCACCACCTGGAGAAAAAAATAAAACAGAATGGTAACAGACGCTCAATTACTTTTCCACTCCAATGTTATATTTTTCCTTTTGCAGTTTCAGGAGCCCATTATATGCTCATTTACAGTTTCACATTTTGATTAAACATTTAAAAGCACATAATTTCTTTCATTCTCTTCTGGGACCCCTCGTCTCCTCTGAAACACTCAATTATACCTTCCCTTCTCTAAGGCTATGACAGAAAAGCCTTGTCTGATCTGATTATACAGTCTGAAAGGATGCAGTGTGGAAACTGTTCATTTTTTTTAAGACATGCCAAGCTAGCCACAAGCTAAGTATTACAAATGTGTCAAGTGTAGACAAGTGAAAGAAGGGAAAGGCATGGACCACAAGACATTCAGGCAGTTCAGGAGAACCATCCACTGTGGGACAGAAAAACTCCATTTGATGTGGATTTTGTAACTCTGCAGAAGTATAAAAAAAATTGGTAACAAACTAAAAGTGACAGAAAAATCACATAAAGCTTTATATGGGCTCTTGAAACAGCTTAATGCTTGTTTACATTTATTCAAGTTCCAAAACAAATGTCACTAACAGTGAATAAAATCCAACTTCTCACACTGAAATACTTAAGAACATAAGAAAATGGATAACATGATATTTAAATACTCTGTCTTGTTGCACAGCAATATCTAGAGGCTAAGACAGTAGATTAGTTAAGTTAGAATAAAACTATAAATCCCTCATTAGTTTAAGTATAAGCCTCATATTTCCAAACAAGACAAATGTCTCAGACTGCTTTATCTATTATATGCACAGAGTAGGACGTCATTAACCATTTTTCAGATGCACTCTGCTGTTTGTTGTTAAAATCCTATCACTTGTAAAATGGATAGTATATTTAGAACTAAAAAGGGTAAAATTTGTTTGTATAAATGAACCAAGAGGACAGGCAAAGAAATGCCAAACCTGGTGCAATGCATAGCTGAGCAGCACTATGGCATAGTAGTAAACTGGGAATCCTCCTTCTTGTTTTAGACTGGGGGTCCACCATACCAGTAGCGCATACTCGAGTCCTATAAGCAACCTACAGAACACAACAAAGTCCTGTTAGACTGTAGTTTACCAAGTATTTACACCGTGGGGGTGGATTTGTCTGTGGGCGAGTTCAGACCTGAAAGGGAATGCTTTGTAGAACACGTCCAGAGGGCGGGGCCCTGCTGTATATTTGCTAATGACCACTGGGAGAAGGATCTGCAGAGGCACCATGGGCACTGCCAGCAATGCCAACTGCTCCTTGGGAACTCCAGCCTCCACCAGCTTCAGACCTGTGACTGCATCTGCTGCAGAAAAACCAATCTGAAACAAACAAAGAAGACACAAGTTTTCACTTGGGCTGTCCACCTTTACAACTAAAGCAACACCATTAAAGTTATAGTTTCAAAGTTAAACCATGCTTCTATCTAATAGTACTTATTTACTTTGGCTGTGAGAAGAAGAACACAAAAGGTGAAGACTGTGGGCATCTTGATAATAGAAAACAGCAACTTATAGGTTTCCACGACTCCCTGTGTCTCTTCAGGAACTCTTCTCTTCCCTCTGCCATGTTCATTTTCCCTTTTGAAGATGGCTACTAGAGTGGTGGAAACCAAGAACACCATTCCCCAAAAGAACAAGAAATCTGCAGCAGAGAAACAAAACCAAAACAAGCAAAAGTTAGAGATTATAAAAATTTGAAACCATCAAAAAATGTGTTAGGCCATGGTTAGAAAATACCTGGCAAAGTTACAATGCCTGAGTCTTTGGGCTCTATTCTGAGGTATTTGTTACAAAAATCAGCAGACTCCAGAGCTAGAAAAAGCACATTCCCCAGGAAGTATCCAGCTGTTTGGCCAACAGAGTTGCATGTAGAAGCATAGCCCACATTTTCTCTGGATAACATAGTCAAGGCCCAGCCATCCACAGCTATGTCCTTGCACACACAGAGGGTACAGAGAGGATATGAGTGTGATTGTCTTCTTGAATATGTGCTTGAACATCTGTGTTTATTAATGACTACCTGTGTGGCTGCCAGGAAGGCAAGCATGAAGAAGACTGCAGTGAGCGTCACCACATCCGCTCCTCCCTCACTCTGCAGCAGTGAATTGACCTTCGCAGAAAGGTAAAGCATGAAGAGGCCCAGAAGATACTGTGTGGGCACCAGCCATGACTTTCTGCAGAAACAGGTAAAAGATGAGCAATTTGGGAAATGACTTACAATGCAAAAAAAAAAAAAAAGAGAGAGAGAGAGAGAGAGAGAGAGAGAGAGAGAGAGAGAGAGAGAGAGAGACGGGGAATATCCATATAAATGGAAATAAGTTTTTCTCTTACCTTCTACCAAACCAGCTGAAATACAGGGCGTCCACAAGGGGTGCCCAGAAAAGCTTCAGACTAAATGGCCAGAAGACAAAGCTGAAGAAAGCTTGGTCTTTGTAGCTGACATTTTTACTCTGTAAGATCAGGGGGATGCTGCCAGCCAGTCCAAGAGGAATCCCCTGCAGCACATAAAGGAACAGAAGAAGCGACACATTTCCTAGCTCACCGCGGATTCCAGGCCGGACTCTGCGTTGCCACCTGTCCTCAGAGTCTGACCCCCTGATGAGACCTTCTCCCTCCTCGTCTACCTCCGGCTCAGAGGAGCTTATCTCTGCCCTGTCCATGTCCCTTGCGTGATCAGGTGGGACGGTGGCACCTGTTAGCTTCCTCTGCCGTCCGTTCTTGTGTGTGGTCAAATTTGAGGGCTCCATGATGGAGCTATAGGCATCAAACCTGTTGTGCCCTCAGCAAACCTATATAGAGAGAAAATGCACAACCATTAAAAAAACCAAAACCTAACAGATTCTTTAAATTCAAATCTTTAAACCTATTATGAGTGATTTTAACTCTTTACTGAAATAAAATATTAACTTTGACCTGTAATAGTATTATCTTGTCCTTTTTAATATGAACTTTTTAAGCTGAATTCATAATAGAAGTCATATAGAGTTTTAGCACAAGAAAACAAACTGTCATAAGAAAAAGGCTTTAAATCCACTCTGATTGTGTGATGTTTATCCGTCGGTCTCTAACACAGAAGGAAACAAACAGGATAACAAGAAAAAGTTTACTGCTGTAACCTTATAATTATTATGCGGTATGAAGATTAAGGTATAAAACAAGGCTGCGACATGCATAAAATGAATAAAGCAGCTTTCTGTTGACCATTTCGGAGAGATGGAAAGGACAAACACACAACGAAAAGGAAAAGCTATAGATTGATTCATGCATACCTGGTGATGACAGCATGCTAAATCAGAAAGCAAAACAAAAATATCTTAATCACAGAGCTAATTAACAGCAAACTTATCAATTCATTCAGTCGAAAGTCTGTAGCATCTTAAAAGACAAAAATAAAACATGAAAAATCTACTACCGTTTAAAATTACTCAGGTGTCATACGCGGACATCAATAAAAGAGAGCCAGGAAGTGCGGCATGTGCACCATGTAAATTCGTCCGGCTCCTTCGGCTGACGTGTCAAAACATAACTGCAAAGTGTTCCGCCATAGAGTTAAAACGACAACAAAAACAACACAAAAAACACAGTTAATTTTAAACTGAATTATATTTCTGCCATAAAGCCTATAATAACAACATGACACACTTAGTTTAAAATTTCACTGGTGGAACTTAAATATTACTGTATTAATAGACACACTGACAACTGCTGATCAAATTAAACAATCCCAAAACATAAGAGTACTGTGTGTTTTCTACTCAGTGAGGGATTTTTTTTAGATATATATATATATACGTTTTGATGCAGGGTTTTTAAATCAAAGATCACATGAAGTCTTACTATACAAAAGAAGCACTTATTGAAAAAAACTCTTATTTTGAAATAAATAAAAAAGAATAAACGCCCTCATTATTTACAAGTTCTTGTTTAAAAATATGAATTAGATCATCATTAAGAAGGCGGATTTTTATGGTTTTTAAATATCAGTAATTGCATTAGCCAATGTTTGTGAGACCCATGTGGGTTTTAAATAATTTGAAGAATTGGACTCATATGGGACTGTTCACAAGTTAGATGTGCGTTGAAACATTGATTCAGTCATCAACGATCCAATAGCATCAATCCAAATAGACCATGGGGTCCTGGGTCCTGCACTTTACTTGGCTGATGCCAGCTGGGGCCAGTGTCTATAGTCCTTGGCCCCCTGGGGGCCTGTGCTCTGCGGCTGGGTTCTTCCTCTACAATATTCTGGGTGGGTATGCAGTTTTTCCTGTGGTGGGCTGGCTGGTCTTAGGGCCTTCTTAGTCTTCTTTTAATCCCTAGAGGGGGTGCGGATGCATAATCGCACTCATCAGTAAACACAATTTATTTCTCACATTCACTAACACAAATGCATACAGCTACTGTCTCCTGTCTACTGTAGGTTTAATCACCAATTGCTACAGGTATGTTTTTGTGTTCTTGTTGCTGGTGTTGTTACTCATATTCTGAGTTTGTCTTCTTATTGGTGCTCCCAATGATAGTCTGCTTTTGCTTTGTTTAACAACGGAAATTTCATAACAAACATACCTGAATTCAAAGGTCTGGTTTGGTGGAAGGATAAAATCAGACTGCACCACCTTGATTATTTTAACTAATTCTAAAAATATTTTGTTTGAGACTTTCAGTTGGAGTAACATCCTTCTTGATCAAAAGATTTCCTGGTTAAAGTCATGATGCACCCATGACCCCAGATTTAATTTAGAGGTAATGAATAACAGCATGCTCTGCCTTGCGGTCACTGTGAGTGCATGTGAAGCTGCTTATCCCCACAGTGAGCATGTGATATAATGGCATATTTAAGTATAACAGCATGTGATAAGATAGACACTGTGAAGCTCCAGTCATAACCATGCGTTAAGATACCTGTCAGTCAATGAGACAGCATCCTGATAAAGTAATACATCTTTTCAACACATTTAAAGTCACGAGTCTGTTATCTAGTATACCATTGACAAGTTGTACACAAAAAGGTTTTTTTTTGTTTGTTTTATTTCTCTCGTGTCTTATATATTTAACTGAAAATATGTATGAATTACATCTTTTGGCAGTGTAATGTTAAAATATAATTACACATTTTATGGTAACACTGATATTTTTAAGATAAAAGGTCAGTCAGGAGTAATCGGTGATCAGTGACTAAAAGTTAGCAGAAACTATTGTTTTGTTATAAAGTGCTGTTTGTCCCATTTACCACCAGATGGCGCTAATATCGTCTTACTTAAATGGTTGTATGTGCCTTATAGACTTATACACTTTTCTGAAAATCTATGACATGTTCTTTTTCTTTAAAATATTGGAGAAGATGCCAGAATGTTAGCAGTCTTCTATCTTTTTCCCCCGAGATAACTGAGAACCATATCAGCAGAGGTTTATCTTGCTATAGCAGAAAACACACAACTGGAACTTCTTGTATTAGCCTAATGATTAAACCTAATCATCAGATTCACTTGGTAACATTCAAAAGATTTTCTTACTGTTTTTTTTTTTAAAGCAAGCTATTTAAGACTCAATCAGTTATTCTTTTATTACGTTTTTTATTGTTTATATCCCAACTAAAGTCTTCACACTGAGTTTGCGTGAAGTGGAGAAGTGCCTTAAAACGGGAATGTATATCTTTGCTGTGACATTTCTCTTTAACATTCAAGAAATGGCAGGTTGGAGGTTTTAGAGCACACCAGTAATGTTTTTAATGTGGATACTGTGGATATTATAATTGGCCAAAAAGAAAGAATGCCAACGACCACAGATGAACAATGAGCCTGGGAATAACATAATTTACACTTTCTCTAAAGCTCTAAACAGTACAGTAGACGTGTGAAATTACAGGGTTCACCTCTCACATACTTGCTACTTTTGACTTACAGTCAAAAATGTATAGACACAAGGTTACATTATCCAGCATCAAATGCAAGTGCTAATTAATTAGGTATTACACGATATACTCGTGTAATAAAGCATTTATAAAGTAATTATACATTTGTTTATAGTCTGTCTAAAACACCTTTAGCCGTGTTTCTTTGCCTTGATGGCTTGTGTCTAAAAAAATGTAGATGCTTAAAAACATAGGGATTCGTTTGTATTGAACAGGCTGAGTCAAATTTAGTATAAGCCCAGCCCCCGTGGGAGCACTTTTACCCCTTATCGTCTGTCGAGTTTAACTTTTTGCTCCACCCATGAAACACAGATATTTATTTTGTATGCTCCCTGCTGTGAAAGTTATTCCCCATCCGGAGGAGAAGAGATTCTGCCATATCCAAACATTTCACCCAGTCTGCTTTTCCAACAGTAGTCGGCGTGCTGATTCAGGAAATAAGCAGCAGTCCTCTCTGTGTGAGACCTGGGAGACCGAAGCGAAGGGGAGTGCTTTTCTACATAACACGGCAGTCCTCCATGGCTCTGTGCAACGGAGACAGCAAGGTCAGTGAAGAGTGGAGTAGAGGCGCTCCGGTGCTGAGTATCATGGGTGACTTCTTGCCAAAACCCCGATTGCTACTGCTATCACCCTCCGTTTAAGTACGGCCTCTGTGCTCCTCGGAGGGAAAGTTAATTTTCAACAGCAGCACGGAGGAGCAATTAGTACGCCGTTGTGTGCCTGTTGCAATATTACATGAACATGTTGCTTATAGCTGCTAACTAGTTGGACGTAATATCTTTGGGACATTTGACATATATAAAATCTGTCACATATATTACAACAATACGTAGTTGTCTTCTTCATATAGTGGGATCCCAACACCCTTCAGCTCCAAGCACCGCGTGGGTTTTTAGCATTGCTCCGCTGACCTAGCTTTCCACTCGTAGAACGAGCTGCTAGCGCGCTACATGGGTAACATTGTTAGCTAGCTTTAGCCGGGTATAATTTGCAAAGACAGCTTAGTTAAGCGGAACATTTCTTCTATGCGAGATGCGGCGTTAGTTTAGTAAATTTAAATTTAGTTTGTGGCAAACTAATGTTTTTCATATGCTCACTGTCACACTCTTTTAACGTTAACTGTTAACGTCGTCACGAAGCTGCTATGAACCAACTTGCGGTTACCGGTTTGACAAATGGAACTGCTGCTGCTTCTGAATTACCTATTAAATTGTTAAAGTTTCCTGAGAAACGGTTTAATATTTTTGTCGTGATAATCCTGATACAGCTCTCGTGATTGTCGCCTGTGTTTTGCCAACTTGAGATGAAAAATCTAAATAGTAGACTGCTGAATTCTTTCTGAAACATCTAGGACTGAAGTGTTTTCACTAACCACGTGGGGTCATCTATCTCTTCTTGTTGTCTTCTTTCACCCAGTTCTGTTGTCTTTATAAGATATTGGCCGTTTCTCACTTTTGTCTCTCTTGGTCTTAAACACGTTAGTTTCTGGTTAGTTTACTAAAAGACCATCGATAAGTGTGGCTAAGAACGTATCTATAAAGAGTTAATACGCACGGTTATTAATATTAAGATAATCACTAATGACCATGCGCCGATCCTGATGTTCTGATCCTGATCAGGTATTCCTGTGTATGGACCTTTGAAAGGTCCCCACACTTGCTTGTCCTACCTATATTCAGACATCTGCTGAAAACCACCAGCCGTATAGATACTATTGTACTTATCAGTTGTATATCTTGCAGATAAAATTATCTTCTGTCAAAAACAAGAAATTAACCCATATCTTCATCTGCATCTCTTCTGAGTATGATTTGGGATATTCTGTGTAGCTTCACAACATACAGTGTTTCTGGAATAAGATGAAGGGCCCCAGCCCCTGGGGTCCTGAGGCCCAGTTACAAATTTTTCCACTCTAAAAGTCATTGACTGACTTGTGGTTTCACGTGATTGTGCTGAATGGTTGCAGCATTTTTCACAAAAGTGTCTCCGTGTCTATATTGTAGCTCACATGTCCTTAATCGTGTTATGTCTGATTGAGTCACATTTTCCATGGGCAGTTCAGAGGTGGAGAACAGTGGAGTCTCTAGTGCTAAATCTTTCCCAAATGATTTGTGTTCACCCTGTAAAGATTCATAGATATTTGTTTAAATTTTTGTCCACAGCTGGAGATAAGCAGCTCACAGCAGAATGGGTCATTTGAAGGGGCAGTGGCTATCCTGGATGCAGGGGCCCAGTATGGGAAGGTGATTGACAGACGGGTGCGAGAGTTGTGTGTACGCTCAGAGATCCTCCCCTTGGAAACCCCAGCCTTTGCTCTCAGAGAACAGGGTTACAGGTGAGAAAGAAAAAGCTACTTTTGCTATGTCCCTCTCAATCTTTCTTGAAGCCGTTTTGTCGAGATGGAGCGTTGAAAGTGTTTATCAATGCTGTATAACTTGACTGTTTTCATCTTTTCTACTCCTTAGAGCAATCATTATTTCAGGAGGCCCAGCTTCTGTGTATGCAGAAGATGCTCCTTGGTTTGATCCTGCCATATTCACCATAGGAAAGCCAGTTCTTGGAATTTGCTATGGAATGCAGGTACGCCTATATATATATATATATATATATATATATACATATATATATATATATATATATATATATCATCATCATTATCCTTTTTTCCTCATGACTTTTGCTCAAGGAAACACTTGCATTTTATTAACCATCTTTAAGTAGCAACAAATTACTATCGCTCTACTACCTCAGTTGCACTTTAAAATTATTTGATGAGAGCAAAGTAACATGACTGTTGCTCAGTCACTTGTTTTTCCCAGCTAAAATAAAAGCCCTCAGTTTCTCAGGCACATTTATGGTAACTGTCTTTTAATTGATTTGATGATCAATTTAATTGCACTATGGGCCAGTCTGTGTCCAATTATTAAATCTGATGTCTGTATGTTGTATTACAGATGATGAATAAGGTCTTTGGCGGCACAGTACACAAAAAAAGTGTAAGGGAGGATGGAGTGTTCAACATCGGGCTGGACAACACGTGTTCCCTTTTCAGGTACTGTGGTTTCTCACGTGTACTGCCTCAAGTGTTAGCTTATGTCTTTATGTCATGTACACACAGTAGTTTTGATAGCCTCTATACTTGTAATTTGTGGCTGTGGACTAAACAGCAATGCAGAAATATTAAAGAACATCATGGCTAAATACAAAAGATGGAGAAAAACTCAGTTTATATGACATAATTTTTTCCGCAAGTGTATGAAATGGGAGACAGAACAGTCGGTTGTTTGGTTATTTATGTATATGTGTATGTATTTAATTATTACATGGACAGTAGGCAGGTAGTAGATCAAGTTCTTGAGGCTCTTTTTTATGATGTGTTGACAAATCTTACCCATTTTGATGACTTACCAAGCCTTCGATCATATGATCTTTCAGTATATCTTTAGGTCACATATTTTACTACTGCCTAACTGTTTTTTTCTGGATCTGTAACCACCACATAAACAAGAGAAAGTTTTAAGTCGTCAAATATTTCCACTGGTTTTTACAGAATATTAAAGTTTCAAATTTATTGCACTTTAAACTAACTTCAAGCATTGATTGTACACAGATGTTTCATGTAAATAAACACCACATATTGTCCTCTGACGTCTGTGTGTTTCTTATCAGAGGCCTTCAGAAGGAGGAACTGGTGCTGCTGACCCATGGAGACAGTGTGGATAAGGTGGCTGATGGTTTTAAAGTGGTAGCCCAATCAGGAATCATCATTGCTGGTGAGCTGTACACGAGATAAACTTTGCTCCTAGTTCACACAATCTTAAACTATATTGTTTTTACATCTTAAAGCACTCCTCAGAATAATTCTTTTATGTACATTTTATGAAGTAATTTTTTTCTATGTGATAGTGGTTTTGGTTAAATGGGCTTTATATAAGTGCCATTTATTGAGCACGAACTGTATTCCTTTAAATGATGACTATTTTTCTTTCCAGGTATTGCTAATGAGCAGAAGAAACTGTACGGGACACAGTTTCACCCTGAGGTTGACTTAACAGAGCGAGGCATGGAGATGCTGCGTAACTTCCTGTTTGAGATTGCGGGATGCACGAGTAACTTTACTGTACAAAACCGCCAACAGGCTTGCATCAATGAGATCAGAGAAAAATTAGACAAGTCTAAAGTTCTGGTGAGTAAAACTTGTCAAAGCTTTATCAATGTGCTAGGATCCAAACATGTTTTAAGGCAGTTTAAGAGAAAGAAAACTTAATTTTTTTCCTGATAGGCTCTGTTTTACGATTGGTAATAATTTGAATTAGGGCTGCAACAATTAGTCGACATTGTCGACAGTAAAAATAGTTGACAACAAATTTACCCGTCAACTATTGTCTGCAAAAAAAAAAAAAAAACCTGGAGTGAGACATCATCCTTCTTCTCTATCTCTGCTAAAAGTTGCACAATGCACATGCGCAAAGAAAAACAAAAACTACAGAGTGAGACATCAGGTGTGTCCCCATTCAGGGTCTGCACGTTTCAAAGTACGCAGACTACCTAGGCTACAGAGTGTGCTCCGCAGTTTACACACTTTAAAGTCAGCTTTACGTTCGTGAAATGGGACAGCCTACCTAGCCAACAAGAATTTCCCAAAACCTGTGACGCTGAATCAGCTAATCCTCTGAAATTACTCATAGGACACTTAGGTGGACGCTGAACACCAACTGGCAACACCAACAGTAGAAAAAAACAAAAACACGTTATGAGGCTCTGTTGTTTTCCAGCCGGTACAAACCCCTTAAAAGTCCACGTCACCAATTAATAAACATGCTGTCAATGTACTTTGTTTTGTAACGTTTCTGCTAAAGTGTAGTTAAAAAATTTACTTTTTTTTAAACAAAACTTTATTGAAACCAAAAATGTACTCTTCTGAGCTCAGTTGCTGATTCGCCACCATCTTGTGCGCAAGGAATTCTGGGAGAAAAGAGGCCACAAAGGATCCATCACCAGCAGCCTTCATTTGAGGCCAAACAAAGTGCGAATTTGAAGTTGGATTTGGAGGGTCCTTCAAATTCTGTGAATTGGGACAATACTTCGCGCACCGTGATGACGTATGTGGACGACAAATCCGCACTTCGAAGTGTGCAGACCCCGAATTGGGACACAGCTACCGTCTTCTTTTTCTATCTCTGCTGAGAGTTGCACATGCACAATAAAGTCCACCAGGGGATAAATATGGCAGCTGACCAGGGAACAAAACGGCAGCACAAAACGTGACAAGTCTGGGATAACTTCACATTAAATTTACAAAATAAATTAAATACATGTGAGATTTGTAAAGTGGACCTTGCGTACCACGGAAGTACGTCTGCAATGCTCGATCATTTAAAGAGGAGGCACGTCGGACTTACATAACCTCATGCAAGATTTCAGAGCTGAAAGTGAAATAAGAGATACTGTTTTTTACAACGTCCTCAGGTGCTACTAAGTGGAGGTGTTGACTCAACAGTTTGCACAGCCCTCCTCAACAAAGCTCTGAACCAGGACCAGGTGATTGCAGTTCACATTGACAATGGCTTCATGAGGAAGAGAGAGAGTCAGAGTGTGGAGGAAGCGCTCACCAAGCTGGGAATTAAAGTCAAAGGTAGAGAACAAAATTCTGGTAGTTTAGTGGTTGACAGTATCAGAATTCTCATGAGAAAAAAAATAATGAAATCGTATACTTTGTTTTTGTTTCCTCTGACAAAATCACAATTAAAAATGTGTAGGGATGCAGAACACTTCATTGTTGTCTTTATTTTCAGTGGTAAATGCAGCACACACCTTCTATAACGGAACAACAACCCTTCCCATCTCTGAGGAGGACAGGACGCCACGGAAACGCATTAGCAAGACTTTGAATATGACCACCAGCCCAGAGGAGAAAAGGAAAATTATTGGTGACACATTTGTCAAAGTGAGCACCTGCTTTTGGGGGATTCTTTTGTCTACACTCTTTTCAGGGTGTAATCTTACTTTGTAAATCATGTCGCTTTGCAGGTGGCAAATGAAGTTATTGGAGAGATGAATCTGAACCCAGAAGAGGTTTTTCTGGCGCAAGGTACCCTGAGGCCTGATCTCATTGAGAGTGCCTCTCATGTTGCTAGTAGCAAGGCAAAGGTCATCAAAACACACCACAACGACACCGAGCTTATCCGCAAACTCAGAGATGAGGTACACACTAACACAAACACTTAACTTGATATCTCAGCCTAGAACTCCTCTTCAGTGCACTGGTCAAAAGGACCACAATCTTTTCCATTCCCTCCAAATTCTGTAGATTTATGTATTTTCAGATTAAAAAAAATAAAAAATTAAAAATATGTTTGTTTATGGTATTTTATTATGCAATATTTCTGAAGTTTTGCTATACATTTTAATATAAATGTACAGCTATGCAACAGCATAGTTGTAAGTAGCCCAAATGTCTCCACTTTTGCAGTCTTCATTTCACTAATTTATTGCCCCTCAGGGAAAAGTAATTGAACCACTGAAAGATTTCCATAAAGATGAAGTGAGAGCACTGGGGAGAGAGCTGGGCCTGCCAGAGGAGATTGTCTTACGGCATCCTTTCCCTGGCAAGTACATAAACACACCGCTTTGATGTTACTTTTATCAATATAATGTCTGTTGATAGTTGCTTTTGATCCTTTCTGCCAGGCGTCTTAGTCGATCTGTCTTTTCATCATCCAACCAGCTGCTGATTCAATCACCGTCCCCACCAGCCTTTGCTCAAAACTGATCAATTCATTATCTTTTTCTGTAGGTCCCGGTTTGTCCATCAGAGTGATTTGCGCAGAGGAGCCTTACATTTGTAAGGATTTTGCTGAAACAAACAATATCCTCAAAATTGTTACAGACTTTTCTGCAAGTGTCAAAAAGGTCAGTGAAATGGAAAATGTAGTGGTTGCAGTCTGACAGCCATATTATGAAACAGCCAGTTACTAGAATGAGGTTGCAGTGGCTATAAGTTTTATGTAACAGTTTAAACTGAAACACACATTTTGAATTTGTGATACTGTTTTAGACTTTTTTTAATTTTTGGTAGTAAATATCAAATACGGATAAAGAAAAACATCCAGGATTTGCTGTGATTTGTCTTTAAAATGATGTGGCACATGTTGTTTTTATTATTCAGAAGCTGTAAAAGTAAATTAGCTCAAACCAATACAAACTATTGGTTAAATAACATGATCAGTAATATCTGTGGAATATAAATGGTGAATAGATTGGCTAAATTATTGTTTTAATCTGACCTAATAATAATGTCCTTGTAGCTTGTTTCATATGAGAAATTAACTCTGGAGAAATGCAACATCCAGCAATAATTTAGTTAAAAAGAAAGTAATGTGGCAGCACTACACACTTTTAATTGTTTGTGGTTATTGATAATGTGCAGCCTCTGCTGGTTGGTAAGCCACACTGCACCAGTAAACAAAACCATTTAATGTTGTATTTATCATTATCAGTATGTTGTTGTTTTATTGCTCCTGAATAAAGGATTTTAAACAGGTGAAGGGAAATTATCCTCAAAATAATCAATATATTTAAACTTTGAGCATCATTTGTCAATATGTTGCTGGCTGTTATCCATTTAAGTTCCACATGTACAAACTTTCAGTGTATCTCTGCTCTCCAGCCGCACGCATTGCTTCAGAGAGTAAAGTCTTGCATGTCAGATGAGGAGGAGGAGAAACTCATGCAGGTTACCAGCCTTCATTCACTCAATGCCTTCCTGCTGCCCATCAAAACTGTTGGTGTCCAGGTAAGCCATAGGAACAAATAAAATGTTCTCTTTTTATGTTATTTTCTATTTAGAGGGGATAAAAACATTAATATTCTTAGAGACGTCAACCTTTCCACATAAGTTGTGGAAAGATCAGAACACAGAATGGTGTTGACAAATATGTGCTAAAGCAGCTTAACAAAAAATAAATAAATAAAATAATGCTACGACTTTGTCCAAATATATCTGGTCGGTGTTGGAGCTCCTTGTGTTTTTAGGAGGCAGCGAAACCTTTTCGTACTGTCACCAGCTGTTTGTCTCTTGCATTGTTATAGTATAATTTAGTTGTCAACCACAGGAGACACAACACAAAGCTTCTCGAGGTCTCATTTCTTCATGTGCTTTTCTTTCTTCAGCCTGGGAAGGGTGTGTCCTGTAGAATTGGTTAAACTTGACAAAAATAACCCACTTTCTAAATGTTTAAACTGACTTGAGTGTTCCCCACAGAAGAAGATGGTTAAGAAATTCTTTCCCCTGCAAACATTACAGTCAGCCAATGACCGTGTTTGTCCGTGGGCGTGTTCTTTTACTCGCTGTGTGAATCTGAATAAATTTGACCCAAACCTCAAACTGTGGGCCAGACAGGATAGTGGATAAACACAACAAGCTTTTACTGCCTTTGGTGAAAATGGAAAATAGTAGTTTATGGAAACAATAAAAATTTTGTCCATTTAACACAGGCATGAAACAAACAAAAAAGAATAAATGAGATTCAGGAGATTACTCCCAGACATGTGCTTTTTCTTTTGTTTAATTTTAGTCAGTTCAAGATTTTATGATAAAAATCTGTTTTTCTTTTCTCTGGAAGGGTGATTGCCGGTCTTACAGTTATGTGTGTGGTGTCACAAGTAAAGAATCCCCACACTGGGAGTCCCTCATGTTCCTGGCTAGACTCATCCCCCGCATGTGCCATACCATCAATAGGTAATACAGAAATCCTTCCCAGCACCTTCTGTTTTCCATATTCAGTGGTTAAAAACATAACTCAGCGTTTTCACTTATAATTGTACCCTTAGTACTCATTTATTGAATGTTTTATTCCTGGTTCTCCTTTTCCCAGAGTTGTGTATGTATTTGGGTCCCACGTGAAGGAGCCGCCAACAGACATTACCCCCACTTTCCTGACCACAGGTGTTCTGAGCACGCTCAGACAGGCGGACTTTGTAGCTCATGCTATTCTTAGAGAGTCTGGTGAGTGTTTGCCTGAGTTATTTTAGACATGGAAAGCTGTGTTTTTTTTAGGGGTCACAACTTGAAAGAATTTAAAGGAACATAAATACACAACGTGAGACCTTTAAAGTTGTGTATTTTATTTGTGAAGACGCAGATACACAGCTGAATAAGCTTGTCTTCATTAAGAAAATAAGAAATAAGAGACATGAGAGTGATTACCAGATGAATACAAGAAATAGAAATTCATTGTTTTCTGGTGACTGCAATGAGCACTTGCAGCTACAATGAATGCTTTTCTCAGTCCGGTACTCAAAAGACATGCCCACATTTCTGCTGAACTTCTGGTTCCTTCTTTCAACTTCAGGATATTCCGACAAGATCAGCCAGATGCCGGTCATCCTCACTCCCCTGCACTTCGACCGTGACCCTCTGCAAAAGCAGCCTTCCTGCAGGCGCTCTGTGGTGGTCCGCACCTTCATCACCAGCGACTTCATGACAGGCATCCCTGCCATGCCTGGCAACCATATCCCAGAGGAGGTATAACGTGATTATACAATTACACTTGGTCTAAGTATCTTACTGGATTTGGTGGTATGATTTTAACATTTGTTTGTAGATTCAAAATCCAATTTATAACATAATAACTTTTTACGACAGTGTCGTAATTTAAGAGCTTCCTGGCTCTCCTGGCTAATTCAGAACTTTAAGAGGTGTTTGCTTTTGTTTTGTTTCACTAGGTGGTGCTAAAGATGGTAAATGAGATCAAGAAAATCCCTGGCATCTCCAGAGTCATGTATGACCTGACTTCTAAACCACCCGGCACCACAGAATGGGAATAGAACACGACAGGACTTCATGTGGATAAAGGACACACTCACACATTTGCACAAACACACTCAGCAGATATGAGGGCTGGTGAACTGCTCTCCTCCTCTGTCCTTCTTCCCTCAGCCCCTCTCCCATCCTGCTTCCCTCCTCTTCCTCCCTTTTATCTTCAACATTCCCATGGAGGGCAGACTGTACTGTGATGGGTGTACATGCAGAAGCACCACTGCTCTGCTCTCTCCACCACTCCTCCCTGGTCTTAATATTTTTGGCGGTAGAGATTGATTTAATGTTGGTTATTGATTATATATTGTCATTTTTTGATTCATGTACAGCAATGTATTTCTTCGCTGTGGTAAAAAGGTAAATTGCTGCTTCCTTTTGTGAGTTCAGCCATAAAAGGCAAGTGGTGAGAAGCTGTGACAGTTAAGTGGACTTGATGCTGTGCCTCAAGATGCATAATAGGATGAATAAAATATAAAGACAAGCAAACAATATTGTCATAAAAAAAATATATAGTAGAGAGGTTTAAAATCTTCAGCAGTTGCTTTCCTGTCAGATGTTATTGTTTTACTGTTGTAGATGAGAATTTTCTCAGCCTAAGACTACCCATTCTGTTAATTTCCACTTTCTGCCTGTATACTGTGCTATGACGAAGGCTGTCTGAGCAGATGGCCTGTGTGACCAATCAACACTTTTTAAGGTTTTAGGTTTGCCAAAAGTTTAACATGCTGTAGTGATCTATGACATTAGTGGGTTCCTGGCGATCTTCTCCAACATAAATTTGTTGACACGAGCTGTCAACCTATTTCTGCACCCATTAGGGACAGCAGTCAACCCATGAATACCTTTAGTGTAATGACACCTGTGCAGCTGTGAAGGAGGCCAATATAATTGGTGACTTTGTGTGTGCCTGTTGTGTGGTTCTTTTTTTTTTTTTTAATTTTTGGTGTTTGACCTGGACTAATGTGTCCAGAGATGAGGATGTAACAATTTTTTCTCCTCAAACTGCAAAATGTATGCTTTAAATGAAAAGTAAAAGGCGAGAGGATTAATATCAAGCTTGTATGGTAGAGTTTATAACCACATTGTGTCAGTTGCTGTCCTCACTTCATCATTTGGCTGCTCTTGTGTTGTGCGCATTTTTGCACATTTTCTTTTTCACTTGTAAAGCCTTGGTGCTACATCACCATAACAACCCCTACATCAAATGGAAACTTCACCATAAGTGTATCACTGTACTGTCAAAGGTCAGCTGAAATTAGCTTTCTGTTGCCATCAAAATCAGTTCATTGTGTCTCAGAAAAGCATTTTTGCTTATTATAGCTGTTGTGTACCCTCGGATCATTCAGCACATCATAATCTCATCTCCAGTCTATTATATATTTAGACCTCAGTGAATACAGTGCTCAGGTTTAACTGAGTTTTTAAAGGTGTAGTTTACCCTGTTAGACACATTACACTTACATTGTGTCTCTTCCCCCACAGGTTTTTTGTGCCTCATTTTTCTGTTATATCCTTAACTTTTAGTGGCAAACTACTACTAACACAAACTAAAAGGTTTCCCCAACTTGTCTTAACTGCTATTTGTGTTTTTGCTCTGCCTTTTACACTTGTTTATTTTCTGTTACATATGTTTCCATAGAACAGCTTACAGTGGACATGTAATTGAAATATCAATAAGATTAAGTTATGCAATTGTCTTTTTTTTTTTTTCTTAAATTTTGTTCACCAATGTTCATTCTCCTTAGTAACGTGCCTCAAACCAAGCCACTGCATGCTGTTTCAACGATGACATTTGTACAATGAAAAACTGAGCTTTAATAAAGATCTCAATGTTGAAACTTCAAGAATTTTCCATTTTTTTTCTTTCAAAATATGTAAGACATTTCTAGATGATTTCTAGTAAATATTGCATGTTATGTATCATTTGAAGAGTGTTTCTATTTGGCAATTAATAAATTAGCTGGTTTGGAGTTCCCACTTGACAATACTGCAAACATTGGTTGCAAATCATAAGCTACAAGTAATTTTCATTCCCAGAAACCTGTCATGCATTCTAGATATTTCTCTTTAGGACACATCTATTCTGTGTAAGAAATCCATTCTTTTTTCTTTTTTTTACTGCACTTAGATAATAGTGACAGACAAATACTGTTTACTGCTAGATTGTTAGATGTTTGTGTGCGGGGTTCAGGTGTGTGTTACTTCCCCCAGGACCAAAAGCAAGAGCAGACAAGTTTAATACTGCTGATCCATACCGTTGGGACAAGGTGAGATTTTGGAACGGTTGCTGCAATGTAACTGCTTGTTGCGTAAAGAATACAAGTTGCCACATGCAGCTGAAAGTTAACTTGTGTTTATCTTTAGCCTGAAGCAGTAAAGTGTATTTACAGGAGGGCAGAACAATAAGTGATGAAGGATTTCTTGATATTTGTATTGTGCGTTTAGGGTCCCATCTAGGGTCAAGGGTTTGTGATCATTAGAAGTAGTCCTATCTTGTCATGTGATGTTTACAGACCATTAATGATCAGTAACAATTATTTGAAATTAGTTAAAATGACAAAAATCCCTATTATATTTAACACACGAAAAAGGTAAAAATACCAACCAGCCATTTGATATAACCTGGCTTTCTCTTGTCTGCTTTTGCACCACTGAATCTGTTATGTTACCTTGAGCAGCCACAATCCCCTGAGGGCAGATGAGACACCTGTCACACACCACTGTCTGCAGCAGACGGCGCTTTCTTGTCTCTTTAAGCGATTGCAAAGCATGGAAATCCGAGGTTTCTTGCTTGGATTGTGTGGATTTTTCTGCATTTATAGATCTCTTTTAGCAGAATCCACCTGCAAGCTGAAGGCCAAGTTTAACCTGAATGGCTACAAGGATGTAGAGAAGAAACGGGTTGTTGTTGGGGGAATGTTTCCTGTTCACATGCGTGTAGCTTCCAGTGATGGCAACACTTCCAAGGTGCCTGTCTCATCAGGATGCGAAGGGTGAGTAAAGTAATTTTAAACATCTTCATGTGTCCATTTTATTGTTATAATGGTTTGAGTTGGGCCTTAAATTTTAAGTTGTGTAACTTTTAATGAATCGGATAAACCTATAAAAGCAAAAAAAAAAATTTTTTTTATATTTTGCTCATTTAACAGTAGATAATTTTACCTAATCATACAACATTGTTCTGAAATTCTAGATTTTACTACAAAAATCAAGACAAAGCAGCACCCCTGGGACCAATTAGCTGCTGTGGGTCATATTATGAAGAAAACACCTTACAGTACTTTATATATCACAATAATTATCAAGGACTTCTAAAGAGCTTAAATAATTTATGTGCACTTAATTATTCAGTTTTCAGTCATTTAAACTGAATTATGGTTGTACTAGGGGACAACAGAGTACAACGGTCCTCTCGAAAAGTATTACTCCTTCATCACTGTCTCATGATCCTCCAGATTTAACTTCCGCACCTTCCGCTGGACCCAGACCATGCTTTTTGCCATTAACGAAATTAATGAGAGGACCGACTTGCTGCCCAACACTGACCTGGGTTATGTCATCTACGACTCTTGCTTCACCATCTCCAAGGCCGTGGAGGGAACCCTGACCTACCTGACAGGTCAAGATGAAGCAGTGCCCAACTACCGCTGCGGCAATGGGGCACCGCTTGCTGGACTAGTGGGTGCTGGGGGCTCTGATCTGTCAACTGCCACAGCCAGGATACTGGGGCTTTATCATTTTCCACAGGTAGGTCAAAAACATGGTAGGTCCACAAAACAAAACAACCAAAATAAAAGGATGAAAAGAGATAATATGTTTCTTTTCTCATCTTTAGGTGAGCTATTTTTCATCATGCTCTTCCCTGAGCAACAGGTTCCCATTCCCCACCTTCCTAAGAACCATTCCTAATGACGACCACCAGTCCACAGCTATGGCCCAGATGTTGCTACATTTTGGTTGGACTTGGGTGGGCATCATAGCTGCTGATGATGATTATGGAAAATATGGTATCAAAAAATTCAAGGAGCTAGTGGAGGAAGCTGGTGTCTGTATCTCTTTCTCTGTGACTCTTCCCAAGGTAAAGCATTTCCAGTAAAAATCCTCGGTCTTCAGGTATATCACCTCATCAGCTATATATTTTTTGTTACTTATACCTGTGTGTGAACTCTAGGTGAGTTCTCCAGGGGCCATCCACAGTATTGTTCAAACTGTAGTTGAGTCCACAGCCAAGATCATTGTGGTATTCTCAACAGAAGTGGACCTTAGTCCACTCATCAATGAGCTGCTCCGCCAAAATGTGACCAACCGCACTTGGATTGCCAGTGAGGCCTGGACCACCTCAGCACTCATTAACCGACCAGGGGTGAGTGCTTGGTTGACTGAAAACAAACGACTGTCTGATATTTAAACAAGAACTTTCATGTTCTACATTGTAGTTTAAGCTAACGCTGACGCTGTGCATGGTTTTGTTCAGGTGAACTCAATCCTGGCTGGTACCCTGGGTTTTGGGGTAAAGAGGGCTGATATTACAGGTCTTCAGCGCCACCTACTGGATTTGGATCCCTATACTGATCCGTTAACCGAGGAATTCTGGGAGACGGTGTGTTTATTTAAGATATATAATTGACGTAAGGAACTGGTTTGGACTGAATTGCAACTCTACTAATTGTAGCAATAATTAACTGAAATATTATGATGCACATTCAGTAGTAAAATAAAATAAAAGAAATCCTAGACGACACACTGAAAAATGCTAATTTTGTCATTTTATTTTGTTTTGTAGTTGTTTAACTGCACATTGTACTATGGAAGAGCACTGCGACTGGCCAAAGAGAAGGTTGAAGAGGCGAACAGCACACTGCCCAGAGCAGTAAGGGGGGTACCCGATGGGCTGTGCACTGGCAGCGAGTCTGTGGCACAGCTTAATAACACATACTCTGACGTCTCCCAGCTGCGAATCACTTACAAGTCAGTTCCTACAACTCAAACAAACCACTAAGGGAATAGCTATTGCAAGCAATGTAGCCACTAAATCTTCATGCTACTGCATCTGCTTACAACCTCTCCCGTCCTCTCAGTAATTTACTACAGTTTAAAAGCACTGTTAAGCAACACTACAAATAAAGAGAGCTAACTTTATCTGCTGAGAGCAATTCTACTCACACACAATAAACCTGATTGCAATGTCATCCATATAAACTAAATTTGCTGTAATGGATATTAAAAATGTTAAGATGAAAGTGTTTCCTTCAGTGTTTACAAAGCAGTGTATGCTGTGGCCCATGCCTTGCACAACCTGGAGCACTGTGAACCAGGAAAAGGGCCCTTCACTGAAAAAAGCTGTGCTAACATCAGTAACTTTGAGCCATGGCAGGTAAGCATGTGCATACTTTTTATTTTTCTAGATAAAGCGTGCAGAGCTGTTTGTCCTTGTAATGCATCATTTCTGTTTTTGGTAGCTCATGTACTACCTGAAGAATGTGCGTTACAAAGTGCCTCACACGGAGGAGGACATCTATTTTAATGATGGGGAGATAGAGGGCTTCTACGACATCATTAACTGGCAGGTCAGTAGTGATGGGGAGATATCTTATGTCAAAGTGGGGCACTACAATGGATCAGCAGCCCAGGAGGACAGACTGCACATAATGAACGGCTCCATCATCTGGAACAATGAAGTGTTGGAGGTCAGTTGGATATTAATTCATACAGCAGTTAAAAACATGCTTTGTTATGTCACTATTTCTTGTCTCATTTCAATATATAAGTTTGAGTTATCTGTGCTTCTGTGTGTTTAAGCCTCCTCGGTCAGTGTGCAGTGAGAACTGTCAGCCTGGCACCAGAAAGGGGATCCGGCAGGGGGAGCCAGTTTGCTGTTTTGACTGCATCCCATGTGCCGATGGAGAAATCAGTAACACAACTAGTCAGTATCCAATTTGCCAAATATCCTTTTAAAATATCACTGTTTTTATTTAGAGGAAGAGGACCACGATCATATTATTTTAACTCAACTGAAGTAGTGTCAGGCTTTAACAAGTATTTAGGATTTCAACATGCATTAACTGGTATTTCTTCTGCAACATGTTCATCTACAGTCTTTATATCTGATTATAACCACATGATTATCAAGGTCCTTCTGATAACGAAATCATTACATTATCAAGCATGAGTCTGCTTCCCTCTTATTACCTTCTCTTCCCTCTCGGACAGATGCTCGTGAATGCATCCTGTGCAGTGGAGATTACTGGTCCAACGATGCTCATAATGCCTGTGTGCCAAAAATCATAGAGTTTCTGGCCTTTGAAGAACCACTGGGAATCACCCTCATCGTCATTTCAGCCTTTGGAGCTTTAGTAACCATTTCTGTTGGAGTGAGAATCACATAACAGAAAACTCCACTTCCTGGTAGACCCCTTGATGTTGAGAGTCAAGTACTAAATGTCATACTGTCTTTCACTTTTTCCAGGTGGTGTTTGTTCTGCATATTGGCACTCCTCTGGTCAAAGCCAACGATGTTCTGTTGAGTTTCTCGCTTCTTTTCTCCTTGGTGGTAACCTTCCTCTGCTCCATTGTCTTTCTTGGGGAGCCCCAGCAGTGGAGCTGCATGACTAGTCAAGTAGCGTTAGCTCTGGGCTTTGCTCTCTGTCTTTCCTCTATCATGGGTGAGTTATTAGATGTAATTTGTTAATCTTTTTTTTTTTTTAAAACCCTTTGGATGCTACAAACAGATGAATTTCGCAGAAGCCTATTAATTTTAAAGATATCTGTGCAGTTAAACAGACTTTCTTTTGCTTCAGGTAAGGCAGCAGTGTTGATGCTCAGAGCTCAAGCCCTGAAAGCAGTGCGAGTCAAAGCCAAAGCGGCTGCCAAAGCTGCAAAGGCTGCAGCAGAAGCAGCAGCTAACAGTGGCAGCCCTGATGTGATTGTAACCAATATAAATAACAACATCAGTGCCACAACAGACCCAGTAGTTGACAGGCTTACCTGTGCCCACCAGAGGGCAATAACTGCCTTGGCAACATTAATACAGGTAAAGACATTTTAAGAAAAAAAGAAGTAACACATTTGCTTTGTAAGAACTTGTAAAATTTATAGTGGTCATTCTGACATATTGCTCACATTATCATCCTTTAATTCAGGCCATAGCGTGCACAGTGTGGCTCATCATTCTCCCTCCGCATCCTATTAAGAACACCTCCGCCCAGAATATAAAGATCATCCTGGAGTGTGATGAAGGCTCTTTGGTCTTCATTTGTTGCATTTTTGCTTATGACATTCTGCTGGCTTTGTTGACCTTCATCTTTGCCTTCATTGCCCGCAAACTGGAGGACCACTTCAGGTAGGTGGCACATAATTGTCAGGTTAACAGTTCACTTCTGTTGACATGTCTTCATATTCTGTAAGGATATGTCCATAAACAGATAAAATGACACTTAAAAAGACTAATAAGTGGTGTGGCATTTGTCACTGTTTTAATTTTAAACCGCAGTATCTTTATGTGTGTTCTTCCTCCAGTGAGGCAAAATGTGTGACCTTCGGCTTGCTGGTCTTCTTCATTGTGTGGATCTCCTTTGTTCCGGCTTATCTCAGCACACGCGGCAAGTTCATGGTTGCCGTTCAAATTTTTGCCATCCTGGCTTCCAGCTTTGGCCTTCTTACCTGCATTTTCTTCCCCAAGTGCTACATTCTTTTGGTCAAACCTGAACGCAACAAAGAGGAGATGATGAGGCCCCGTTCCAAACCCCGTGATGGCTGCTTGACTGGGACCTCTGCGTCCCTTGCGACAGCCGCTACTGAGGTCAATACATCATTTGCATCCACTGCAATTGATGATCAGATGAGATAAAACTACAAAAGAAACCACAAAATTGAAAATTCATGTATTGGACAACTAGTTAATACCTTTAAATAATTGACTCAGCTTATTGGGGTTCTTAATGTTGTAATTGAAATAATCATTATGCTAATCTATAATTAACAGAAAATATACATACAACATTGATGTCAGATAATATACACAGTACATTCTGCATGTAAATGTGCATCTTGAATCATGAAAATGAGAAAAGGAAACTTCAGCAAAAAACAAAAATCGAAATGTTGCATGTTTTAAAGCACTGTTAGTCAAAACCTTTGCTTTATATTGATATAATAATTTGTGAATTTTATGCAGATTAGTTACACTCTGTTAGCACAATCCAATTCCTAATGATGTAATAAACCTTTACTGTAATAACATTGTTGGTTGCTGTAATAGGTGCATCTCTTCTCAAAGCAATAAATGAATGTTTTTTGCTTGACTATGGTTTCTTTAAATGTAAGTACCACAACAATGCTTAACTTTACGTAGTGGCAAAAAAAAAAAGAAAAAAGATAAATGAGTCATCCCCTATGAAGAATGCAAAAAGAGGAGGTGCTATAGGAACTACACGGTGCCTGACCCACCTGGCCTGTTTAATTACCACGTCTGGCCCATGTATTTAAAACACAGGAACATCAAGAGGATCATTTATTGACATATGCAACTGAATGCAATTGAATAAACAGTGGCTCAATTGACCACAATGAGAAAGAGGTCACTCATAGAGGCAAATGTGTTCAAATTTACTTTAATTTACTTTACTTTAAGCTCTATAGCTCTATATATCTCTCAGCTGATTATTTTGGTTTTATTCCCTTTATTCCAGAAAAATTTGCAACATGCTAAAGAAACGTTTGGTGCTACAAACAATTAGAGTCAGATGAAAAAGAAAATATGACTAAGGGGAGAGCAAATACACTTAGCAAAAAATGACCATGTCTATTGAGGAAGAAGTGCTTACAAGAGTTTCAGATAGGTATGACTGGAAAATATGTAAATACTGTCAATATGTTAGCTGGCCAGCAGACGGAGCCAGAGAGCTGCAGCAGAAATACTGTATATGTTGGGGAGAGGACGGTTGATATAGTTACATGAAATATAAAAAATACATCACACAGTATGCAGAGAGAGGAAAGATACAGAAAATATAATGTTCATTTACAAGTTGGGATGATGTGTAAAATGTAAATAAAAGCAGATTATAACTTAAACATTTTCAATGACAATTTGTTCTATTGGAAATTAAATATCTGTTTATAAGATGTGCAAATCATTGCTTCTGGTTTAATTTACATTTAACACAGTGTCACAAATTCTTTGGGATTGGAGTTGTAAACTCTCTCTTATTACCCTTTTAAGAGATGAACTGAAGAATGCAAATGACAGAAACGTAATATCTGCTGTCAAGCTTTCTAGCATGATAAGCCCTGAAAGTATTGTATTGCAAAAGAAAAATAATTATTAACAATTATTTCAGGCCTCTTCTGTGGTAATCTCCCTTAATTTTTCTAGTTATAATTTCAACAAGTCAGCTTCTGTGTTGTGAATATGGTGAATGTGTGCGCTCTTTCTCACGTGACTTTCCAAGAATCTGTGAAGCTGTTAACTGTGTCCAATCAAAGTTGTCAGTGTGGACGGTAATGCATTCTCTTGGTAACAGAGGACTGTGTTTATAATTTATTGCCAGCTGACCAGAGTGGACAGGAACACCGGTGCTAAATTGAGACAAATGTGCACACGTTACATATGCGGTATGTATGTGTGTCCATTTTACTTTGTATTTGTCTAAGTGTGGCTCTGTGTCTGAACTGTTGAGTATCTCTTATCTAAAGGTTTGTATACTCCTTGCTGCACTGCATGAAAAAGCTACTCAGTTTGTGCTTGGGTGTTTTGTCCCTTGGTGTGAACCATACAGGAATGTCGTCTGTGGAGGAGATCCTTCTAATTGTCTAAAATAGACCTGCAGCACATGAAATGACAGTATTTTTAACTTCTTCTTTTTTAATCTTCTCTGTGTTGATTCAACAAAATAATTTGATGGAAAACTTGACAGATAGATTGTGTCCCAGTGGGTGTGACAAATAAAAAAAATCTGATATTTCTGGAAAACATTAATGTTGAGACTTCCATCCTCCTCAATGTGCAAAGCTTCTTCCAAAAAAGGCAGCTTGACGTTTTTCACATCTTCCCTTCTGAGCTTGATGTTGCATTTAATGCGCTTGGTGAAGGCCTTTAATGGCATCAGCCACAAGGTAGAAGTGACTCCATGGACTTTTAGATTAAAAAGGTTTTGAATATTACACGTAAACAGGATTTTCATAAATATATAACTGTACAATTTTAGTTCAGTGAAACCGCTGTCTATGCTGTGCCTACCTTTTTCCAATAAAGAAACAAACTAACAAAAAAACAACAAAAAAAAACAAACAGTCAAAAGTGGAAAAACGTGATCAGAGTAAGACCGAATGAATGAATAAGTAAAAATAAACTAATGCATAATTAACAGTCTCCAGAGCTACATAAGCATTTCTTTGTTGTTGAACTATCCTAGCAACACGAAAATTACGTTTTGAACAATCACCCTTATTTTCAAAAGGTGGAAAGTAAAAACAAAAAAATCACAATAATAATATGAACAGCAAACAACATTTTTTTAGAAATCTATTAAAATACATGCCTTCACCTGTTTACTCTGCTTTCAGCTAAATTTACCAGCAGTGAAACAGACAGGCTACTGTAAACAGTAAACACTGTTAAGGACCTCTTAGCTTTCTGTGACCAGACACTTAGGAATAGTTTCCAGTGGACTCATGGGTATAAAGGATCATTTAGGAAACAAATGAGTGTTTATGTTCATGTCACAAGAGAAGTTTTAGATTTCTTGGCTTTTTTTTATATTCATTGTGATATTTTTTGTTTTTCAAATTTAAAGGACTTCTTGTTATCTGGACTGTTATTAATCTGACTATATATTACAACTGTTGATGTTGTATGGTTAGAAAGGAAAATTGGATATAAAACATCAATTTTACTAAACTGAAATGATTTTTGTATCTTGGTGTGTCATGTTACAGAGTAAAAGAGCTAACCTTAAGTCTGTCTGAAGAAGAACTGAAGCAGTGATACAACTACAAGGCAATAAGACAACACATATAAGGAAGTTTTAACCTGTGCAGTTTTTTTTTCTGTAAGAACTTAAAGATTATAGACAAAACATTTTGAAATAGCTTAAACAAGACATCAATAAAAATACGACAACTGACCACAGTGAAACCTGGATGTACACTAATAGACTGTTATGTGGCTAAAAAGGTCAACATATTTTTACCTGCACGCTATATTGTTCACATGTTTGAGTCTGTGGACAACTTTAGTTTAGCCAGTGTTTATACATCAGCAACAGCAAACCAAACTGAAAGGTTCATGTGTGCAAGTCTCCAGACTGTGTGAAGGAAATGACGAAGTTCACACCATGTAGTTTTATTTATGCCAAGCTCCAGGACGAGTTTAGAGTTCAGTAAAGGCTACAGATTTATTAGCTGTAGCTCAACAACTGGGATTATTCTCTTCCATTCCAATGTAGAGATGTCCAAGTCTGTAATCAACAGTCTTTGCAGCTAAAGTTTTCCTTCCCATGGTCATTTAAGAAGGAAGCAACAACAACAAACATTGAATGATTGTGGTTGAGTAATATTAGATAATAATAATAATAATAATAATAATAAAAATAATATTAATAATAATAATAATAATAATGATAAGTGATGAAGTCATTCAAGAAGTTCTAACAAATAATGTTAATACTGTCAAACTAAAATGGCTTGTGGCTTCAATATGCCCCCACAGGAGATTCCAATATTATTACTGTTCACTAGCATGTGTGAATAAATCCAATATGAAGGGAGTGTAGGTGAATAAGTACATTAGCAAGTTGCTATTAGTGAAGATAATACAGTTGAGTATGACCTAATTTTAATTATTCAAATCTAAATATTTATCTCCAGTATCAGTGTAACAATTTGGGCCTATCAGTGGTAAAAACAAGCACTTACACTTTATTTCCTTGCATTCCTCTTATAGCACTCATACAATATAGCATAGATAGGAAAGATTTTGGATCCTAACAATTTAAAATAATCTGCTCTTAACCTCTTGTTGGACTAGTTTATCGTTTCAAGGCCTAACAAACAACTTCCTCTAATGAGTTGCGACTGAAAAGGAAGCCAACTGGAGGTGTAGCGGCTCAAGTTTGCTTTGCCTAATTTAATAGTGGGAAGAGCAGCTGTTCCATTTTGCTCCATATAGTTTGGCGCCTTTTAAGTATTCAAGTTTCTTGCCCTCTTCCATCCCTTATCACCTATGTCTAATTATAAATCCTCTCAGGATCTGCAACTACCATCTCCGACTCCGAGACTTTTATATATTAGGAAAACTTGAGTCTTCTCAAGGTAAAATTAAAGAGACTATGAGGAAAAAATAACCTTGATTCCTGATGAATTTACAATAAATACTGAATGAAAGCCAGCAAATACTGATAATTTGATTATCAGCATCAGCTGATTATCTCAGAACATCACCCTACAAGGCTAAAAATGTATCAAACAAAGAAAGACCTGAGCATCACATTAATGCCTCTTTGTGTGCATGTATGTGTAGCTGTGGAGTCTACATTTGCATATTCTCTGTATCAGTTTGCGTCTCAGTGGAGGTTCAGGATAAAGACCTTGAATGACGGATTTTGTTCACGTTAGAATTTCCCCCTAAGTGATGATGTTACAGAGAGGTCAGATCACATACACTTTGTGTTAGGAATCTTCTGTGGCGGCAACCCCAAAGAATTACACATCTTCCACTTGATGAGCTGTTTGCAGGCCAGTGAGCCATATGCCATTTTATTCAAGCAGATCCACACATTATGTACACTTTATGCAACCTTGTAGGATATTACCCCTGACAGTGCAAAGTGTTAAAGCTCTGACACAAGTCCTGTCCAGCTAACACATGCTATCACCACTATCACAGTAAATCTGATTAAATCTACATTTTATATATAATTTCAAAGAAATACATTTCTGTAATTTTATTAGCATGAAAAAAATCAGTTTATAAAACATTTTCAAATTCATAAAAATCAATGGAATCCCACCAGCAGACCTAATATATGCCAAAACTTAGATGCGGTACTGCTGAAAATGCTTGGTCTGACAGGGGACTGTACAGCCCTGCAGCAATATGCACATTGCCTGCAAATTTCTAATCAGAATTATCTGCTGAACAGACTGAGGAGTCACCACTGATCACACCTTTCCCCCTCAGATCCCTCAGACATGTCCAGAGTGCTGTCCGGCTCTCATTACTGAGCTGAATAATTGAGGAATAACACTCTACCACTGATCCATTCACTTGACCCCAGAGGACACAAATCTCTGTGTACCTGGTTGGATGTCAGGAGGATTCTCCGTCCACGCAGGTTGAACACTGGGAACTTTTAAATAGGTGAGTGACTTGACTAAAAAACAACATTTGTGGAATTACTGTCAGGTGGGTGTCAACGTTTCATAAATACAGCTTTTATAATAAATGATGTCAACACTGACTGCAAATCCTCACTTTTCTTTTTCTTTTCATGCTTTCTTTTTCATCTTTAGCCAGCCTTACTGACAGGAAAATGCAGCCCCATTTAACTTTTTCCTGAACCAAAAACATGTGCAATGTCTGGGCTGTTTTACACAAATACTCTTCAAATGTTTAATTATGTGGAAAAAAAGGGCCACGTTGTCCTTATTGTCTCCTCCAGTCAGCTACCTAACATGAATTAACATCTCATCAGCATACAATCCCTTTCAGTCCTGTAAGGAATAAGTGAGCAAGCACATCTCCTACGTCTCTAGTCCACACTCACCTTCAATGACCCCTTTTTGGAGACTACTTCTTTGCTGCCCTGGGCCCTTTTATCTGGTCAATTTGGGCAGGAAATCTACTTAATCTGAGATGTTGGTCAAACAAACAGTGGATTTAAAGTCTAATTGTTCTTTCTTTTTTAAAAAAAAATTTACTTAACATGACCCCTCTTTTGTTTCTAGAAGACAACTTCTCATGTCTCATCTCCACACATTTACAATATACATTATGCAATTTTCAGGTAGTATTTATTTTCTTTTGACAAAGGTGGGGGCCTTAAATATCATTAATATTTACCATACTACGTTTCTTTGCATATTCCAAATGGACTGAAGCCAGTTGTCTGATTTCTCACATTGTTATACTTGGCAAAGGTGTAAATTAGGGTTTCACCCACGCCATTCTGGAGTCGAATGACACAAAGAATGGTGTTAAGATCATGAAGTGGTCCAGGAGAAGCTTAAATATAGAGCTGTCACTGGTACAAGCCCAGATGCTGAAATGATACATGTAGGTCTTTAGAGGTGTGTGTCTTAATAATTGTTACTAGCTGTCCTTCAGTTTCCACAGTATGTTTTATCACTTAAATACACAATTGATGCTGTGTTATACTTCTTTTTCAATTTCTGGGCTGATGTCTCTATCTATTATATATATATGATCTATTTCTTAAATGTTATTTTTGAACATGAACGTGGGGTGTACAACTACCATGTATGCAGTGTTTATGAGTGTGTGCGTGTATGTGTTAGAGTGAATGTATTGTTGACACACTGGCATGTTTACTCCCTCCTTTTAGGTCAGGGCAGGCTGTGACGAGACAAGGGAAACCAGGATCCAGTTTCAGGTTAGATGAGGCTATAAGAGACCAGAGAGCAATCTGCACAGACAGAAAGACCAACAGAGAGAAAGAAGCAAAAGAAATTTGGAGCCATCAAATAGAACGTGAGAGAAAATTGTATATGAAAGGTGAAAGGTAGAAGGTAAAAGGTGAAGTGGACTGCTTAATCAGTAAACAAAGCAAAACAAGCCATTCTCAGATGTCATAGTCCAAAAAGGAGGTAAAGGACTTGGGAATTCTTTTTGGAAACACTTGGAAACCTTGAGCTGCCTCTCATTATCTTAACCTTGCCCTTGAGGAGGAAGGAGCAACCTCTTGGGCCATGCTAGCCGCTCGAAGCAGTGGAGGGGCCTTTGGGGGGTCTGGTGGTGGGCACCAGCCACCTGGTGTGCACCGAAAACAATCAGCAGCCTCCCTGAGCGGATCAAGAGCCCATCGTAGCAGCTCCCAAGATGCAAAGCGCAATTCCATGTCCGGAAAGAAGGTGGTGCTGCAGCGACATAAAGCCGCACTGATTAGAGAGATGGAGACCAGCTGGTATCTGAAAATGTTCGGACTGGGCAAAGAGGACACAGTTGCACAAAAGACTGGCATGATCTACAGGTCAGTTAAACCCTGTATTTTTCTCAGACAGTGATTCAATTTTGTGGCCTTGCAGACAAACAGACAGAACATCTAAGCACTGCATCTATGCACTAAATCCACTCATACATTCATTTAAAAAAAAAAAAAAAATCCTTTGGATCTCGAGTGATTTTTTTCTCTCCACACATCATACCACACCATGATCAGTTTGTGTGTGCAACTGGCAGTAAATATATAATATGTATACATATGCTGACAGATTATTGAACTTTTGGATCTCCATTGGATCTGATGAGTTCCTCTCTCTCTGTCCAATCACTTCATTTGCATGTTACAGGAGACACATGGTCATACCTCCAACCTCTGAATTACACTTGTGTCACCTGATCTGGCTGCCGTGTTATCAGCCAGCTTCTGTCTTACTATATTAGACTGTGTTGACATCCTCGACCACCATGGTGAAAAAAACATATGAAGTTCTGGAGCTATTGTGTGTGACTGATAGGCAGTGAGAATCTGTGCTCCATATTAAAGCCAACTCCTTGTGCAGCAAGAATTAGTAATCTTTTCTTGCCTTTTTTCCAGAAGTGAGTTTCTCTCATCTGACGCCATGGCCTTGTCTAAATTTTCATCATCTGCTGCTCTTTCTTGTTCCTAAATGCCTAATCCATTTGTGCCCCATTCCAGTCACCCTAGCCACAACCTCAGCATTCACCAGTGAATTGCCTTACCTAATCCTTCCCTCCTATCCCATCTTCTCTTGTTCTTTTTTCTTAAGTCTAATTAATAAGCAAGGGTACATTGTAGTGAGAAAATGTAAATTATACTATTTTTAGTATTTATTCTATCTTGCAGTACAATAACATGAAAGGAATTCCACAATTTAATTTTTTAATTTTTCCATTGATAATAATTGAGGGCCACAGAATGCTTTCCTAGAGCTAACAAATACAAAGACTCAGCAAATTATTTCCACCACCACTGTTTTGTTTGCATATTGGAGGAGCGTTTAAATGAAACTGGATAACTTTTATTGGAAAATTTGAGGTTCTGCACTAAGAGATAGTTCAAATCTTTGGATATAGGTTATTGTGATGTTGTGCTTGTAGCTTGGCCATATGCAGTGACACTGGTAAAAACATGGACTAACATTCACAGCCAACTATTCAACATCAAGGGTGCAGAGATGCTCCTTCACAGTGTAACATTGAAGATTATAGCATCCATAGTTAAAAAGCACTGCAATCTGCTCTCTTTTACTGTCTTTGTCTACCTGTGTAGTCTGAAGGCCCATGTATGCTCGATGCAGAAGACGTCTGTTATGCATGTTATTTGGTTTGTTTTTACAGAGCTTAGCTATTCGTACGAAACTGCGTATGCTTTTTTTGCGTCGAGCATAAATGGACCTTAAAAGTCATGTGTGTACCTGCAGCTATGTGTCACTGAAATACATAACACTACATTCCCAAACCTCTAAGCTCATTAATTTAATTTAATTGTCACAAATAGTTTAAACTTTGACCTCCTCTCTCTTCATTTTCCCTCCAGCTCTACAACTGCAGAGACTATTCTTATACTTTGGTTTTAGAAAAGCAGCAGCTGTCAAAGGTAAACTACTTTGCTGTTGTCATGGCTATAATAACAACAAGATAACAAATGTCAAAGTCTTAGAAACACCTGAAGAAATTAGTCCAGCAGTATACAAACCAGGTGAGGATGTTTTAAAAATCTATGTTGTATGTTGGCGTATGCCCGTTTCATTATACACAATGACTTTCTACAGTCTGTGTAATGTCTTTAATATAAGTGTGAGACATAATTATTCTCGCTGATCGGACAATAAACTGTGTATAAAAGTAATAAAGTGAGGTGAGACAGAACTTTGCCACACCTTGAGGGGTGTGAGCTGGCGTGTGCTTGTTACTGCCGTGCTACAGTGCTAGCTAAAGTCAGCAGGTCATGTGCACAGCGGTTTCTTTATTTTATGCTCTGCTTCAGGGGTGGCCATCGTCGGTCCTCGAGACCCACAATCCTGCAGGTTTTCCATGCATCCCTGCACCAACACACCTGACTTAAACTAATGAGTCATTGTGCAGATCCTTATAGGTTGTTGGATCCATTTGTTTTGAGTCAGGTACGCTGGCGACATTGACGTTGGCCACTCTTGCTTGGTCTGACTTCCCTGATGGAGGATCGTATATCTAAACTAAAATGAAAATATTGAACATAAACATACAGGTGGAATAAGACAGATCAAGAAGACTTTGTTCATTGGCTCTTATCTCTTTAGCAAGATCTTTTTGTGAAGCAGGATAGGCTCGTGGACTTCCTATACAAAAAAAGGTAAGACCGCAATGGATGTTTTCTTTAAAAATAAAATAAACAAAAAGATGAGACTAAAAAAACAAATAAATAAATAATCAAACAAACAAACAAACAAACAAACAAACAAACAAATAAATAAATAAATAAATAAATAAATAAATAAATAAATAAAT
>JBAMHW010000009.1:24922077-24932319 GCA_037177495.1 Rhadinocentrus ornatus | reverse complement strand
CAACAGAGAAAAAAACACTTCATCAAGAAAAAATTTACTTAGGTTGCCGAGAATTTCCCAAATTGACAACCTATTTTGCAGAACAACCCCCCCCCCCCCAAAAAAAAAAAAAAACCCACCCAACAACAAACAAACAAAAAACAAGCTGACTGCAAATGTTAATTAAAAATGTTTTTTATTAACATTTAAACACCCTAAAGGAAGAGATGCAAATCAGCTCTTTCAGAACTTCCAGTGTGTTTTCCTTTAAAACCCTAACAGCCATTTGTGGTGGGACAAAGTCTTTTTGGCCCTTGACCCCATTAAGCAAGTGGTGTCCTCTCATGATACCCCAACATAGGCTGTTATGGCCAATTTACCATCTTATTAAAAAAAAGAAAATAAAAGTTTTGTCTTAGTTTTGTCATTTAAACAAATAAAATTGTTTTAACCTTTAAGTTTGGACCTTGTTTTAGCACCTGACCACAAATGTCCCCTAAACCAGTGGTTCCCAACCTTTTTTTCTCGGGGACCCCGTTCATGCATGTACTAAAATGCCTTGGACCCCCTGCTCCACCCTGTGCTAAAACCATGCTGGTTTTAGGCTTTCAAAAGTGAGATTCTCACCATAAATAATATATTCTGGTTGAGTCCTGTTAAAGCCAAAGTTAAATGAACAACATTCTTAAAAATAACCCCGGGTTTGGAACCACTGCCCTAAACCACACTGATGCAGTTATTATAGATCATATAATAAACCAGTCAAAGCTAGGTAACTGTCTTTTCATTAACTACTGTTTTCCAAAAATTTAGTCCTTGCTAAAACACAAAACTAAGGACAGACATGCAGCCACATTTATCATTCCTACTATTTTAAAGAAAACATTTTTTATTAATTCTAAACTATGAAAAAACACTGATGGGAAGAGGAAGCAAAGCCATAAAGATAAGCTCCAGCTTCTTTTCTGTGCATGTTCACTTTATTTTTAACATGCATTTTAAATATAGAGGCTGTGGTTACAATATTACTTTTGTTCGGTTCAGGAAATATGGATTCCTCTGGGCTAATGTGGCCACTGTTAAAGCTAATAATCTACTCAGGGCCATTAATCGTTGCTTTGTGACATTCTTATTGAGGCGTGATAGAAAAGCAGAGATCAGCTACTCTTTTCCCAGAAAACATTTAGTTGAAGAAGCTAGAGAAAATGAGTTTGACAGCCAGCCAGTGCACGTCAGTCCTGAACGCCTCACCACTGAGTGAGTGTCTGTGGTGCAGCAATACATTTCTAACTCCTGGTTTCTACTCTTTTTGTGACTTCAAAGTAGCTGAATTTCAATTTTTTTGTGAAATAATGATACATGTTTTTCATTTGAGCAGGTATTTTTACAGAACATAAATCTAGTCTCCGGTTTTCTCATCTGGGTAAATACATTATTGTTACACTGAAAAAGTCAACCAAAGACAAGCAAAAAATAAACCTTGTATATCCCCTTTTAACCTAAATGCCAGTGAAGCAAATGCACTCTGCTGATGCTTTGATTACTTACACTGAATTAAAGGACATCAATTCAATCAGCCTAGTAGGGAGATTAATCAAAAGGCCATGGTATTGTTGGCTACAGAGCAGAGAAATTCTGGGCAAAAGGAAAGCAGTGAACAGGACATTTAAGCCTCCAGGGGGCAGATGGGCACATTATGAAGCATATGACATGTGCTTTTGGATGTGCCAGTGCAATTTTGTGTGTGTGTGTACTTGTGTTACTCAGGTTGTGGTGACATAGGTTTCTCAAAAAAGACGTTGTGGTGATCCACACAGGTTTATTGACAGACAAGCTCACACTGTAAATCTTTAAGCAAGATAAGCATAAAGGTCCATCAAACAGAAGTTATACTGAGGGGAAGTCCTCTGGAAATCAATGTAATGTCCTCTAAAGTAATGGTAACACAACTCTGTGTGTGAATTTGCAGACAGTCTGGATGTTTCTCAGTCCATCTGATTAAATGAGCTCTGCTGCGCTGCAGTGTGAAGGTGACAGACTTAGTTTCCCAACAGTTGCTTCTCTACTTCTATGTCACTCACTTCTTTCTTGATGCAGGCTGTCCGATTTTCTTTTTCTTTTGGGCCAATCATTGTCGTTTCTTTCCTCAACTAATGGTCATGATATATATAACCCCAATTCCCAAAAAGTTGGGACACTGTGTGAAATAAAGGTAAAAATGTAATTAACTGGCTTGCAAATCAAATAATAGAATATATTACATGTTGAAAGTGAGGCATTTTATAATTTAATGAAAAATATCAGATCACCTTAAATCTGATTGCAGCAACAATTCACAAGCAGAAACAGTTTGAGGAACACGTAACTCATTAGGTTAACTGGCAACAGGTCAGAAACATAAAAAGAGCACCTTGGGGAGGCAGAGTCTCTCAGAAGTAAATGTTTGTAGATGCTTTTAGAAATTTGAAAAAAGTCTTTTAAAAGTAATTTCTGCATAATCATCCTCAATATAAAATTGAAAAGACTTTGAATTTTCCATTATCTGCAGTACATAATATACAAAATATAGTCTAGTGCTGTTGAGCAGCTACAGTCCTGTATCAGTCAACGATGAGACAGCATTCCCCACCAAGGGGTCTCTGGTCTCCTCAGTATCTTATTTATTAATAAACTGTTGTTAAAAGAAGAAGGTATACTACACATTGGTAAACTTGACACTGTCACAGTTTTTATTTTTCAGATGTATTGATGTTAATATCAAGATCAGTTGATATGTTTCATTAAACAGTAAAATTTTCATAATATGATACACTGATATGTTTTTATGTTATGTGGAAAGTTTTGGTTGATAAGATTTGCAAATTTGTGCACTTAGGTTTTATTCTTATTTTGCAAGGCATTGAAGCTTTTTTAAATTGGGGTTTCATTTTAAAATGTTACTCTAAGAAAGTCTTACTAATAAAAACTTTCAAAGATTTTCTTATTCAACCATTCCCATTTCTCTCTCATCAAATATAGACCCAAGTGCAAAGTCACTGGCAGGAGGCAGGTAATTTAGAAATAAGCAGATAAACAAACAAACAACAACAAAAAATTAAACTAAGACCATAACAAACCCAGTAAACCATGACAGATAGCCTGTTAGCATAATTTGTCACCACACAGGATAGTTTTATTATAACATCTGAAGTAGACACAGTAAAACGAATACCAGATGTGCTGCAGTGTTGAAAAGTGTCTTTTAACATATGATCAATAATATCAAAGATTGCATGTTAGCCATTTGTTTCCTAAACCCGATAAAGTGGCTTTATTGTCTTAACCTAAACAAAGAGTACCTGGTATTAAATATTTAATAATAGCGATCTGACTAAAACTTCAGCCTGGCATGGAAAACATATCTTTTTCCTTTAAAACATCTTCAATCAACAAGAAGTAAATTAAAGAGTATTCTTAATTTGCTAAAGAGGAATGGAAATAAACATAATGATGATGTGTCTCAAATGTCAGTCAAGTTCGGTGTGAAAGTGTGTTGTTTGAGCTGTTCCTGTTGTTAAAAAAATGCTTGTACTACAGACTGCAATGTTCATGTTGATCTACTAATCTGAAATAAATAATTTTATGTAAAGTGTGTAAAAATGATAAATTTAGCTGCAAAATATCATTAACACTGCAATCCTTTGATGGCTGATCCCTCTGCTGGTGGTGGATATAAATCTTTTTGTTTTGGATTAGAATTCTGTTAGATGCTGTCTGTTAGTTTAATGGATGAAAGTTTTTTAAATTTACATTACACTTATCTGTATTTCCCAGCTAAAATATATATTTGTTTACTCAAGGTTCACCATCTAAATGTTTATTTGGTTAATATAATGTCATCTCAAAACACGACTGCTCTCCTCTACATGACTTCAAGGCAGGAAATAAAAAGAGAAAATGCTAAATATTTAACAACATTTAGATCTCATAAGTAACAGTGACCATTTATTAAACTGCAGACAGTTGCAAGCCTTTTTCTGTGAACTGTGTGAGTGTTTAGACTCTGCCATCTGCCTATGTAAGGAGAAGCTTTCCAGGCATGTCACTTTGTTAATCATAGAGCTAAACAGAACGAAAGGGTAACACTAAAGAATTAGCTGGCAGTAAATGGATATGGACATTAGAAATTACATTTAAAAAGGGATTTTAGTGACAAATTATGCCCCAATCTAACTGATTATGGCAACAAAAAAAACATAAAAATCTGTTTCCCATTGTGTTGTAGCACATGTATGAGTCTGCCAGTTGTCTCTCTCCATACAAAAGTGTGCGTATGTGTGTGGGTATGTCTCTGTTTCTTGGAAACTGTAGTTGGTGACCAGGAGACAGCCACACTTGTGTTCTCAACCAAGCATTCACAGAACAAGATCATTAGTTGAGTCACATTAACACAGACATGACATGTTGGATTCAGACACAAAAATACATGCACACACTGATAAATGTGTCAATTGCTCATCCTTTATTCATCTTGGAAAACATGTGAATATTTAACAGAAGAACTGGTATCCTTTTTAAATACTTAATTGATCAGGCGGTCACAGAAACCTATGTGTGTGCTGTGTGTGTGCAAGTTTGCATCAAGTTGTATATCTGCATTACACTTTTACTTCCAGATAGGAAGACTCCTGATGGGCACATAATTCAAAGTATTTTGGGATACATTTGACTGCAAAATTTGACGTTTACAGTGTTAAAAGTTTCTTATTCTTTTAAATTCCTGCCCGCTTTTTGGTATAGCATTATGTGATATAGAGCCCTTGCTTTTGTGAATGCCTGTGGGTGTGTTAAACCGTGAAGAGCTTTACACGCAGGGCATAAAACTAATCCAGATCATGTGGCACCTTTGACTTGAACGCAGCATGTAAAAAATGGCCAAACAAGACAGCACCTCCTTTTGTTTTTTACAAAATGGGTCTATCTAATCAAAGGCTGTGTAATCAAACACTGCTTAATCATGGCTTAAATGAGATTGGATTGGCATTTCTAACTCAGTAAGTACAGTTAGCAATGTTTTAGCTACAAAGTTAAAGTGCTCTAACCACTCTTTTTACTTATACAATTATACTTCTCGATACCAGTACAATTCACAGGAGATCAATGTTAATTTAATCTGCTGCATACTATGAAAGTTTTAGTTATTAGTTGTGTTAACTCACTATTTTTGCACAAGATACAAGAATTTAGAACATGATTGGTTATTAGAGCATAATTTACAAAGTGGATTGTCGGCAGTTTCACTTCGCAGCAATCTGTTTGTTTAGTTTGCATGTTCACCCTTTTGCCTGCATTATTCTTTTCCAGTTTCCAGTTTCTAGTTTCCCAAAATCACATGCTAAATGATTTAGTGATTTTAACTTGGCTGTGACTGTAAAATGACATGGTTTATCTTTTGTTGTTTGTAATGTTGGACTAGTGAGCTATCCCTTGTACACACCTTCTGATATAAGGTTTTATCTATCAGGACATTGTGCAACATTTTCTGTTGTTTATTGACCAAAATCACTGTCTGTATGTATATACACTACGTGTTATCACTGGTGTATTATGGCCTCCGCTAGTAATCTGAAACATTCTTGTAAGCGAAGAATTTTAGATTTGTTCATACATATAACGGGTAAGCTTTTAGGGGAGCGTCATGACAGTCTGCCATCTTGAAACAGCCACTGGCATGGGACAAATAGAACAAACTACGCGTTTTCCCTGTGAGCCAGCACACAGTGATTGAGATGCGGGAGGAGAAGATAAAAAAGAGAAGCTTACTACCCTGAAAATCTGTTATTATATAACATTATGTGTCAATAAGTGATATTGACAAAAAGGCAAGACCATGCATAAGCAGCAGCAGCTCAAGAGCCGTTTTCACCATCGCCAAGAAAGTTAAACAGGACTCAAGCAGCATGACCAGATGATACAAAAAGCAGGATTAACATCATGCTAGCCTTCCCCAGATGGAAGGAGTTCTAGAAGGAGAATGATTTTAAAAGAGATGATAAAGTTGCCAGCGTTTTCCTCGACAGGTTTAGTCATCAAATCATTAAAACATAAAATAAAAAAAAGTTAAAATACTTTTTTTAGCTACATGTAAAGAGAGTCATGAAGGCAATGCCTTGAAGACATTAAAAGATTTACATCTTTCCCAGTCACATACTTCTCTCACCCATTTATCCCATCCATCCATCCAATGTCTGCTGCTTATCCGGAGTAGGGTTGCAGGGGCAGTCGCGTAAGCAGGGAAACCCAGACTTCCCTCTCCCCGGCCACATTCACCAGCTTATCCGGGGGGATCCCGGGGTGTTCCCAGGCCAGCCGAGAGATGTAGTCCATCCAGCGTGTCCTGAGTCTTCCCCGGGACCTCTTTCCGGTGGGATGTGCCTGAAAACAAATCACCAGGGAGGAACCCAAGAGGCATTCTGACCAGAGGCCTGAGCCACCTCATTACTGCAGACACCGCACCGATCCGCCTGTCGGTCCCCCGCTCCATCCTTTCCTCACTCGTGAACAAGACCCTGAGATACGTGAACTCCTTCATTTGGGGCAGGACCCCATTGCCGACTTGGAAAAGGCACTCCACCCTTTTCTGGCTGCGGACCATGGTCTCAGGTTTGGAGGTGCTGATTTTCATTCCAGCCGCTTCACACTTGGTTGCGAATTGCTCCAGTGAGCTTCACATACACCACATTGCAGTACATATCACCTGCCAGCACAACAAGCATCCCAAATCATACACTATTCCATGTCCACTACACGTAGCCCAGGGCTTAATTTGTGTTCCGGCACCTCCGACGTTGGATCCGGAACCTATTTTATTGGATACGGCAAATTAAAAAAAATAAAAATAATAAAAATATAAATATAAATGTTTGTTTCTTGTTTAGAATAGTTTTCTATTTTGTTACTGTATATTCCCCGTTGAGGTTACACAAAAAAAAAAAATCTTGTGTTTGCGTAATTTAGAGGTATTCTAAGGTGAATTTTAGGCTACAGAAATGGAGGGAGGGAGAGGATCAGGTTACACTGGCACCAGTGATTCTAAGATTGCAGTTAGCTTTCACTCAGACAGAAAAACCTTATAGTCTGAAAAATGCTACTGCTATTGCTGTTTATAAAAGAAATGTTACCGTTTCGGCCTAGTATTTATTTAGTTTTATCTTTTTACATTTCGCACCCAGTAAACGCTGATGTAGTGGTCATGTTTTTTTTTGTTTTTTGTTTTCAGGCCAGTGTTCGGAAATTAAAATAAATATTGACCTGTTATGCACACAGTGATGTTTGGATTTACTTATAGGGGTTCAGCCAAAGGTATTAACCATTTGTGTGAATGTGCGTGTGTCTGTGTTCCGTTACTTTGAGCCCCCCTTTTGAGTCGCCGGAACCACCCCCCCTCTGCGTTTAGACCTCCCACTTTACAAATTAAGCACTGACGTAGCCGCTGCCACTAACTCCAATTCAACAAAACAGCAACAAATTTCTGGTAAAACCCTAAAAATGGCTCTTTTAAATATTAGATGTTAAATATATTTTTTTCCATTGTAAATGATCTGATTTTAGATAACAAGGTTAATTGTCTCTTTTTAACTGAAAATTGACTTGACCCAGATTAATCAATTGTTCTCACTAAGGTCCCCCCTTGCTTATTTTAACTTTTTATCATCTACTATTATAGGAAGGAAGGGCGGTGGAGCTGCTTAACTAGCACATAGCTAGATTGCAGCAAAAATATCATTACAAAAGTTTTTTTTATATTGTGGTTAAAATTAAATAAAATTTGTAAAACATTTTTTTCCAGAAGATCAATACTGCTCCAATTGTGTTTCATAAAGGACAGTCCTTCAGACACTTTAGAACTCATTGAAATGTCTCCAGTTCATTTATCAGGTACTGAATGAGTTAATGTAGGTTGTTAACATTACTCTGGTCAATAAATCAGCTTTACAGCTTGAAAAATCTGCTGAACTCTCAACACACCCAGCTGTTTTTCCCAGTCACACACATGTACAAACCCCTGCTGTTTCACTTGTGTCAGCACTAGCCAACTGTGTGAATCAATAGAGGTTCAGATTGCCCTATTGAGTGATCATTCAGGAGAGTGTGAGACAGGAGTGGACTGCTATTGGGTTGGGCCACACTGTCACCATTTGTCTCTGTACTTTGCTGAACAGTCTTCCATACTCTCCCAGCTTTAGAAAATAATTACAGTGTAGGAAATGTATTTTCTTTACATCTATGAGATACAGAAACTGAGACACAGATGCATGGCGGTGGAAGGAAAAGTCTCATGATATTGTCAATGTGATGAAGTAAGTGTTACAAGATGTGGGCTTTGGAAATAAGGAGCAATCTTCGTTACTCTATTGCCTAATGACGCTGCTAAAATTTCAATTCCTCAGTACAGTGATGTTCAACATCTCTACATCTCTTTCTACATTATGGAAACCACTTTCCACATATTTCAGGGAGTTTATTTGGCAGCAAATGTTTGTATATAGCAAGACGTAGTGGCAGAAAGTTCTAATCCATTCATCTGCATTTTTTCCACAACCCTTTAATTTTTCCTAGTACATGGTTAGGTCTGTACATCTGATGATGATGCCCCAGTGGAGCTTCATCTTACTCTCCCACACCGCTTTAGATAGAAGAAAAGTAGCCTTGCCAAGTTTAACTTTGTGTTCTTCCTCTCTCTCTCCTTCTCTCTCTTTCATACACTCATCCTTGGACTTTAAATCTATTAAGTGATGTTCTGTTGCTCAATTCATAATGATAACCTATGAGGTCTGATGACAATTTTTTGTGAGATTACTAATGTCTAATGTCTTTACTAATGTTTCACATTTCCAATAATTTTCTGTTTAACCACTATTTCAAGACAGTCTTAAAGAGAAGAGCTACAGTTAAACACCTCATTAACAGCGATGGTGCAGTGCACAGGAGGGGTTATAGTGTAGGCGTGTGATGAACCCCTAGAGGGGAAATAGAGCCACTTAAAAGATGTTTAACACTTGAATGGTTCATGTGGGTGGCTGAGTGAGGTACAGTTGCTTAGTTAAAGAAAGACAATGCAAAATGAGAGTTTTGGGAGACCAGGAGGAGAATTAAATGAGAGAAGCAAATCCATGAGGTGTATTGTAGTTTATTTTGCAGTGTTGGGTGGTAGTGTTACCACAAGATGGAGCACTGAAACCGCTGTAACTCTTACAATTGTGTTTGCATAGTGTGTAAATCAATCATGGAACAGCAAGTCTAGGGTTGTATCACTTTTTAGTTTAATTTTGTAAAGCTAAACCTAAGTCTTCATCAGTGCAAAGAGTTGCAATGTTCAAATGGAAGCGTTTTATTCATGTGTGTGCAATTTCATAATTGACGGCACTGTTTTCTCTTTGCAGTTATTGATAACACGCCACAAAAAAGCCTGTGCAAAGCTGATGTGTGTGATTCGGATGAGCTAAAAGTCAACTGTACTGAGAAATGCCAGCATGTGTTCTGTGCTACATGTTCATCAGACGAGGAGTAAATGTGACAAAGTAAATGTTGCATTTAGAGGTAATGCTGTTCTCGAAAAGGTGGAATAGGCTGGACTGTCACCAGCTGTGTATTTAAGAGAGACCTTTTGAAACAGAGAGGTCAGTATAATCCAGTTGAGTTTTGTCAACAGTCTTAAACAAATTCTCATTCTCTCCTCTAAAGCCTCCTGCTGTCGCCTTGCCTTTTAGGGTTTAATTTTATGTATCTGTCTTTCTTCCCTCATTCTTTTACGTCATTCTGTCTTTGAGCTTTCAGTCCTTGGGGTCAAGTCATTAGTTTTATCTTTTTTGTTGGACACCACACATCTCTACTTCACAGCGCCAAGCTGACACACTGATGCGGGCTAAGTTTGTTCCTCCTCAGATCAGCACTTTTCTTTACTTTTATGTGTGTATGTGTGTAAGTGCTTCCCAGATTTTAATATAAAGGAATGGAGCAGTCTTTGCCAGTTTGTGTGTGTGTGTGTGTATTCTGGGGTATGATGCTATCTAAGAAAAAGTAATACACTTTGGACTCCCTCAAGGTCTATTAGGAAAAATAAGAAGAGGTGAAACTACAGGGGACAGATACTGGGATGAGAAAGATGTCTGTCATGACTAAAGCATGATTTAGACCCTGGATGAGCCCACCCTTACACACACACACACACACACACACACACACACACACACACACACACACACACACACACACACACACACA
>JBAMHW010000009.1:24911487-24921977 GCA_037177495.1 Rhadinocentrus ornatus | reverse complement strand
AAAGAGGGGGGGTGGGGGGAAAAAATGGGTTGGAGACCGGAGGGACGCACCCGTACACACACACACACACACACACACACACACACACACACACACACGCACACACACACACACACACACAACTACCTTGTGGACTGTACTGCAGTATTTATCATTATTTCAGCAATGCAAGTGCAAGGGGAGAAGTGGTTCGTAAGATTTACAGCACTATTAAAAAAAAACCCAAAAAAACCCACTTAAATTGAAATACACTGATACTGATACCACAGAAAGTTTCGTGTTTCAGTGGTCTCTACAGCAATGCAGCACAGGTGCAGCATTCATTATCTGCTAGCTGTAGTTTCCCATTTTACTTTTAAAGTTTATGACTTTTCACACATCCTTCATAGATGTAATGCTGATTTGCAGATCTTTGCCTTACAAATATACTCACAGGCTTACATAACAACTTTCTGTTTCTTAAAAACTTTACATAAACTGACCAGGATAACATAACTTGACTCTGGAGTCCCGTAAGGAGCCTGGGCAGTGCATTCAGAACGTCACCTCCAGAATTTTAGCTGGAAATAAAAGAGACAGTGAAGCTCACTATATTCACATCTCTCCATTGCATAAGATGTGTTATTGACGTTTGTATCAGTATTGAATGCCTGTTGGTGCTTTTGCTAAGGCAGAATAATGATGAGAAGCTCTTTCTAGTTTATCTTCAATTACTATGTGAAATTGGGGGTGCCTGGTCTGCCGCATCTGGGTGGGGTCGAGGGGTGGCTGGGGGGGGTTGTAGTAGACGGCTGCCTATTTTGGCCCACTGGGGCCTGTGCCCCCAGCCGAGGCTCAAACCAGCGACATTCTTGCTGTAACCACCACACCACCGTGCAGCATAAATAACAGTAAATAAATAAATAAAGTAATCAGACTATCAAGAGGAGCCTCATACCCATAAGCCTCCCCTTGATAAAACAAATTTTTCGGCACAATACAGCAACCAGACTATCATTCTGCTTGCTATGATGCTGGACAGGACAGGTTAAAAAACAAACAAACAAACAAACAAAAAAATTACTATGTGAAGCTCATTGAATTTCCTGTATATCCAATTCAGCACACAATTTAAGTAATGCCCTAAATACAAAGAATTGATGTTATGCAGCTTGTAGCATGAATATATACTTTTTATATGTGCCATTCATTTCCATTAATTTCAGTCTTCCAAGTTGTATCATTAAAAACATTATATGAAAAGATTCTACGCCTCCAACAGAGACTTAGTAATGAAATCGATTAATAATACATGGTTGGCGCGTTGCATGGTGCACATTTGATAAATGGTTTGAGATATGGTGCAGACATTCCACATCATCCCTTACATGTTGAATATAAATCTTTCACAAATCAATACACTTGCATTCCTTGTTTTGTTTGGTTATCTTTGTGAGGTCATTCAATGATACAATGCATTCCCGGTCCCTTTACTTTAACATCAACCATCCTGAGTGTCTATTCCTAACACTAACCTAATTCCAACTTCAACTCCATCTAACTCCCTTTTAGATATACATGGACACACACTACTTACAATGTCTATGACAACAGCTAGAACTGCTTCACTGTAGATGCTGGACTGACGCCGTACTTAAATAGCGCTTTTCTAGTCATCTTGACTACTCAAAACACTTCACACTGCACGTCACATTCACCCATTCACACACTCATACAACACTTCTATAGTTACATACTAAGTGTTTTTTTTAGTTTTTTTTTTTTACTTCTAACACTTATATGACACAAAGCAAATTAAATCTGAACCAAAGTTAAAACAATAGCGCAAATGAAAACCCAGCAATAAATGACACTGAGATTGATTATTTTTAACCAAATTATGAAACTAAGATTAAATTCAAACATAATTATTAATTGAAATGACTGCAAAGTACATAGGTGATGCATATGGCACCTACCCTCAGAGTTCCTTAGTAAACGTGATGTAACTATCAAGTTCCTGTGTGTCTGAAATGTAGTGAGGTGTGGCTGTTACATAAGGCAAGGGCAAGGCAAGGCAGTTTATTTGTATAGCACATTTCATGTACAGGACAATTAAAAGTGTTTTACATAAAACAAAAACATTACAGATATTAAGAAATAGCAGAAGGCAGAAACAAACAGCAAGAATCACAATAAAATCATAAATTACATTGAAAAGATTAAAAAGAGAAGTTAAAAAGTTACCGTGCAGAATTCATTAATAGGCACATAAAAAAAGAAATGTTTTTAACCCGGATAAATAAGCATGTATTGCTAGCTAACCCATACACCTCTGATTAGAGAAAGTACATGTTTTCCTTTGTGGTGTCATACAGCTGTGGTGAGTGATGAGATCACAATAAAAATTGGAATTTTATATTCTGGCTCCAGTTTAAGCCCAAATCACAAATTGATACCCCACTTGAAATTTGTAAAACTTGCAATCTTTTTGATGACTATTATTTTTACAAGACCATGAAACGGGATCTGATGAAGCGGACTGTGCTGAATAGCAGGGAGTCAGACAGCTGTGAACACCTAAAAATGCCTTACTTATGTGATTTCTCCATTGACTCATTTGGTTAATTTACAGAAGAAGGTCAGTTGGTAAATTTAATTTTATTATGGATTTTGGTAGATTCTTTTTGAAAGTTGGCAACTTCTTTATTATTTTACCATTTACAGTGTAAAATTAAAAATATTTCCACACAGAATTTCTCTCTTTGATGTGATGCAACCCATTTTTAAATCACCAGGTTGGTCATGTTGATACTAGTGTGCACTTAGCTCGATCACAAAATAAATTACCTCTAAAGATCTGAGATTTCAACTACAAAAAACCCCCCTGCTTTAAATAATGTCACACTATAGCAGATGAGTTGATCGTTCCTTCTGCCACTGACATGGTTTTCACTGTAGTTAACGAAGAAGCAGCCAATAAACTAAAGACCATTTCGTGGCACATTTCTTTATACATTTCTTTTTAGCTTTGGGGTGCATGTGGTGCTGGGATCAGGGGGGCTTGATATTATTATTGCCAATGAAAAGGGGGCCCTGCAAAAAAAGTTTGGAAACCACTGGTCTAGAGATTGGTGTTACATGAAACTGTATCCCTTTAAGGAAAGTGTCATTGTAAGTTACTTCTTGCTGGTGCAGCAGGTAAAAATAAAACTCATAGCATCAGCAGATAGGATTAATTTTATGCCACAGAACAAAAGTAAGCTTAGAAAGTTTGGACTTTCTTTCTGCCAGCTCTAAGCAACCTTTAGGATACACTATTTTCAGGCTCCACTCATGGTCTCACTACAGTGATTAACAAAGACACAATGCAACCCTTATCAGAGGAAGTAGGTTGGCAGGGTATAAGAGCCCTTCTTCACATGGCTGCCTCTCCTCCCTATTATTTTCAATGGGAATAATTTCAACACCTTATGGTTATTAATCATTATTTTCTATGATGTGGGGCAAAAATGAATTTCAGCATCATGCATATTATGTTTTTTTTTTTATTTTTATAAAGCTCTTCCTCCAAAAACTACAATGCAACTTAAACATGCTGTTAGTATGAGGATGTGACACTATACTGTGCATAATTGTTACAATTTAGATATGAATAGAATTTAGAGCTCTAAGCATTAGAATGTATAAGTTGTTCTACTCTATAGATGATAAGGGATATGACCTAGGCCATACAAACCAGCACACAATTATAATTAAACAAATTGACTTTAACAACTGTATAAATTTTAAACAGACTTAGAAGTTGTTTTTTTCAGATTTCCACACTCAAATTTCATTCCAAGATGAATGAAATAAGCATTAACTATAAAGAAATTACACCACATATCTACATACAGCCAGGTTTTTACTTCCTTTGGTGTATTTTCATGTTGGATAACTTTAATAAATGCAAAGAAAAAAGTAAATATTCTATATGCCGATAATAATCAACTATTTAGAACAGGAAACTGAAAGAGGGAGGATATGCATTTCATTGTAGAGAAAGGTGTTTGATGTAATCCAGTCAACATAATGATCATCTCAACAGAGCTAGTCTGTAAAACACATGCTATAGATCTAAATTAACCTGTCTTTGTCACAGGTGAAACACTAAATACAAGACTAGAGAATTAAACTTCATGTGCAAACACATTTTTTTTAGAAACCTTTCAGGTAACCTCACTCAGAGCATTTGTCAACAGGGAATTAGCTGTACTGTAATCAAATGTTGAGTCAGCTTAAATAGGAGGCATCCAGCTGTAAAGCTTTTTTGATTAAACTCAACTGAGGGGTTTAGGTGTTGTGTGAACCTGAATTAAGAAGGTAACTCAAAGTAGAATCTTATTTTTAAGTTAAGAACTGAGAAAACTACAATGATGTGGATCAAACGGTAACCTTTGCTGGTAAAATGTGAAGCCTATGTGGAAGTGCAAAAAATTGTAATTCACCCCTTGTCCGCTAGGTACTGGCTCCAAAACAGAGTCAATCCCCATAGACTCCCATGTTAAAAAGACCAACTTCACAGCAGAAATAAACATGTTTAAAGCCTGGTTCAAAAATAACATTTTAGGATTGATAGGTCTAGTTTACCTTCATAACAACTGTGAGGGGGGGTGAATTATTTTCTAACTCATCTGTTTGGAAGTTATTTAATCTTGAAATTCGGCATAATTAGGGGCATGTCATTTTGATGGACAGGTATCCAATATCCGCCGGCAAGAAGGGAAAGCCAGCACAACTGCGGTTTTTAGCCGGCTAAAAGGTAGCTTCAGCTCGCCTACCTCCATTAGCTGGTTAGCTACCGTTAGCTCTGGGTTAGCTCGGTTAGCTTTTAGCTACAGGCAGCTCAGAGTTTGATGGGTGTCAATCATCCACCCCCACCTACACAGTCCCCCTCTGAACTCCACTTCTTTGCCCAAATTTGGATTTTCTGGGAATGACGATATGCGTGACGCTGCCAAGATGGCGATGGTGGGAACTTTAATTCAGCTTTTTAGAAACCTACGGGTGACGTCACGGAGGCTTCGTCCATCTTTTATATACAATCTATGGTGTGTGTATGAAAGAAACAAGGTCTACTAAAGGCAAAGTTACCAACACAATATATGACATAAGATTACAGGTAAATTGGCCACTCAGTTTTTTTTAGGGTTTTAAGGGTGTACTCCGCCATGCTCAATGACTTTCCTCTAAGCAAGTTTCACTGAAAAGCTCGTTCTTTGAAGAAATTATATTTTTTCTGCATGTATCACTACAACAATGGCATTTATCTGATCAAATCTCTCTAATGTTTGGTGTCATTACCATACTTTCCATATACTTTTATCTCCAAGGAAACCACTGTGTATCCTTGATTCCTACAGATGCTGCCTGGTTGCAATCTAGCACCTTTATTCTCTCCTGGTGTTATTTTATTGCTGCTTTTCCCCACACACATAACGCCTCCATACTGTTTCCATAGCAATGCTATTACTGAGATGATGGCTTTCTCTTGTTGTTACCACTCTTGACTATCAAGTGTCCATATCTGAAGACCCTCTTGCAGTCAGGAACACTGCTCTCTGCAACAAGTAGTTAATTGTGGTGCTGGTGGTGTAGACGTACATGCTTGCAAGTTGGAGAAAAAATTTAACCTCTTGGTGCAACTGAGGCACATCTGGAGAAATGTGTGCATGCAGCAGGAGGTCTTACATCACCTGTGCAAGCACAGAATCTCCACTCAGACACATCATATTCGCTCATTGCATATATATTACCACGGTAACCAGCCCGGTGATCTTAAACATTAAGAAACTTAAAGTCACAGATTGCTGTACATGAAAACATAAAAGTACAAAGGTAATGTAACATTTATGTTCAAGTTTAGAATTAAAACTTAGTTTCGAGGGGGAAAAAAGCATTTTTGTCTCTTTATTTTAATAGCATGTATTACTTGTTTAATAGAGCTTGAATACTATGAATTTAAAGGACATTTGTGACTTTTTTTCTGGCAGGGTTCTTATTATTAATGGTTTTGATACTCATTTCAGTTTATTATGAATCTGGATGAAATTATATGCAGTTCACCTGATTATTATTTTTTTCCCCAAAGCATTGATTCAGTGATCACTACTTCTTTTTTGACATTTTGGCATAGTTATACCAACCGTGTAGTGGAGTTTTACTTTAAACTGTAACTCTAATATGCTATTTTCTACTTGATTATCATGCTGTTGCAAAGCAAAAAACCTCAGTAATTAAATTTACACTTGAACTAGTGCTTACTAAGAATTATATTATGTTAAATGAAACAAAATATCTGAATGTTACATAAAACCAAGATGAGGAACTTGAATTTTTTTCTTTAGAAAACAATCTAAATCTAAAGACAAAGAAAACCAAAACTGAGTTAGGTGATGATAAATACAATGCAGGTGTATGGCAATCATGTGGTCAAGTTTGAAACACGGACCAGAAGCAGAACTTAACAGAATGTCTATAGACATGATAATAACCCATAGACTATAACACTGAAGACAAACAGCACCAAGTAATTAATCCAATTAAGAATAACGAAGAATAACAAATCCTTGTGCATAGCTCAAGTACTCAACACCATACTATAAGTAAAATTATATATACACAAACAAAAATGTACTTAAGTGAAAGCAAAAGTACCACAGTCACATTTTATCTCAAGTTAAAGTACATACTTAATTTTAAATATACTTGAAGTAATTAAAGTAAAAGTACATGCTAAATGTGTTGGCTAATGTGGTGGTGTGCTGACTGTATATTTAACACATCAGTGGTATGGGCTGTATCATTTTAATTATTAATGATACAGATGATGCTACTAACGCTGGAAAATCTCATATCGTTTATTTGAAAGTTTATTGTTGTTAATGTGCTTACCCTCTGTGACACAGTTCACACTTGGACTTATGATTTTGTAAATAAGATTTTTTAAATATTTTGTTTTTAGTTAGACCTGCACAGTTAAATGCCATTAACAAAGTAACAAAGAAGACTGAGTGTGGAATCCATTTTACATTAGTGCTGCTGCTGCTGCTGCTGATACTGCCGCTGCAGGTGCACCCTGCTCTTGTTGAAGGAGGGTCTACCATGACTTACCTGCTTAGATTGATTTAGAGGACCAGTTCCTTTTGTGCTATTAATCACATAAATTCCCCTTCGGAGGAAAAAGGATTTTTCTTTCAACAATGGCTGTTGGACTTTACATTATCCTGCTTATTAAACGTTTATTTACCAAAAGAATAAAAGAAACTTCACACAATATTTAATTTTAATGATTTTGTCCTTTGGTCCCATGGTTTCTTCCAAGAAAAATAGTCCTTCTAGCAAACACACATTATCATAAATTTCTTTTAAAATAGGTGAGCAGAGTACTTGGGGAATGATCCTTAAGAAATAAGAAATATCAGATAGCACATTCAATTCAGAGGAATTTTTACCGTATATTAATTTTACTACAGGATAGGACTGAAAAAACACCATTCAATCATTTTAACCGACCCGTTCTGAAAGATTGGTTGGTGATATGTCCATCTAACTCAACTGCCATTTGTCCCTCCCCCTTCAGGCCCTCTGCGCATACCCATGAGTCATGTCCTCTCAGAGGCTTGAAGCACTTGTAGAGGCAATGAAGTGAGAGCCAGATCTTGGCTAACTTATTACATCAAATTACAGTACATACTTAAATGTAAGAAACATTATGGCAGACAAGGTGCCTATACTGAGTTGGGAAGAAAAACTGTTTTGGAGAAGGCCACTTCCAAGACAATAAGATGAAGCGGAGCCAAGCAAGAATGCTTTCACTTCATAGGTAATATAACATTAAATCTTTATGACTTCTGGTGAATATTAATTGGCTTCTGGCATTATGTTATCATTTTAAAAAGTATTCAGCCAGTTAGATGCTAAAAAAAATTGAAAAAACAAACAAAACAAAACAAAACAAAAACAATTGGCAAATGGCAATGTTAGTAATACTGTTGCTTATGTTTTTACAGGTTTAAGTTTGCTAATTCAAACGTGTTTGAATTTTTAGAGGTGAATCTGGTACTGTGTGTATTTTACCGACTGAACTAAAATACACACATCACCATGAGGAAAATGTTAGCGAAGGTTAGAGAATTAATGCTGCCCAGCATTAGTGAACCCTCAGAAACAAGAATTCTGCGTTTTTGTGCTTTGGAGGCGTGGCTTCGGGGTGAAGTCTGAAGAAAGGGGTTTGGACTTTTAAATGATGTTTTTTTAAAATGTAGCATCCTCAAAACTGTTTTTTCCAGGATCTCCTACCCTACCTTTAAGTACTGTACAACTTAATTACAACTTACTTCTTTTCCATTTGATACAATTATAGTAGGCTTTTTGTTTAAATTAAAAAACCTGATCCTTAAAGAGGTTTATTGTGAAACAATTAAACTTAGTAACACTGTCTTATCTTTTTCTATGGTATATGTGGTTATATTTTAGGGGGTAATGGTGAAACTATAAATAGATGTGGCAGCTGCAGAGGGTCTGGCATCTTTCCACTGTCCCACACCTCAGTGTTAAGCCACCAGATTATAGAAACACTACCTTTCTACAATCTGCTCATTGGCCATGGATCAGGAGTAAAACTGTTCAGCTGGGGTTTAGTGATGCTGAACCACAAGATCCAGACAACATGCATTGTATAAGGAAAAAGCTTTAAATGCGAGTATAGGAATAACTGACTTTTATTTTCCTGTAATGTCCCATTTAAGATATGTTGTCAATGTCAAATTTATGTATGAAGCACATTTAAAACAGCACATTATTGTCTCTCTTGCAATCACTATATCTTTATGACCAACTGGAAGATGTGTATTTTCATTGGAGACCCAGAACTTGTGTATAATATGATCTGTCGTTGACATGTTGACATGTGGATGATTTTTAGGTCAAGACTCATCTCTGTAATATGCTCACAGCTGTAGTATCCTTGACCCATGTTATGCCCTGGTGCAGTGACCCTCATGCTTTAATGCCACAAATGATCAAGCTATAAATCCCCAGAAGTAATGTGTGACATTCAGTTGGTATCATGGAATTATTTCCCAGGAAGCCCTGCTTATACAAAAAAAAAAAAAAATCTCCATAGGAACTAACATCATATTTCATTCCCAGTGACACAAATTAGCTTTCAGCAAGGTTATTATTTGAAGTCTTAATAACTGGAATATAGCAATTTGCTGATGCTTGTGGCATCCTTCTTTAAATTTTAATTTTAAAATTCTATAGAATAATTTACGTGATTCTAATTGTGCAATGTAAGAAAAGTAGACTTAAAGGTACATTGTGTAGTTTCTTTGGTATTTTCTTAGCAAAAATCAAGAATTGCTTTCCTAAATACATATTTTACCAAAGTCTAATCACAGTCTCATCCAAATGAAAGCGTTCTTGTAGCTTAGAATTAGAGGATTATAAATACATACGTGGCGGTGCACCCAACTGAAGGCTGCCATGTTGCATTGCCATCTTTAAATACAGTAGCCGAAAGGGGACAAACTTGTTAGCCTTGTGCGTTTTACCTGCGAGTCACCGCTGTTTCGGGGGGAGGAGGAGGGGTAGGGGACAGGCTTGGTGTAAACAAGCCAACATGAGCGTGGATCATTCAGCTTGCCAGCTTACATTGAAATGGAGGACCAGGTGAGGACCCAAGCGCAGACAGAGGAGGCAGGTTGGTGCAGGTAAAAGGGTTTTATTTTCTAAATACTCAGGGGCAGGGAAACACACAGTACAGGGGATGAAACCAAACACGGATCTGACAAAGAAACTGAAAAAAAACTTGGGACTTAAACGCATTGACAGATAAATTAAACACAGGTGACGTGCATGAGCAATCACACAAGGTGTGCTAATGAACAAAAACTCAAGAACACAAACCTAAACCCTGAACACCAAAACCAAGAACAAAAACTAGAAACATGACCAAACTATACGCATAAAATAAGACAGAAACCATAACATCTATACTCTTTGCATGCGAAACGGAGGAAAAAATTGTCAAAAAAAAGAAATAACTGGGAGGAAATAAGAGTGTACATCGATGGAGTTTTTACCAGATGGAGGCAGCTGATGAGCAGAGGGACTTCAAAGCTAACGGGGAGGTTGCAGCTTTCTGATGGACAGGTGAGTTAATGCAATCTAACAGTGAAGTTTATTTTGGCGTTATGCTAGAAACAGGGCAGGGTGGTCCAGCAACTACTTTATCCTCCCGTTTAAGTTGCATCATTTACTGTAACTTGCTATATAAAACGGCAGAAACGGCTAATTTGTTAGTTAGCCTACAGTAGAAAAACAGTTTTCAGTTGTTACTCCTCACAGAAGTCATACCAGCAGGTGACCGTGTGCTTCTTTCAGACGTATTTTCCGAGAGCTTTCCCTCGTGTTTAATATTTTATTTCAGCTGATTTGTCAACGGGATGGGGGTAGCTGTCCTC
>JBAMHW010000009.1:24886825-24906238 GCA_037177495.1 Rhadinocentrus ornatus | reverse complement strand
AACTAACTAACTAACTAACTAACTAACTAACTAACTAACTAACTAACTAACTAACTAACTAACTAACTAACTAAATGCACATATCATTCCCCAACATGTGAAATAGCCTGTTTAAATGTGGGCGGCGTGACTCGGCAAGGTAGAGTGGTTGTCTTGTAACCTGAGGGTTGCCGGTTCGATCCTCAGCCAAGTCGAGTTGTCCTTGGGCAAGACACCGAACCCCTAATTGCTCCTGATGGGTTGTGGTGAGCACCTTGGATGGCAGCTTCCGCCATCAGTGCGTGAATGTATGTGTGTGTGTGTGTGTGAATGGATGAATGTGATGTATATTGTAAAGCGCTATTTAAGTACGGACCATTTACCAAGTGAACTGGGCAATTCATTATCTGTCTGTGGAGGGTACTTTATTAGAGTCAAAAGCATTAGCTTAAAAAGGCTTTTTGGATTTCATAAATGGATGTGATGTGTTAAATGAAACATTCTTTTAGTATTTTTACAGAGATGTAGAGCACAACAAACCTAATGTGGAGCATTTGGTTTACAGCTGTGTTAAGTGCTCTTTTTATTTATTTATTTTTTATCCATCGTTTCATGCGCTGTATGTTTTTCCTTGAATCTCCACACCCCTCCTCCAGTTCTGATGCTGAATTTGAAAGGAAAATAACACTGATAACTAGGTTACCATGACATTTCCATGGCATTCACAACTACATCTGCAGGGTGCTGATGCAGTTTTTTAGCATTTGTGTCCACGTGTTTCAGCTGTTACATTAAAAGCAGCTGCTGATAATACCAAGAAAAACAACCAGACTTAAAAAGAAACAAACAAACATAAAACCCCAGCACTAATTATTTTTCTGTCTTTGTTTAGTGTTCATTATATTTATTTTTCCTTCTGTTCAAATAATTGCCTTTAGAAACACAACATTGCTGACATTTACCTCATGTTCTTTTCTACTGTGTGTTTGCACACACACTAACGGAAGCACAAGCAGAAAAGTGTTGAGGGACCCTGTTGCAAAATGCTCAATTTACCTCTGTTTGACACCCTTGTAGAATTGCAGGAAGGCACACAAAATGAACACCTTACTTTATAAAGTATATTAAGTGCTGTGCAACTATTAAAATGTTTCTTTCTTTAAAAGAAGGTCTATGTATGTTTTGGTTTACAAACACTAAATCAGGGGTCTCCCCCCCCAAACAACCAACCAACCAACCAACCAAACAAACAAACAAACAAACAAACAAACAAACAAACCAATAAATAAAGAAATAAACGTATTTAGAGGCTCTCTGGACCTTCCAAAATGCCACTAAATACGTGGAATTTTTTTTTATTATTTTGTAATCTATTTTTCTTGTCATTTAATTGGAAACAATGGACTTTTTTTTTTTTTTTTTACTTAACATAATTTTCCACAAATATCTACATCCCTTTGAAGAAAGTCTGTCTATCCTCTTTTTATAAAGGTTTTATTTTTTTCTTTATTTTAAAACCTAAAAATGGAAATAAAAATGTGGTTCTACAAAAATAACAAATATCCTTTAAACGCGTTTAAAGCATTTCAATTCAAAATAGTCCAAATGTAAAACTTTAAGAACTGTAACTAGCAGCTTCGACTGTACATGTTACAGTACTTTTAAAATGTTTTTATCCACCCTCTTCATTAATAGACATTAATAAACCAGAGCGGCATCAGCCAGTGGCAGCTTTGCATGGACGTGTCCTGCTCTGAGTGCAGCTGGGAGCTGGGACTGCTGCTGTGAGGATTGAGGCTCTCGTGAGTGACTTTGGACAGGGGAGGGACCGGGGCAGTACCCACTGGTCATTGAGAAGAGTAAACGATATGTGCTTTGATATCAGTCTTTTATAACAGAAAAAAATCTCCAGGATTTTCACTAGTCGTTTTTTTGAAATGGTCACTAGAAGGGTCCGACAACTCGCTATAAATGAGAGATGATTGCACAAAAACATCTTGGACACTCATGTGTCTGTACACTGCTTTGAGACAAAACAAGTAGATGGTAACAAGGAACTTGGCGGAAGGCTAAAGGAATGCTTTTTAACCATTTTTAACCATTGCTGATGCCATTCTGGACATGTCACTGTAAACAAGTAGATCTGCACAAGGGACATTACTGTTAGCCGTGTGTTTGTTTTTGTCCTGGTACTTCTGCAGCTAGGATTTCAATGATGTCTCCCTCTCTGCAACATTGCCAACATTTCAACAGTATGTCAGTTGCTCCACAAGAGAAAATAAGATTTTGTAAGTTTTAAAAAAAAATTGCATATTAAAATGTTAAAAATATGTTTGTAATTTCGTTGCACTTATTGCAATGACAATAAACTTAATTCTATACATACATCTCCTCCGCCCTGCTTCAGATCAGACCATAATCTGGTTCTTCACACCTCGACCTACAAGCCCATCATTCAACAGCAGCCAGTTACTACACAGACTGTTAATACCTGGTCTAATGAAGCCAAAGACGCTCTGAGAGGGTGTTTTGAGGCCACAGACTGGAATGTCCTCTGTGAACCACATGGAGATGACATTATTGCCATGACTGAGTGTGACAGATTATATCAACTTCTGTGTGGACAGCATTGTTCAAACGAGAACAGTCACCTGAAAATCTGCTGAATGTCAAAAAGAAGAGCTTGAGAGATGGAGACGGAAAGTTAATGAAGACAAAACAAAAACCTCCACTTTGTCATTGTGCAGCTCAGTCACCGACCTTGACACAGCCTTATCTACACCTACATCTGAACACACTGAGACCTCCTCTGCTACCACCTCCAGTCTCCTGCAGTCATGTGATGAAGCAGCTGGAGAGTCTGCACAGGAACAAGGCTGCAGGTCTAGATGGAAGGCAGAGCTGAATGGTATTTATTGCTAAAGCCTATAGCACCAACATTACCGCTCAACAGTTTCTCACCCTAACTCACCTTTATTTATATAGCACTTTAACAACAACACAGTTGATCTAAGTACTTTACACAAACACAAGAACAGTATAATAACATATTAAAATCAAATAAGTAATAACAAGAAAATAGGAAAACTTCTCAACATCTAAAACTGAATTTAAAGAAAAGATAAAAAATGAATATTTCAAGAGATTATTTAAAATTGGCAAGCAAAGAGGCATCCTTGATGTTTAGCAATTGTTGGGTCCACAATCTAAGTGGAACTAGGAAAGCTCATTTACATCATGGTTTCCATTTGGTTATGGTTTAAAGTGGCCGGTCTGATGACCTGAGGGAATGCAAAGAAGTGTAGGGTTGAAGTAGGTCTGAGAAATATTGTGTAGAAAGACTGTGGAGGCACCTAAAAACAAATAACAGAATTTTAAAATCACTCCTAGAATGAACAGGGAGCTAAAGTAAAGCCACAGCTAACTTTCTCTGCTCTTATCACTCTAACTCAGACCTGACTGTGCCTCTCTCTCTCTCTCTCTCTCTTGCTTTCTCTCCTCTTAAAGGGGCCACGCAGTTCTTTTAACACAGCATTGTACACAGCACCACGTCTCATATACAAACATTAAACAGTCAACATTATAAATAAAAAGCTTTCGACTTTATGCATCGTTTCGACTAATTGATTAGTCATTTAGTTGTGCACATCCCTACTGTGCATTCTGACATAGAATAATAGGGAGGTGAACTCTGTAAACCCCAATACCAATCATTCCAAAATGCTATGATTGGGAGTCTGAACTGACACCTGAAATTAGTACATCCCATCAATCATGGCCCAAAACATAATGACACCTTTACCCAGGCAACAACAGTATTCAGAAAATCCAAACAGACAAATGAGACAAACATATTTTGGTTGCTTGCTTGTATATTTACAGAAGAAATATTTGCACATGTGTTGGTGGCTAAGTGAACCTTAAAAATTATGTTTTAAAAAATGGGATTTAGATGAGAAGTACAGTATGCTTTTTGTCATATTTAAACTGTAATAAAAAGGATATTGACTTTTTAACAATCTTCTCTCTTTGTATTACAAATATTCTTGCACAGACAAGGAAAAATAAGCTGGATGAATAACAGCAAAAATAGTCATAGAGTGCAGAGGGGAAAAAAAAAGCAACAACAGTACAGTTTGGACATAGTGTACAAGAGAACATAAGTAAGGAGCTTTCAAATACAGACAGGTGAGTAAAAAGAATGAGAGGGTGAGGGAGACAGGTAGAATGGAAACTAAACAGAGCAAGAGGAAGAGAGAGAGGGAGAGAACATTGTGTTGCACCACATGCCTCTCAGATCTCTGAAGGTGCGTTGTCTGTGAGGGAGCTGTCCAGCTGAGATAATCAACAACAGGAGGAAGGGAAAAAGAGCTGAGCATTCAAATATCAAGCAGAGCAAACACCGGTGAGTCGGAGACAGAGAAAGGCGTGGAGAAAGGTGGGCAAACTGGGGCACACGCAAATTAGTGACACACATTATCACTGGCAGGCGGGACCAAGAGAAGCGTGAGAAGAGGGAGAGGAAGAAGACGGAAAAAGTGCTGATGGCAGAAGTGTAGTAGTGCACCCTCCCTAGACTTGAGAGTGACTATCCCCCTTGTTTTTTTCCCTCATCTGTGCCCTGTCTCCTTATCCGTTCTCTGACCCTGTCCCCTCCTCCTTCACCCTCCTCTCCCCTTTCTTTCACATGCCTTTGCTTGCGCACCATTCCCACAGTCAGACCAGGGAGAGCGCAGCGCCTGGCTCGCATCTTTGTCTCGCATCTCTGTCTCTCTCTGCACCTCTTTCATTCTTGTGCCATCTCTCTGCACACCATCTCCTTTGATTTTCACTCTGCAGCTAAAATCCTGTTAAAAACAATCCCTAAGCTCGGCATCAGAGGCAAGACACAAGTGAAAAACCAGCGAGGGAATAAATTGGGGATCTTGCAAAGAACTGAGGAGTCTTTGTTCTTTTCAGGGTTTTGATGACTGACCTGCTCTGAAGTCTCTCTTATACGAGGAAAGACTAAAAATGGGAGGCTTAATGTGAGGACAGGCAAAAAGGAAAAGCTTTTGCAGAGCTGTTTTGCTTCAAAGAACAAAGTGATGCAAGTGAAGACGCAGCATTTGGAGGTGAACAAATGAAGACTTAAGCCACATAAAAGGAAACAAAAGAACTTTAAGAAACAGGAGGACCCAAACACAGGATCTGAGCCAAAGAAGAGAACTTAAATCAAGAGATTAAAAAAAAAAAAATCTCTTTAAGACTACACGCTCCCTGCCAGCCTCTCTTCCCACTTCAAAATCTATCCCATCTGTAGTTTTCCTCTGTCTTCGGTTGTGCCACCTCCACTGAAGCTCAGCCATGCAGGTGTCCATTGCCTGCACGGATCACAACCTGAAGAGGGGGAATGGAGACCACAGCAAGCAGAACACCACCAGCCCCAACGTGGTGAACCAAGCGAGAGCCAAGTTCCGCACCGTGGCCATCATTGCTCGCAGTTTCGGCTCCTTCACGCCACGCCACATCTCACTCAAGGAGTCAACGGGAAAACACACGGGCATGAAATACAGGTGTGTGTGAATGTGCGTGCGTACTGTGTTGGGTTCAAATTTTTTAAGAAAGTTTAAAGAATTGTAAAGCCAATCCTACACAAAATCTTTTCACTGCACCTAATGCTGTTAATCATCTTCAAGTTGAATAATTGAAGAACATAAAACATGATTCTAATAATGAAATATCACAGAATAAATTTTCATGTTAATATAAACTCATTGCCTCAGATGTCTTGTGATTTTTGTGTACATTTTGTACATAAAAATGTCATTCAAGAGTAATGAAGATCAATATTAAAAACATATCCACATTTTGCTTTCCTTTGCTTGTTTTTAAACTACAGAAATGTCAAATTCTGTAGTTTAAGTTCAAGTCAAATTTGACTTTAATCTTTATTATCTGATCAATAACCACATAGCTACCAAACAGCCCTCACCTCTGCTTCTACAGAAACATTCCTGTTCCTCTTATGTTAAGAGCTTCCGCTGCACATTTCAAACCTGATCCACATTCTCCAGTCTGATAAGCTGTAGAGGAGCTGCTCATTCAAACTGGATGTAAAATCTGAAAGAGGTTACTGATGTTTCCTCAAGGTTCATCCTCTTTTCTCTTCCCTTCCCATGTTTTTTGCATGGAGAATAAACCTTCTACTTTGTCCTCACAAAAACTAACTTTTCAGATGCCTTGAATGGAGGAGCATTCTTCCTCTTCTGCTTCACTCCCACACAACTCAATCGCTTTCCTCTTCCCTCTTCCTGCACTATGGTGAGACAGCTCTGCAGTGTGGGCAGAGTGTCTGAGTCGGATTTGACCTCAGCAGTGCTGCGGCTAGGCTGACTTGTGTTTTTGACTCACAGCCTCAAGCTTTGAATCTTATGCAAAATGTTGCTCAATTATTTTCTGTTTAAGCTCTTTGGATCACTGTGAAATCAGACTTGAGTCTGAGTGCCTACAAAAGATTTGTGAATGTGTGCTTGAAGAGATGTCAGTGTCAGAATCCGTTAGTAAAGTATGATGGAGTTAATACTCTTATGAGCAGAAGGGTTTTAGCTAATGCCAAGTCAAATATTTGCAAATGGTGAAATATGGGTGCTTGTTATTTTTTGTCTGTAATAAATGGGTTATTGATGCAAACCTACTTTGCAAGACCTGCAGGCAAACTTTACAAACTGAAACATGTTAAAAATGAATTTTCTCCAATAAGAGTGCAGGTTGTCATCTTTTGTTTTTTTACTTTTAACTTAAATTAAATGATTTCAAAAGGGATATTGTGATGCATCCGGATCTATTGTGTTATTGTGACTAACTGGTTAATCAAAGAGCATCTCTTCATCAGCTCATATGTGTCAAGAATGGTGGAGGTAGTGATGGCGCAAATGCAGACAGTCGGGACCGGATACAGAACAGTGCAGTTGACAAAGGTTTATTTCCTTAAACTCAAGACGGAGCCACACACGACAGGGGGTAAACCACAAAGATCTGACAGGGAAGAACTGAAACCTTGGGGTAAATGTACACAGGGGAACAAATTGAGAACAGGTGAGGTGAATCAAAATCAGGGACAGAAAGAGAAAGGGACACAGGACATGAAGAAAAACTGAACATGATAAAACCAAAAACCCAAACCATGATCTAAACAGAAACTAAACATGACAAAAACCAGAAAAATAACCAAAATCATGACAGAACTAAAACACCACAAAAAAAAACAACAACAAAAACCTAACCCATAAACATAACAGAAACTCAACATGACCAACACAAGAATATAAACCAAGATCAAAATATAACAAACCAAAATAAACAAAACCCAAACACAAGAAATAAGACCGTGAAACATGACAATATGTACCAGAGCAACAAAATATTAAGAAATGCTTTTGATATTGTATTACCTTATTAAGTAACCTATAATGAATTTTATCTTCATCTGTTACAGTATAACAATCTTTAAGCCTGGACTTACATTACTCATCTAGGCTGAGGTAGTCTAGACAGTGTGTAATGTAAGTGAGATGTAATACTGGCTGACCAGTAATGGGAGCATGGAGACAGTTGGATCATGTACATGCTGTGACTCAATGCACGTCACACAGGACAGCAAATACACATGACTGAACCAAAAGTAAAATCTGAAACAAAGTCTGTAAAAAAACAACAAAGAAACAAAACAAAACAAGAAAACAAAAAACAAGCAGACCTTTTAAAAAACAAAATAACAAACAAAACATTACAATAAGAAGCAAGATGGGTTATCTCTCTCTCTCTTACCTTGGCTATCTGCATGACATACTGACCTCTTGGTCAGGAGCAAAACTTATCAAAAACTATTATGTTGAACTAGATCAAAAATGCTCCAGATCTCTGTATTTAGCAGAATTCTTACCAAACTACACCACCTTCCAACCTCCTGTGTCTAGATAAAATCCACTAACAATAATGAAGTCCAAAAACAAAGATAACCTTTAAAACCACGGCAGAAGAAGTTTGTGACAAGAAAGCTCTGTTCATCTTTTCACTCCCCACAGCAAATAAAAGTAGTTTACCCACACCGCTTTACATGCAACGGTAAAACATTGGGGCTGAGGATCAAACCACTAAAATAGCAGGAGCCAAGCATTTTGATCCTCAGCCCCACACAACAAAAGCAGATGCTCCATACCTCAGCTCACAAGTAGGTGCCAATTTTCACTAATCACTGTCCGTACAGTGTAATCTCTGCTCCAGCCGAACCAGCCAAACAATAGTTCCACCTTGCCATAGTACTACACTGATTAAAATGAAGGCAACATTTGTAATACTTCATTTCTGTTGCAGGAAACTATAAATTTCAGCTGATAAATGTAGACTAAGTTTAGTGATATCAAGTGAGCTTGTTATTTACTCTCTAATTCACCATTTTATTCAGGCATGTGTGTAATCACTTGTTTTTGCTTAAGTTACTCCAGTTTGGTTATAAGGATAATCTCTCTTCTCTCTAGTGAGAACAAAATCTTTCTATTTGGCCTATCTGCAGATCCACAGGTATTGCCAGGCCTGTGCCCGGTATTTCACACAGGAGTTAACCCTCCAGAAGTGAGGGATAAGGTGATATAACAGTAACAAGGACAGAAGACAGTTGTCTTAGACTAATATGTAAAGTCAAATAAAGTGGTTTCATGACAATACTCCAGTGAGCTCCAGTTTACTCAGAATTTTTCATTAACAATAATGACGGATGTTCTCTGAGGCCCTTTCTCACCCCTTGCAAATGTGCAAAATGGTTTAGTCCACACCTACACTGGTGTTTCAACTGAGTTACGTAGACTACTTATAAAGTGATCGGATAGCCAGAGGAGCAAGAACCAAGAAAAGTCCTGTTTTTCCCCAGGAAGAATAGAAAGAGAGGGGAAGAAAATAAACGAGGATAAGCAGCTGCTTCCTTATTTCTTTAGGAAGAGAGGTGAGCAGCACGCCTGAACTAACACACACAGTCACACAGCTCACAGGATGAATATGGTAAGTGTGAAAATGACATTGAAGACACTTAGTACAATAAAAATTACTTTAATAAAAGTTACTGTAATTCCCAATTTGTCCATGTGCAATTGCATTTTTATATTTAAGTATAAAACACACTCTTTTATGTCTATCTTAATAGATCTGACATCAGTTTGTATAATGAGGTGAGTCAGCCCAGGTGGTCAGGATTGCTGCACAGATATGGAAATGTACATGCGTGGGCAGTAAAAAAAACTCCTAACACCAGAAAGGTTGCTGTAATCATAATGTGAAATATAGTATTTTTAGTTCCAGATACCTGCAATTAAATGTTTACTGAGTTTGTAGATCCATTGTGTTTTGTAAGTTGTAATGCATGTGTAAATATTCAAAATAAATTAAATATATAAAACCCATAAACCAAAATAAATATAAATAATGTAAAATTAAAAATAAAAGACATGACACAAGAATATAAAATCTTTCATATGCAAAGCAAATTGTATAAACAAAAAAGATCAAATCTAAAAATGACAATTATTAGAATTTATTTAATGCATGGATTAATTTTGTCTCTTATAGTAGAGGTATACCTATGATGAAAATTACAGGCCTCTCTCATCTTTTTAAGTGGGAGAACTTGCACAATTGGTCGCTGACTAAATACTTTTTTTCCCTACTGTATACATTATCAATATAATAAAATCTATAAAAATAAAAACAAAAATGTATATGTGACAAAAGAAAATGTCTAAATATGGAGGCAAAATATTGCTGAAACTGCACTTATTTTTCTCAAAGTTTCAGGCTGTTCATATTCTACAAGGACTATCTTTCTACAAGGATAGTTCATTAAATGCAAATATGCTGATAATGTGCCTAAAATTTCTAGCACTAAAACAAAGGTAAGATTTGGAAGTTTTTGTTATTACAGGGTTTTATGCTATTTTACTGGTCTAGCCCACTAGAGATAAAAGTGCACTGTATACCCCCTGAAGTAAAATTAAAAAAAGTTTTTCACCCTTGCTCTTAAGGGAAGGGGTGCCCATGTCTGGTCCTCAAGATCTACTATCCTGCAACATTTAGAAGCAAGCCTTCTCCAGCACACCCGATTTAAATGACTGAATTCCCTGATCCGCATGTCATTCAGCTCTGCAGAGACCTTGTAACAAGTCATTAGGTGTGTTGAAGGGATGCATCTAAAAGTTGAAGGATAGTAGATATTGAGGACCGGACTTGGGCATCCTTGCTCTAAGGTGCTGAAATGTTGAAAGAAATGTACCTGTGGTTCAGTTTTGAAGTGGTTTAAGTATTCAAGCTTTTGTGAATTACTTCCACATTCTGTACTGTGATGCAGAGCTTTGTACAGTAGTTAGCACTGCCTCGTAGCAAGAAAATTTCTTGTTTGAAGTTATCGGCCAGTTTCAGTTGCACCTTCTCTCTGTGTTTTTTTTTCAAGGTGCTCTGGTTTCCTTATACAGTTCAAACACAAGTATGCAAAGTTAATTGGTAAGTGTAAAATTGAATACAAGTGTGACTTATTGTGTCGGCGTGGAAAACATGATAGAAATGATTATATGCATAAAGATGTCAATGCATGCATTCAGCAACACCTTGACTACAGCTGTACCAAGTTAGATGAGAAAAGCGCAAAGATAATTGATTTTATGAAGGTTTTACTGTGGATAGTACAAGGTGGACAAGCGGAAACCAAACGAAAAAAAAATAAATAAAAAGACAGGCGCTGCCAATTTGTAGTTTTCGCTCAATTAACTTACACTGTAACCAAGTAAAAAAGAACTACACTACCCAGAAGCCAACACTGCTGCCCCACCAGAATTGAAATAAGTAAAGGAATGGAGTTAGCAAACACCCGTGGAGAAACCGATATGGCAAAAAATGATTTACAAGGCAAAGTAGGTTGACAGAACGGGTAGGAAAGGCGGACAAATTAATGAACTTCACGAGAGTCGAGTGCGACGGTGTCAACACAATGTATGCCGCTTGTAAAACATGTTTAGTTAATGACATTTAGAAATGAGTGAAATGCAACTTTATATGTTCTATTTGTTTTTTTTTTGTTTTTTATTGTAACTGACCTCTATAAAAAAAGCTAGAAACACTTAGCAGCTGGTCTAAAAAAGAATGGTGAGACCATTTAATCAAATTCAGTGTATTGCCTATAGACTAAATACATTTTAAAAAATTGGAGTGGGAGTCATTCTAAATGGGAGCGGGATGGGATCGGGAGTAATTTTATCAGAATTGGGACGGGACAAAATTTTTTTCGTTGGAGTGGGACGGGACAGGAGTGAAAATCCACTCCTGTGTCACCCATCTAGTTTAGTGACGTACAGTGTGATAAACATGCAATTTTATGCACTGGCTGTAAATTGCGAAGGTTTTGAGACTGACGTAAGGTGCTCGGCTTAGATAAGATTATGCTTGGTATCATCTAAAAGTGCAGCTTTTCTAGTTTAATTTGATACCCACTATGTTGGGGTGGAGTGAACGAATCAGATGTGTTGTGTTTTGTTTTGGGTGTTCCTCATGTTGATGGCATTGTTATTTGTTGCATATGTATTTTTAATTTATTGTAAAACAAATACTTGTTGACAAAATGCACTCAGAGTGTTGATTTAGTGGCGTATAGACCTTCTTGTTTGAGAAACAATAGAAATAAAATATCCCTACATCACTAAAGTAACTTTTTACACACATGAACTTGTGCTGACAGCTGCTGAACCCTGTAACCGGCCATAAACCTTATTCAGAATGTAGTAAAATGGAAAAAAAAGAAGAATATTTTAATATTACATGTAGGTTTCACAGCTGATAAGCAGTGGAGGTCTCGTAAGCTGCTGATACAGGACTACAGTAAACACTCACTTACGGTGCTGTGAGGGTGTTACCATGTGTGCCAGGATTTTTACAGGGTTTGTCAGCACTTTTGTACTATACATAAAGCAGGAAAAAATTAAAGTACTTGCATCATAAATAAATATACATCCTAGATAATAAAATGTAACAACACGCATTAAGCTTTTTTGACTCAAGATTTTGTTTTTCAAATTTTGTACTCATTCAGTGCATTTTGAATGTAGATATAAACTGAGCTGCAAAACTATAACAATCAGTTCTAACATATACAGCACATATGATGCAATTGCACAAATCACAGCTAAACCCCCCCACGCAGTCTTGTCTTCAGGATACTGTAGCTAACCATATGCTGGCGCAGGCTTCCTGTCAAACTGTCATTAAATGTTCAGTAGGCAGAGGATAGTGCAAATTACCTCTGACAATGAATGAGGCAAGGCTAGAGTTTCTGCTCACTGTTGTGTGGGAACAATAAGCAAGAAGATGCGGAGAGAAGAAAGAGAGGCACATAGAAACAAAAACAGACGATACCAGAGTCTGTGCTAATCATTCCACGCTGCACCATCTTCTGCTGACTGAAACACTCTGAGGTACTCTGAGAGACTCTGTGGGATGAGACCCTGCCTTCCTGTCCCCTATCTATCTTTTTCTCTCTTTTTCCCTTTCTATCTCTCTTTGTATCTGTCTTTCTTTTGGTTTCAGGAAGTGAACCCAGGGTTACACACCATCTGCTCTGGCACTGGAGTACGGGCAAAAGCATGAAAAAAACGAGGATGTGTTGACTTTTCCATAGGCACCTGTGTGTCGGAGTTTTATTTGTCTCTTGCAGCACATGACAGTCACATAGCACAACTTACACATAGAGCACCATTTTAAACTAGTTATCATCCATAAACACTTATGTGTGTGCCTTGGTGACAAAAACATGACAATTTTGGGGGTTTGTAGAAGATGCTTGATAAATAAAGAGAGATTGGTCCTTTAGAATCCAACACAGCAGAGCTTATGTTTGTCTGTTTTTAATGGGTGTAAATTTCTAGCAGGTAACTACTGGCAGAAATCTGTGGTAATGACATATTGTCATGTCAAATTCTGCTGCCCTGTATAGAATATTTCCATACATCTACAGAAATTCTGTAATATTTGCCTTAATAATGCACCAACTGATGTATTATGTTGTTTACTGGTGTCTAATGCAAGCTCATTGGAGTCGAAAATATTTAAATATTTTTTTTGATCAGTTCAGACTGCAGCAGAGCAGCAGGGTAGTCTGGCCTGTGCATGCATGGAGGGGATGTCGGTAGTCGGATGCACTGCTGTACAACTGAACACATAGATACCATACTGAATTATGGCACCACTGCAGACTCATCCTCTGCTTGTCAATGCGGCACAAAAGCTAAAACAAAAGGTTTATGAGTGCAGTTTCTGTCTGTGTTGCAAAAATGAATTTCCTACCATCACACTAGTGCTCTGTGGTAAAAGCTCATTGACCCGATCATTTTTTCCTTTACTTTTAGACTCACACTCACTCACATAAGTGAAACTCGTAGACAGGAGAGTGATTATGTGACTTCTGCATGTTTTTGCACAGTCAGAGCAGACAAAGTGCAGCTTGTTCCTTGTGTCATCCTTCCTGAATCACAGTGTGTTGTGATAAGGAGCATTGACTCAATATAAGTATTAAGCTTATCAGCATACAATGCAATTTCTTGTTGGGTTACATTTAAGGATATGACAGTATGGTTGGGTTTAATGCCTTACTGAGAGAGAGCAAGAGCAGAAAAGAATGAGAATTGATGAAGAGAAAAAATAGGGAGTAGAAGAAATAACTGATAAAGAGAATTAATTAATTCTTTTTTTTAACTTCACCTTTGAATAGAGAAATCAACAAATAAACTATTTGGATGTTGGATTGGATCTGACTGTTTATTTCTCTGCTGGGAGTGTCTTGTACAATTAATGAAATGATTAAGATGATTGGATAATGATTAATTAGGGGAAGTTAACACCTGTATCACATGATTGTATTTATTCTGTCACTGACAATGTCAGACTTCAAGATATCTGATGAAGATATCTGATGAACTTGTAAGCATATTTATACCTGTTGTGTGTGTCAATTTCTTTTGTTTCCCTACATTAGGATATTGAGATGTGATATCCCCTGTTTTCATATTGTTAGATTTTGGTTTTTGCACTCCAATAAAAAGGTTAAAGTTTAAATCTTGATTAAAGGAAAGAATTATAAGGTTCAACTTGACGGCCTTACTTATCATTAAATCCATTAATAGATCACTAAATGCACTCACATAGGTGTGCAGTTCATACATGTCCTTGCCTTAAACTGGCTGATGGGCTAACTGTTTGATATCCCTGCCTTTTCGTTTTAGTAACATTTTGGGGATACATTTTATCTCTATTTTCCAAAATCTCTTGAAGATTTTCATCAACCTCAATAGCTTCTTTTAGAAGGTGAAACATTAATGAATTTAATGTCCCCACACCTTTTTCTCAAGGCCCACTATCCTGCAGGTATAAAATGTTTCCCTGCTGCAACAGGTTCAATTAAGTGGATCTCTAATAAGCTCTGCACAAGTCTGCTATTGACCCATTAATTTGAGTCAGGTGTGCTGCAGTAGGGAAACATCTAAAATCTGCAAGACAGACCCCAAGAAAATAATTATAATAATTTAAAGCATAATTTATTTATAACTTATGTAAATCCCTGCTGTATCAAACTTTCAAAACTGTTCTGCTCCCTCTGTCCCCAAAGGAGATAAAGCTTGCAACAATTTCCAGCTGTGACAGCTAGCTAGTAGAAGTTCAATGATTTATTACTGTTTACACATCTGCTGACAAAATGATGTCTTGGAAAGGTTTTGCTGGCAGCACAAAGTCTGAATGATGTCTAATATGTTGTTTGAGACATAAATGGCCTTCATCAGTATTGTCTTGGTTTCAGCTCATGTCTGAACTTATAAGCATGATTAAAACTGAAGTGAAAAGATGGGGATATCCTCTAAAATACATGATAAAATATATTTTTGAGCCTCCCCGGGTTGTTATGTTCACTTCAAGACATCCCTTGGTACAGATGGATGCTGTTTTTACCAGTAGCAAAGCTTACAGTATAAAAAAGGGCTGCACTGTGCAGAATGGATAGTATTTACCTGAAGTAATGGCAGCTGTGTGTGGCCCTTTAACAGCAGCTGGTGGTGTGTACTCGGGTCAGTGCACACAACAAGAACAGGATAGCACTCTTTACTGTGTTTTACAGGACAAGCTACCACCCACCCGAATGGTGTGTACAGCGGTGTTTACTCTGACAGATGGAAGCAATTTGTCCTTTATATTTTGTGCTGTAAACATTTATGTTTTTGGAGACATAAAACAAGGGTATTAACCAGATGTGAGTGATGGGAAGGGTTAAGTGGGTCAATGAATAGCATTCACACAGGACTGATATTTACATTTGTTTGCAGAAAGTGAGAGAATCTTGCAACAAAAGTATTTCCAGTGGTTGCATCTGATCTGTAAGAAAAAGTATCATCAGAAAAAGCCCATTTTTGATGATGGTTCATCCTGTGCTGAAACATGAAGGCTGTGTGAAATTTCGGCTTTTGCATGAACTAATTCAAAGAAGGGGGTGGTGTCAGCTCAGGTTGTTGCCTAATGAGAGCTTGCACAGCAAAATGGTGTAAAAGGCCAGATTAGCAACTACTATGAATGTGTCTATATGCTGTGCCAAACGTTGGAAGGGGTGCACAATGCCTAAATTATTATTAATAAAGGAAACTAAACTTTTTCTGCTGGTTTTGCACCAAACTAAAAAATAACAAATACTCAGAGGCTCAAACCTACATGTTATCTGTGCTTGTTGTTGCTATGGTTATTGTTTTCTTGGCTTTGTAGTGCCATCGTTGAATATGAAACATTTCTAAAGACTTAAAAACAGACATCACCATCTTTAAGGGGCCGTTTTTAACATAATCATTTTCCAAACCCTGTATTCTAAACCTCATAGGCAAATCCTAACATCAAAATACAACCTTAAAAATAACCAATAACTCAAAAAATCTGACCCGTAACAAACTTTTAAAATAACATGCTATATTGACTTGAATCATACAAAATAAAGTTGGCAAAATCTTAACACATTCAAATAAAGTGCTGGATCAAATCATTCCTGTATTGTATATGCTGAGCTTGAAATGAGAGCAAGTAGTGCACACATGCTCCACAGTTCGATATTTAGCATACAGTATTTTGGTCAAAGCCATAAAGCATAAGTGCACACTGATACAGCCAAGCTTTAATATAGATGGAGTTATTCACATATTTTTATGTTTCTTTTGAAAGAAAGCTTAAAGAACTAGAAACTGTGATTAAAAGCAGCCCATTAAGACTACGTGTCAACCTGCAGTCACCTAAAGCTTTTCCAGTCTGTGCTGCTATTCTGATAAAATCAATGACAACTGTAGCTTCATCTGGCAAAACCATTTTCAGATAATGCACAGTGTTGCAGCATTGGACATACATTGGTCAACAACTACTACCCTCCTCAGCATGTACTGTATGACAAGGACAATGGTCAAAGTTATTGGCCATTGAATTACCACTTAGTCATTAAAAAAAAAGACACAAACATACATGGACATATACATTACCAACATAAGAATGTCTTAAAGTGAATATGGATAAAATGAAAAGGGAACTGAAAAAAATACTGACAGGAATAATATAACTACAAAGAGGGAGGTTGGTTATTTTTTAAATAAATTTGTAAGAAATTATTGACACAACATATAGGAGTCTGACAACAAAGAAATGGTCCGAAGTATGTTTAACCTGAACTGATGGGTAAAAAACTAAAAGATAGCCACACACCACACCAGCCCTGCTGGCCCATGTAAGCCCAGCAGGGCCGGTGTCGACAAATGTATGAGGTCAAGACTTACAGGAAAGTAAGCATAATTAATGGTGGTTTAATTTAGTCCAAGCTAGTTTTTGTTCTGTAGCTGCCATGTTGTTGATTTAATTGTCTGTAAAAAAAAAAATCCATTAAGCACCCCAGATCTTTTTATTTCGTACAAATTTTAGCTAAAAATACCAGATAACTGAAACTAAATGTTAGTTTTATGTCCATTTTCCTTGGTTATATGCATATCACAGGCAGAGGTTCATTAAGATAATGAACATCTAAGGCTAATTTTCCCCTCAGGTGAAATTAAACCAATGAAGAAGAAAAAGATGCATAAACACGTCTTAAATAAATAAGAGTGAGACAGCCTAATAATTGTAAAACTATGGATGATGTCAGCCTGAAGATCTGTTAATAGTGCTTAATACATCAGCTTGTAGCCATTGCACCATGTAGACCTATTCTCAAAAAGGTGATCACTGTTTTAATTTTAAAAGCCAATAGTAATTTAAGTTTAAGCTGAGTTTTAAGTTGTTGTACAAGCTTACAGCTATCATAAGAACTAGTAATTACTTTGAATGTGTATAAAAGCAAGTCTGTGCTTAGCTAATCTAAAAAGAAGCAGGACTAAATAAAGGAGTAGTAGAAAGAAAAAGGGATTGAAAGAAAAGAAAAGAATCTTAATGATCGTATCTATAATCCCTACAGGGGCCTGCCATATTGAACTGTGGACAGAATATCAAACTGCGACTGTCACTAGTTGTCTGTGACCTGAAGGTGTCCTAGACATCAGTGATGGCAATATTAATTATGATGGTGGGTCTGCAGCTGAAACCAGCATTGAGTTTCCAACTTTTATCTGATATGTGAGTGTTTCATAAGAAATAAAGATTATTGTAAACAAACATATCTCAAAGTTTGAGGTATCTGAGTTTATTGTTAATCATAGTTCTGATTTGATTTTAATGGCGCAGTAGACAGAGATAAACTTGTTTTTGCTTCAAGAAGGCCCAAAGACACTGTCAGGTTTGCTCCAAAGTGAGTAGGGCGAGTGGCATAAGTTACTGGACTGATAATGCAGTGCATTCAAACTAAAACATAGAAAATACAAGTCCTTAATTAGAAGAAGTCAGAAGTCAGAACATGCCAAATAAAAAGTGATAATGACTGCAATTATAGCACTTCTGCCAGTTTATGTCTAATTAAACCAGTCCAGCACATAACCTCTCATGACCTCTGTTAATGAAAATGTTATTGAAGTGTGTTCAGTCAACTTTGCATTACTAATGATCGCTAGCGTGGTCTGTCAGTAAATCCTACTGGTTCTTGGACTTACAATTAGAAAGCTGTCAACTCAGAGATGTCGTTCCCAGCTCCAAGTTCCAAATCTGAGGCAAATAGATCACAGCAAAATATAATGGATGAAGATAATGTGGATTTCTTCTGTTCAGAGGCAAAAGTGAATCAAAGAGAGAGAGAAAGAGGGAGCAACAGATTAAAACATACAGATATAACAGAAAGGTCATTGTAGACATGTTATCATTGCTGGTGGCTATTAGCATGCTGAACATTTGGAGGAGCAGTCCTTATTCTTAAACAAAAATCCTGTCCTCCCAAGGAACAAGTTACTCCCAAGAGCCTCCTGAAGTCAGCAATTAGTCCTTCATTAGTGTCTTCTTAGCTGTAATCACAAAGAAGATAATCTTTCTAGTCATTTAGAAGAATCTATTTTGGGGCTTTGTTGTTTGCAGCTTCAGGTTTTCTTGTATTCAGCAGGGTGTTATGGCAAATATGAACTGGACAGTGCAGTATAAGGTGAAATATTCTGAATACAATGTGTTTGTATTTAAATTATTGTTGATAAATAATCAGTCATATTCAACTCTGATTGGAGGCTGTGCTTGAGCAACATCGCTCTTTATTTGAATCCAGTAAAAGGACTGTACAGACCGTGAGTAGATGATTCTCACAGTAGATGCTTAGAGGGAAGCTCAGCCTTGGCATGGTGGTAAAAGCCCCCTCTTTGCTTCTCTTACTGTCTTGTATCGAAAGCGTCACAGTTTAAAACTGCCTCCAAAAAGCTGAAACAACAAACTCAGCCCTTTTGTGCTTCCAGCTAATAATCACAACATCCATAGCAATCATGTCAGGCCCACCAGACTGCTGAGTTTGTTCAAGCAGATTCCTATCCAGATACCTGCCCATGTCACACCACATCTCCTGGTGGAACTTTTGCTGGATTTGCCTAGATCAGCTGATTCTTGTGCCTGTGCTTAGGAAGCTGGAAGTCTTACATTTTGACAAGGTACCCTGATATCCTGGCATGTCTGCTTGTGTTAATTCCCTGCTTGGTGCAGTGATAAATCACACTCTACTTATAATAATAATTTTTAATGCGTTTTAGAAATTGCACACACTTTTTAGGCATTTCAGCATTTACCAAGCTTTTATACAAATGTGTACACAACATATATTTTTCTTTTTTTTATTGTAAAGTCAGTTTAAATCAGCCACATACGGCCTCCACAAAGAACCAACTGTTAGAGAGGTTCATGTATTATCATTTAGTTTAGTATCATTTAGTTTAGTAACTACTCACATTTTATCACTTT
>JBAMHW010000009.1:24861460-24886725 GCA_037177495.1 Rhadinocentrus ornatus | reverse complement strand
TCCTCAGGGGTGGGAAGGGACTGTTGGTGTCTGTGGGTTTTGTGGTAACCTTTTGACCTCTTTTGTGCTCGTGGTCTAATAAAAGTCGCTGAGCAAAGGCCCTCAGGGGGATTCATGCTGGTGAAAGCACATGTTTGCATCAGAGCTGTTCCCTCCGCTCTGCAAAGCGAACAAAAATCTTACAACTGTGTCCTGTCGTTAGTTGTGGTCAAAGTTTAAACCTAACACCAACTTATTTAAGGGATGTTCACAAACTGAATGCATGAATTTTCATATTGAAATTTTCTTTTTATTAAAATAAATAATAAGAAAAACAGGGTTCCCTCTGCATGCTACTCCCCTAGACGGAATGGTATGTTTTTAAATGAGCACTCCCCAGAGCTACATTTCATGCACTCAGATAATGATTATTATCACAGCAACTTTCAGCTGCAGCAGAAAGAGACTTTATAACAGACTACTCCCTGCTGCTAGATATGATCAAGGAGCATTTTCTTCACAAATAAGGGTCATGAGTATACTTTGAACAATTCTGAGCTCATTGCTTTTAAAACGTACAGTGAAAACTTTTCAAGAAATAAAGCATAAATACATTACCAACATACATACATAGAAATGGAGCGGAAGATAGGACCTTAACATGACTCAATGATGCGAGCAAACTTTTGATGAAGGGTCTCATGTTTCACTTTCAAACTATGGTTTGTTTATGTTTAATCTGCCACACTAACTTGACTGAAAATATCTGAAGTTTAAAGGTTGATTGGGTCTAAAATGAACAAAACAAAGAAGTCCGTGTCTGTGTCAAAATGCTGTGATTGTATTCAGTGTAATCATCATCCTCCTGGCTGAATCACACTGCCTCCCTGATCTCCTGTCAAGAATTATTTGTCTTAAACGTGTCTCTGCACTTCCGACACATAAAGTTTTTTTTTTTCTATAACTGATGACTAAAAGGATCAAAGTAGGGCAGGTCATAGAAGTGAACTAACAATGACCCCATGTTGCTCTGTGAGTCGAAACAAGCTACATAAATTAAACCGTGGTTATGCTGGGTGCGTGTCAACACTGTGGTATGCGTGACACCACCATACCATGTCTCTATATAGCAACATGATGTGCAGGCTTCTTCATAATGATGCGCTCACGATAAAATGCACCAGTAAACTGCCGGAATAAATGCAAAAGTGATTTGCAAATAGCAGAAAAAGCAACTACTGATCCACTAGTTTTCTCATAATCTGGTATTTAATAAACAGAGAGCATGATACAAACCTAGTGATTATTTATTACCATAATTTGTAATATAATAATGATAATAATCAGAGTTAAACAAATCAGGGATTGATGATGATGCTTTTAAGTGTAATGAGAGATGGAAAAAAAAAGATGTAGCAGTGCTCACTCTTAAAATTTAAAATTATCTCTTTTATTACCAGAGCAGAGCCAAGCCAGTTTCTACCAGACATAAAACCCAAGCTACAAGAAGCCAGAATAGCTGATAGATGGTGGATATTTTTACAGCTGCTTGCAAAGTTGTCTCATCTCGATGCTGTCTTCAGTGCAGTTTTGGGAAATTTGATTTAATTAATACAATTAAACTTTATTGCTCATTTCAGTCATTTGTTACTTTAATCAATCTTATTAATTTATTTATGTAAACTGGCATTTGTATTTGTATTTTTTAAATTCCCCCTAATACCTTCCCCTTACAGACCCTGGTAAAGTGTTAAAGATGCATAGTTTGTTTTATGTAGATACAGACTATTAAAAATCGAAGAGCCTCACAGCACAACTTAAAACAAAATGACGTGGTTTGATCAATTATAAACGATATAAAAATGTTAACATCCAGCTTGATGACGACAGACTGGCAGCTTGGAGATGGATGTTTTGCTGCCTTCTTGTCTCCTTCGCATCATAATTTATCGGGCCAGATGTTTTGCTGATGCAATAATACGAATACGGTCAATTACCAAGAGCCAGGAACAGCAGTGAGGCATAAAAATGTGACCAGGAGATCAAAAATGAGAGAAAGTGGTAAAAAGATTATTGATAGGTTTGAGAAAATCCTCACCTTTAGTGATGTGGTAGTTCACACCACCAGCTTGTAAATGTGATTGCGTTGCTGTGTGTAGGCTACAATACATTTTTTGTCCCTCTGCTTGAGAGGGCCACCATGTAAAGCTGAAATGTCACAAGTATATTGGAGTCCTGATTTTTGGACCATACAACTATAGAAAAACAAGACCACACACAGACACACATGGTTGCTTCCCCTACAGATTGCCCTTTTCAATCCGTCTTTTTTTCTGTCCTCATATTCTACCCTTTCACTCCTTTTCCTCTATTTTCTTCTTTTTTTCATCCTTCTCTTTCATTTCCCTTTAACTGTTTCTCCCTCTTTCCTTCCCCCCGTAGACAACAGTGGCACACTGTACATGTGTGTTATGATACAGTGTCTGCTTTAGCTCACTGCATTTTATCCATGTCACAGAAAATCCCCTCATCGTACCCTGAGGCTGGTGCTATATTTTCTGTACAGTGTACTGACACCTACACACACCGTGATGTGCCCTTGCATGTAAATTGGAAACATGTTAACACAAAACACATTTTGCCTACATTTTACTCATTTTCGTAGATCAGAAGAGAGAGCCAGAAAAAGCTTTTGAGTGAAACCCATTACACGTGTACACACTAGCACACTTTACAATAAGGGAGGTTTCACTGGAAAGTGGATTTAAAATAAACGGCAAAACATTTTCTGAATTTAGTTTTGTAATTTATTGTTTTAAGCAAAAAATGCTAAACCTTTAACTCGCTCTCTATTGTGCTTTTTTTTATTTTGTTCTTTTGGTTTAACTGAATATTTGTGGGTTAAAGTCCTATTTTAGATAAAACTGTGGATTCAAATGATATAGGAGCTTATAATATGTATTTTTAACTACTTTGTTTTCAAGCTCAAATAATTATGTATCTATCAATCAAAACATTAAATCGCAGAATAATGAAGGCTAAAAGTTGGCACATTGTTTTTGCCGACCTACTGTGTAGCTTTCCTCATATAAATTGGTTCCCATTCTGCACCACCACCTACTCAAAGATAATTCATGCATTTAGTCATCTCAAATACACCACTTTAAATAAACAACTGAAAAACTTGGATTCAGTGTGAAGCCACTACAGAGATCATATCCTGCTTGCTGCAATACAAACCCCTGCAGGATATTTGGAGGTGGGAATATGCAATGTGTTATTTGCAAAGTGCACATTTGAAAGATGCAAAACTCAATGAAAATGATAAAAGAAAAATAATTTTATTTATACCAAGTGAAGAATTAATGTGCAGCAAACAGATGTAACAACAACAGATTCCTTAACATCAGGATATGTTCATGTGTAAGAGAATTACATCGTGAAGTTCATGCAGGGAAACTGATTTTTGTCTCTTCTGAGCTGTGAACGGCTGCAGAAACTAAACATCTCTCTGGTCTGTTGATTTGTTTGTGAGTAAGAATATTGCGTTTCAACTTCGCATTTGCGTAGGGAATGCGCTCCACTGTGAGTGTAATTGTTCACATACTTGCTTGTGCAGTATGTTACAGGAGGACTCCTCTAGGGAGCCCATTATTAAACGGATAAAGATGCCAAACTTGTAACAATAGAGGAGGTTAGTAATTGGGTCATTTGAGACTATGGTAGAAAAAAAAAAAAATACACAGCAGCTGTATTGTAAATGGTATGGAAGGTGCCTAAAACAAGCATGCCATATATTGTTTTCAAAACTCTCCTTCAATTTTAATGCTGTTGAACCATAAATCCAGTGTTTCCAGTCAAAGTGGTCCCTGCGGTGTCCCTAGTGGTTACCTGCATATTGCAGCTTGCAAACATGCAGTGTTAATTTCTTAGGTGCACAAACGACTTCAAACTCTTCAAGGTTTAAACTGGTTGCAATTTTGTGACTATATTTTAAAGAATAATTAGTTCTGTTCCAGCTGTGTTGTACTATGTGGTGTTATTATTATATACATGGATAGTTTTATATATATTTAATTGTACATTAAATTTATATTTAATTCCTTTTATGTATATTATAATTTATAAATTATACATAGTTGTGTTCAAACTGAAACTTCTGGTTCTGGCTTGATGAAACTCACTCTCCTTCTAGACTCTAAACTGTGGAATAAATGTATTTGTGCCTCTCACAAAATGTAGTTAAGGTTAAAAAGCTAAAAGAAAATAAACGCTTGGAAGGGTTAGGTTTGTTCATATACTTATAAACCCAAATGTAAATCTACTTCATTTTAACTAAATAAATGTAGCTGTGACTCTAAAGCAAGGCTGGGCTGCTTAATGAGAATTGGTCTGTTTTGTAAATTTGCTCTCTGCCTCTCCCATATACCATTTTGTTCTCACAGAAATCCATTAAAGAGTCACGTTATTTAATCCACTGACTCTTTTGCCTATGAGCATGAATTCTCACCTCCCCCCCCCCTTTTTTTTTTGCGCTCCTTGGCACAATTTCCAAAGGATTTCTGTGAAAAGTTCCATTTACACACTTGAGGAACATGCATTTTATAACAATCACAACATGCTGGACCTTGAGGAGAGTCTGGAGGAGAGTTCTAGTTAATTAAAGGGAGATAATGGTGAAAAGAGCATGTGTGGGTTGGGGGGCGTTAAAGACAGGGTGAGGGAACGTGGGTAGAGTGTGATGAGTGAAACTTGATGAGATGAATTGATTGAAGAATGGCGAGAGGGTCATAGACAGGTATTTAATCACAACTGAATGAGAAACTCCCTCTGCTACTACTTTAATTTGACTAAGAAGAATTTGTTCTCCTCCAGTTAATCTTTTTTTTTTAACATCAGGTTTCCAATGAGCAGTATCAAAGCAGGCAGAATACAATCTTCTTGTAGAAAAGCTTTACCATTTACGCACACGGTGTTATTCTGTGTTTACAAGGCTCCTTTGGCTGAGCATTTTTATAGTGGCAGCTGCAGGATTTGAATGTAATAAAGACTTGAGAATAGGTTATAAACTGGTAAAAAACCACCTGTGATAGATGGTTTATCTGATTACCTTCCAGGTATTTTTTTGAAGTGCCAGGAATTACCAAACTGTTTCCTTGAGCTGCTTTTGCTTCGCAAAACAGCTGCCGTCTCAGGTTAGCAGCTGTAATTTAAATCCTATTACATCCATCATCAGAGTTAAGTACTTGTCTGTGAAATGCAGTTAATGTGACAAATTAGTCTCTAATTGCAATAAAAATTGAATTTTTATTGGAAAACAGCAGAAGACGAACCTTTGCTTTGGAGAGAGACATGAAAAAAAATCTAGAAATATTAAAAAAGTGGCATTAACTTCTCACTGTTTTACATTTCTTGATATAGTTTTATCAGCCGTTCATTGATTTTGCTGGACTGAGCTTATATTTGCAAACTTTAACTCCAAATCGATGTGTTTTTTTTAATTAGCTGCCCCATGAATAAAAATCTGCAGAGACATAATTAAAAAAAGAAGCTGTCAGTTAGAATTATCATAAAAAAAATCAATAACTTTTACTATTACACTACAATAGAAAATACTAGTACATGTGGTGGAGAGGAAGAACATGCCCACTGATCTGTACAGTACTTCAGCTGGCTTTATTTGTAGAAATATTTCCTTTTTCATATGAAAAAGGAGAAGGAACATGAGTTCGGCATATGCATGCAAATACCTTTGCTAATTGTTGCTTTAGTGAATGACCCCTTTCCTTTTTCTTATCCTTATTATTCCTCTATATTTAAAGACTTCTCTGCGCTTCTGTCCCTTTTCCCTCATGTTTGTTGTTATCACAATGGGTTGATTTCTGTTGTATGTGCTGGAAAGTATACACTTTCATCCTTGTGTTTATGTTTTGGAATAAAAGAGCAAAGATTCCCAGTAGAAATAGCATTTTAATTATGTTATTTTACTTACAAAAATTAAATAAGGGTTTATTAGTGCTCAAATAGCAGCAAAGTATTATTGTACTGTATCACTTAGCAAGCACATCTATCTGAAGCCTAATTTATCACTTGGGAACCAAATAGAGATCTAAAACAAACACCTGGTACATACAAATCCACAGAGGGACTAGGATTCACATAAACCTTACACCTAGTATTGTCATGACCAATTCTGTCTGCACAATATTTACTACCGGCCTTTAATTAAACCTTAGACTTATTTCCTCAGGGTAGCTGCAGGTGCAGTTGAGCACAGTGGGAAAAACCGAATCAATGAACATCAGCGATAGGATAGTGACAAACGGTGTTGCTACAAGCAATGAAACCTAGATAGCTCTTTAAAAAAAAACCTGTCGACTTCATGTATGATTGCCCATCATGATCAAAATGTGAAATCTGAACATGTTTATAATTTTATTTTAATGTTTTAATTAATTGAGGCCAGCTACTTCTCATTAAAAATACTAACAGCATGGAAACCTCATGTTTGAATATTCAAACAAGGTCTATATGCATGCATGAAATTCTTTAAATACCAGGAAACAGTAAAACTATGATCATAATTTCCATTGACCAATTGAGCCACTAAGTAGAACACATTTTTGTTAAGAACACAAAGCAAAACAAGAGTGCCATAATATCATAAGATAGATAGTTACAGAAGAGCAGGAATATCTTGGCTTCAATCTCATGAGAAGATAGTTATTATTTGCTGAGTTTGAGGCAAGATGCAGAGCACCATTATCTATTTAAGTTTGTTTAATCAAACCAACAGTTTTTTCTTTCTTAATAATTTTGTTTGTATTGTTCTGTTTGTCTGCAGACAGAAGGAGATTCTTTAAAAGGATAGGTGTATACTGCAGAGTTCTGCATGATAGTGTTATACATTTTGAAAACTGACACAGGAGTTTGTGTGTGATGAAGACCTGCGAGAGCAGTTTCACAGTGTGCATGACAAAGACCATTAAATACCACAATTCTTTCAAAGCCAGGAGCACCTTTCTACAAACAAAATGATGTCTAGGATGTGATCCACAGGCCATGGCATGATGTCATGCCAAGATTATCTGCCACCTCACATTATGAAAATCACACAGAATGATGGTGCACTGTGCACATTTGTGTTTTAGTTAATGCCATGCTATTACAGAGCACTAAACATTTGCTAAATCTGTATTTAGCTACTATAAATATTTGCAGTCAGTGTGATCTCTGTTTGGAGAATCAACAGTTTTCCTGACAAGCTAAAGCAAATCACAAGAAAGCAAGTAGAAAAGCCATTTTCCCCTAAATAAACAACTCAAATCTGAAAATAAACAAATAAAACAAACACTAAAGCAGTTTGACTATGTTATTTAGTTACTTAGTCACTACTTCCTGACTGAAAGACTCTGTTTTTTCTGCGAGGTGATCCCATTGTGTTGTGACCTTCATCTCTGGACCATAATGCAATTTTGCATTTTATTCTTGGAAGGAGGTGATGTGACAAAAATAGTTTAGAAGTAAAAAAGAAGAGCTGCGGACACCAGCTTGATGTATAATAAGACTGATGGTTTTATTACAAAAAGCGATATCTTTAACATATCTGCAGAATCTGTGAGGTCTGGCCAATTTTTGAGAATCCCACTGAATGTACCTGTGAGGCGCTCTTACATACCTCAACAAAGAACATTCCAAAACTCCTCTGGAAGCAATCCTGAGAGCTCCTGAGACTATATAAACGTGCAATACTACACCCTATGGTATGTGTGCTTCGAGTTTCATGTACACATCCTGTGCTGGAGTCTAGTCTTTAGGACACAGAACCTTATATGGTAAAAACCTGACGGTATCTTACATCAGCCTATCTATACATGGCATCTAAAATTCACTACTCTAACCAAATAGCAGTCTGCTTAAGTTGCAGTAACATATAATCCTAATCTATGTAATTTTAATTAATTCTAATTATGAAATACTGAGAATAAGACACTTCATACGTGTTTGTGCTTTTCCAAACTGTTGCAATGGAGAAAGATCTTGGTCACTATAGATTTTACTATACTTCCTTGACTGGCAGAGACCTCTGAAAGTTGTTGCGTAATGGACAACAGTAAGACATTAACACTCTGACAAGGTGAGATGAGAAGTCTCACCTTTTTGAATACCAAAACCTTGAATTACACTAAAAGTTGTTTTTGTAGTCACTTCTTTTTGCTGCCTCATAGTTGCTATGGCTTTGGACCTGCAGAATTAGTCACATCTTATGAAACAGTGCAAAGATGCAACACAGACAATAATGCAGAGCAACACAGTTTTTGGTTGAGAAAATAACAGCAATTAAATAAACAACAGACTGACACAAAAGCAGAAAGGTATCAAATTATTTATTTATATAATTTGCTTGAACAGCTGTAGAACTAGATGTAAAAATTATTTCCAACTGCCTCACTTTAAAAAAGTAAAGTAACAAAAAGAAAATATCCCTTAAATATTTTAGCTGTGTTCTAATATGTCTTCCATTTCATTTAATGCATTTTATTACAGCTGTATACCTTAAAAGATGCTGTTATTTAGATATTTTCAGTTCCTATAATCAGACCTCACGGTGAGTCAGAAATAGAGACTGAAATAACACCTGTTCTGACTATGTGTGACCAGGCAGTAACTAAATTTACAAATTTGGCTCTGTTTGATAAAATCACCTTTAAGTCAAACCTCCATTTAAAATGATTAAGTGAGTGAAGGAGAAGAGCTAGTGCTATCAGTTCTGGCAGCACTCCTGTATGGAATTTAGCCACCATTTGTCTAATACTTTATTTAGCATAGTTACTTTTTTAGTATAATATACAGAGATAGTAAGCAACAACGAGAGCAAGTTGTTAACAGATTGCAGCGTATGTTGTTGCATGGATGGAGCTAATTCTCATACACACACTGGAATGACATCAAAGTAAACTAATAATTTTACATCTGGTTTGAAAAAAGTCCAATATAAATTAAAAAGCTGAAATACCACCAAACCCAACAGGAAGGGTCTTTGGTGTAAAACTAAGATTGAATTTTCTACTGGAAATTCACAATCAGTTAGTGATATTGTCACTTTTATTTTAATTCTTCACTTTGTTTTGCCTTAGACATCACAAAGAGAGTAGTTTCACCCCCTCTCACTTTGCTTGGACACCTTATTGGAAAGCATTTAAAGAGCTCAAGTCCAGTCGGTATTACAACTTGGGTTTTGCCAAAGAAGCCGTATGGGATGTGTTAAATTAGACGTCTAAGAAACATACAGTGTAAAGCTGATCCAGCTATTCTGTACACAGATGAATCCAGATCCAGATGTGATTTTGTAAACCTTTACAAAGACAGTTACTGTTATAAGATGGAATGCTATGTTGTAAATCACTGTTACATTAAAAATTGGTAATTAATCAGTTCGGTATTCATTTCAGAGAGAAATGTTTTTGTCGCGTTGTTGCATGTTATGAAGCCATAACTATTTAAAGCCTTTAAACCTTTCTGTTAAGTACAAGGTTTATGTTGAGCACTAAAGTATGTTTTCTTTTCTTTGTACATGGATCTTCACCTTTTAAAAGATCCAGTGATTTCATGGCTCTAGATCAAGATCACAAGCATGTACTGGTTGAATCAAATTTTCCAATTGCTTGGAAAAGCTCTTTGTTTGCATTACTGAACCTGTGAGTTTATTGTAAATCCAATTGCATTTTAGCAAAGGTCATATTGTGACAATTAATTTAGGATTTTCTTGGTTTCATTAACCTTTATTTACAATGGAATTGAATCAATGAGCTGAAGACATTTGTTGATCCCTCAGGGGACTTAGTTGTAAGTGGCAGCAACTGGGGCGGAATTGCCCTGCTTTGATTGTTGGTTCAGAGCAAATGTCAGTCTGTAACCTTGGTCTTTTTAAAATAACATCTTAGTTTCATAGAAAACATGCCAGCATATACTTTCAAAATATTACACATTTTGTCCAAAACCCCGCTCCCGATATATTTCAGAATCAGCTTAATTTGACAAGAATGAACACATATAAGGATTTTTTTGCCTGAGATGTTGTCACTCTAGCGGAAGTATTAGGATAAGTAAAAAGTAATAAGTAAAGTAAAAGAAAAAAATAAGTAAGAAGTAATAGATAAAACAGGCTCTTATATAGTGGTGTCTACTATACACAGAGCAATATAAACAAATACAAATTAGATCTGCAAATTTCAAATCAATATACACTATATACAGTAGATGCAGTAGAGGAGTAGTATAAAATGAATCATGTGAGTGAGGAGGTGCAATTGTTGATTTTGCAACCGGTTAGCAGTTTTTAAATATTTTTAATTGCCTAGATTTTATGTCAACACATTGCATAGCCTACTTACAACAGGGGGCATATCCTGGACTTGGTCTAAACCTCTGTTGTTGATCCAACGGTGTCTAAACACATCAATCTATTTTTTAACATCACCAGTTGTGATGAACTGAACTGTGAGGAACTCCTGGTCAGATTTTACCTGCATCATGTGATTTAATTATCGATAATTTCAAAAGCAAACTTAAGTCAGTCATCGATGCTTTGACTCCACTCAAAAGTAACATAATAAAATCCTAACCCACACCACCCGGGAGAAATGAACAAATCAAAGAAAAGATGAAAATTGAAAGAAATTGCAGGAAATGGAGGAAAAAAATCTGTCTGTGGGACTGCATGTGAGAGATAATGAGTTTGTTTTTAAAGTCTTATGTGCTTGACAAATGTCTTTGTCAAGGTTTTCTCCTTTCAAAATAAGAGTTACATCACGGAATAACTTTAATGCACTGTGTAGCTCTTTACTACTTCCTGGTTCCTTAACCAATCATATGTGACTCCCCAAGGTTGCCAAACAACAGTGCAACATTTGATATTTTATGTCGGCAAAAGAACCTGCAGTAATGATGTTATTAGTGTGTTTGTCCTTATAAACTTGTGAAATTACTATCCAATTAATTTATTAAGTGAGACTAAGGGAACACAGCCGCTGCGTGGCATTTGTTGATTAATGTAGCTTTAGTTTACACTCTATTTTACACTGACATAAATTAGCACTAGCATTGCAAAGCATAGCAACTTACTGTGTGTGAATCATCTTCGCTCGTAATCATGATGTATGCTGCTTCTATGTTTTCCGTCCTCCATAGACTGTATATAAAAGATGCGTCCTCTCACAAACCGGCAACCTGCACGAAACTCTCTGAGGGGAAGAGGAAGAACGCTCTCTGGGTTTTTCTCTTTCGACTGCAGTTCTGATTTGAAACACTAGGTGTCAATTCTACTTATTTTGCCTTTAAATTTCTACGTTGATTACTTTGGTGTTTGAAGGCTTGTTTTTACTTTAACATGCATAAATTGTTTTTACTGCCCCAGCCTCACCTGCTGGCTTCTGTCAGTAAGGTAGCTGAGGATCCACTCACAGAGGGCAGGTGGCACAGTCAGCTGGGACAGTTTGGTGCAGAAGGATTGGGGTATAATGGTGTTGAATGCAGAGCTGAAATTTACAAACAGGATGTGTGCATAGGTCCCTGGATGATCCAGGTAGTGCAAGATGTAATGGAATCCCATGTTGGGCAAACTGCATTTTTGTATCTTATATTAAACTATATTACCATCTCATTTTTGTTGAGTCCTTTATTATCACTATTAAACAATGAAGTGCAAATATTAAGAGGGCAATAAGTAACAACAATCCTGTGTGCATAAATTCTCCATTAAAAGAGGCTTTGTTGGTATATTATACTGTACATTTAAGCTCCGTTGCAGTTTTTATGCATATATTGAAGTGTACATTTAAACTGGACTTGCATGTTAGGTACAATGCATGCATAACATTTTTATAACTGAATGCACGTACTTGGTTGGTGCATTTACTGTATACCTTTGTGCATGTACCTGTAACTGTGCTACTAATGTGCATGTGTGCAGTCAAGTATAAAACACAGTAATTTACAGAAAGCTATTGGAGCGTTTCTTACCAATGATAAATGTGTCCCACACTCTGCAGCTACCCAGCTCGCACATTGTGATGTCCTGAAAATGTGCTGGCTTTGACTTTTCTCCATGTCCCATAAGTGTTTTAATTCAATTGCTATGAGCTTGCATGTGTTGTACTGTGCAGTGTCGGAAGTGGGTGTTTCTGCTTGGTGCATATTTTACTGACAAAATTTAGTCTATGAAAGTGTGTGACAGAGTGAGCTTATGGAGCTTTTAGTGTCAGCATATTCTTTTTTGTTTGTTTCTGAGAGCAAGAGTCTTTGCGTCAGAGTGTGTATTTGGATTTTACTCAGTGTATGTCAAACTTGCTCCAGTTTAGTTACAGTTAACTTGACAGGCCCCTGAACAATATCACAGCCTATCAGACTGAATATATTCTCCATAAATCTGAGTGACACTTTGCTATGTTCAACAGTGACACTGCATTTTGTGGCTAAGATAACCCTGAATTATGTTATAGTTAATTTAAAAAGTAGAATAATTTATTCTCTTTTTCTAGGAATGCAGTGGGAAAAATAGAGATTTAATGATCTGCAGTCTGTGCTCACTCCAGTATACAGCAAATAGGCTTCCTTTCTCATGATAAATAGTTATTTCTTTTCTGGGTCAAGCATATAAAGAACCAATTAGGTTGTTATGGCAGAGTCAAGATCAAGCATCTGGTGCTACTCAGCTAAATTTTGGAGACTGATTTCATTGTGCAGGTTATAAGAAGTACAAACTTGCTCTGTTGGGTGTATCTATATTCTTCCATGTGGCTGATTCTGCTCTGTTATGAGTGATAATATAATGTGGAAATGACCGCTAAACCGTATGTTTTCATGACGAATTTCTACATTGTCAACTGTATTTACAGCTGGATGATGTAGGTGCTGATGATACCCTGCAGAACATCACAAGATGAAAGTCACAGTGATGCTTTTACTTACCTTTTCCACACAGGGTGAATCATGGATATCACCCCAAAGTGTATGATTTACTCGAAATCTGAAATACTGGTTGTTTCTGATAAATTAAGTAGGTCTTAAGAAAATCGGCTCAGAGTGATTTAGTTGTCATACAACATACCACAATCTATTGTCTGTTATACAGTAAAAGACAACAATGACTATGGGTATTTTACTTTTGTAAAGACAAAAAAGTTTCCTGAGAGCATCCAAATGCTTTCATCTTAACACACAAGTAGAGTTAGTGTTACTATCAGGGACTTTCACAGGCATGAAACTGTCGCTTTCTTTATATGTTGCTAAGCAAAAACTCCATAGGAGATGTCAGTGAAAGGTTTCAGGCTGACCAGTAGCAATCTGCATGTATTGTGTTAGTCGGGACTCCGTTAAAAATAGCAAAGAGGTGGATCACTGCAAAATCTCTTTGCTCTAATTGTCACGTGTATGTTCTTAATAGTATTGCATTAATACAGTAAATATTATATGTCCTATATCTTATTCATTCATTTGTTTTATTGCTTAAATTTTAGTTTAAAACCTTCATTTTCCAAAAAGAAAATGATGCCTTGTGCGTGTGCATAATTATCTTTTTTTTTTTTCCCTTTAAAGTGTAATAGTCTGTTATTGTTGTGAAGTCACAGAAAGGTTTCTTGAGATCAGGAATAGAGAGGAAGTTATGAGTAATTAAAACAACTTTTAATATGATATGATATGAATATGTGTGCAGATTTATGTTGCGTGTCAGTGAACTTATTGATCTGGGTGCTGTGCAATTGTGTCACAGAATGTGTGCACGTGCCCATGCTTTTATCTTCCTTACTGACTTATGTTTTAATTAGTGAAACTAACAACCTGTATAATCTCTTGTTTTTCTTACTAGTCAGTTGTGGTTCTTCCAGATGAAAGATGATAAAAAAATGTGTAATTTATGATAAATAGCACATATTTAAACAACTGTATGTCTTTTTCATGGTCATTTTAGCAATGGCGATGAGTTACTGTACTGTTCTAGTTCCTCACTTGCATTTTCCCAGCTGCTTCAGTGATTTGAACCACCAATCTTATAGTGACAAAAACACTTAGATGCAGTATCACTAAATTGGCTTCTGGCTCTGTTTGCCCCTATCCATCTGTCCCTGGCTGGCTCAGCAGTGAGTCTCAGCACAGAAAAGAACATCAACCTTGGGGTTCCCATTCTCAACGACAGAGATGATATGCAGGTGGCAGAACAGGCAGACGTATTTTTGGACATCAGTCAGAGCGCAGGCTTTCATTTCATAGCTGACAGCCTGGCATGCTTCCCTTTCTCCTCTTCTAATTTGTAAATGTATCATGCACAATGCAAACTCATCAGTAAGTGGCAGAACTCCAGTCTGTCTGTATCATTGTGATGTCCTCTCTAGCTGTTAGTAACCCTGGATAGTGGAAAGTTCATTTGATTGCATGTCCTCTCATGGGTGTGTTTGTGTGTTTATTTTACAGAGGGTTTAAATCAAGATTTATGTGACCAAGTGGATGTTTGCATATGTTTTGGGTATATTATTTTTTTGTGACATTTGAAAATGTACTTCTTGAAAAAGTTGCTAATTCCTTATTTATGTGCAGAGAACTTTGGGCAAAAAAGACATGCTGTTCCTTGCTTAAATTAGATTAGTGTTTTTTTTTGTTTTTTTTTTTTTTTTTTGTCTGATGAGTGCAGATGTTGCAATTAAATCCTCAGTTTTAATCCATTGAAATCTGTGGTGACATGTTATTCATTTATTTTTTAAGTGCATAAAGTAGAAAATCTTAAACCTTAAATCACACTTAAACTAATTAGTCCAGAGATGCAAATTAATACATGGTGTTTTTGTCATCCAGCAGATTATCCGACCATGTGTTGATGTACTGCAAGAACCACAAATCAGCATGTTTCGCATTTAAAACTGTGAGCCTATCTTGAAAAAAAGATTAACTGGAGTTATAATTATATGGTAAAAAAAAATTATGATGGTGTAAAGAAAATAAGAGGTCAATAAATCCATAAAGATAGATCTATGTGCAAATTCACATTCAGATTAGATCAGCTTTTTTTTTTAAGGATCTGTTTGTTTTTCTTTTTTTTTTACCTCCTAAGGTAGAAATCCTCATCTATAATAACCAAAAAATAGAACAAACAGCCAACCACAGAATCTCTTTACAGTAAATGAAGCCCTTAAATTTTCCAACTTGTCTGTCAGTTATCATCACATGAGCAAGAAGGGACCACCGATTAGGAACGGAGAAGTGTTGCTTCAGACCATGAAACAAAAGGTCAGCTGATGAATCAGAAAATCAGATTACACCAATCAAAATGAAACCATGAATTAAGACTTGATGTGCTGCTTGTTATTGCAGTTTTGACAGCGGATACCACTGTCAGTTTGTCTGTAACTAACAGGAACCATAAATCTAACAGACATGCTGTTTGAATCCATGCATATTGCACTTGTAATTTTTACTTAGAAATCCAAAAGCTTAAATTAAAATGCTTATTGCATTATATCACATGGGAATATTGCAGGTGCTAGATTATGTTGAATTAATGAATGCATAATACATGTGCAAAGCCTATTGGGAATCAAAATGCCATTTGATGAGAGGATTTGATTCCTGACTCCAACCACAAATTACTTAAAATGTTTTATATCCCCCCTCCAAACCTGTTATAATTCTCCAAAGGGCAGTAAATTAAGCTTGCATTTACTAAATAGGTATCAGGCCGATTACTTAAAGGTGCTGATGAAGATGATGATACTGATTTGAAACATTAAATTTCTTCAGCTGACTGCAGGTATGTAGCTAATATAAGCTGTGTCTGCTGGGGGCACTTGCCCTCCAGGCTATAAAACTTCACATGCTTTTCAGAATAGAAAAGTTTGATGCTTCATCAGATATTAGAGTTCTTGACCTGACATGCTGTAGCATTACAAAAATTGGAACATGGACTATCTGAGTCAAAACTTTAAAACATGCATCCAGACATTGTTCTTGCACCATTTCCTCTGACTGCACTGAAAGTAAACAAGCTGAAGACAGGATATGGCTTTTATGCTTCTTTTTCTTTGTAAAATATGCTTTCTAACAAAATCCACTCCCGAATGGTAAACCAGAAATGGAATCTGGTTGTATGTATATATATATATATATATGTGTGTGCCTTGTTTCGCTGTCTTTAAAAAGAAGCAATGTATATGGGCCAGCATAGCTTGGTTAGCTATGTGTTGAGTTTGATTTTGTTAAAGAATGTTACTGTATATAGCATCTATTGTTAGATATTTTAACACTGTGAACCAGCGAAAATTAGTTTTAGCTGTTTGAAGTTGCTGAAAGCAATAATTTTTCTCTTTTTCTGCTTTTCATCTACTGTGTTCCTCTGGAAATTGCCACAGAAATATCATAATCCACTTCCCCTTTAACCAAACTGTTTGGCAGAGGCTTGAAATGTCTCCACCTCTGACAAAAGAAATAAACAGATTTGTATGTTTATGAGAGGCAGCTGATGCCTTATTTTACGAAGTTAGTTCAGCTGTGACAGCAGAGAGCAAGAGAAAAATCAGGTTATCGACGACAGAATTTGTGTAATGGATCCTTGTTTGTTAAAATTGCTTTCTGTTCTCATATGTGCTTGGTTTTCAAAGCTTTGAAAAGCCTGTGTTGCTGAGCAGGAAGTCCTCTTGACAGCAGATATCAGATCATACACTTTTGTGGACTGATTCAAGCCTAAAGTGTGACGATCTTTTGCCCACGCAGCCCCTCTGAGTCACTGCAAGCACAAATCGGGTTGTGCTCAGTTTTGTCCTTCTGTAACTTATCAGCTGTACCTGCAACATGCAAATGCACACACACTTCACGGGGCCTGCTTTTTTCCCTCACACATATATACACACATTTAAAATGTATGGAGAAAAGCTCTAATGAGATTCTAATCTGCATCTCTGTCTCCATGGCTGAATGTGCTACATCATTATGTGTGTGCAAATGCTCTGGGATCATGATACTAATAGTGGACCAGTGTTTAGCAATAAACTTAATGCAGATTTGCCTCAGGATAGAAAAAAAAATGTAGTTGTGTATTTGTCATATTATGGAGACCAACAGGTCGGTGATCATGTTTTACTGTAGCTAAAGCTATGGAGGTGGCTACATAATGATTCATTTTGGCGGCTGGTGGTGGGTTTTTACTCTCAGAGCGCAATTTTAGTTCACATCATGCAACATTTTCCCATGCAAATAGCCTAACCCATTCTTCCTCTTTATTTTCTAGATATCATGACAGAATTTTGTCACTGTTTTTATTTCTGTCAGGAGATATACTATACATTTGGCAAAAGGAAGTGTTGAGTTTGTTTTATCTCAAATTAAAAAGGGTTAAAGATAATCAATATGACTATTTGAACACATATTGCACTTTGTGGCTCAACATGTGGTCAATTAATACATTTAACATCCAATAATTTACTTGATTCAATTTACAGTAAAATTTTACTTGCACATGTTACACCCAAGCAAGGCAAAAAATCTTCAGGCCTACCATTAATGCTCTTGTCACAGTAAATGTTACAGCTGCAACTCAGTGTGTCAAAAGACTGCTTCCTGCTGTTCCACTGGCAGCATTTTTACTGTCTGCTTGCAAGGTGGCAGCTTTTATATTTCTCCCATACAGGATGTTGTATTTTCCTTCTTGTATATAGATATCATTCATTCATAGAAAATGCAATTCCCTGTAATTTAGCATTATAGCTTAACAAGACACAGCGCTGGCTGGTTAGCAACCTGAAAGTAATCTTAGTCATAGATTAGATATTTTACAGCTAATTGTGACATCAATACAGCATAATGCAACAGTATACTAGGACATGCTTTTTAAAGTTTTTAAAAATATTTTTACATTTACATTAATTTTACCACCTTAGTTTTGATGAGTTGTAAAGTAGCCTCTAAATATGGACCTGCTTACACACTGTTACCCGCACCTAATATACATATTTTTCCAATGCACCCCTCTGGAAGTTCATGCAAAGTTACAGAATCTTGGAGTCGCACAACTGGCCAAACAAAAAACAAAACAACAAAACAAAAAAAGTGTCCAGTGCATAAATCATTGTGAATAACCCTGAACTAACTAAATATGCTGTATTGATGACATTAATGCAAATGCATCTTTTAAATAAGCCTTTCCTCCATCTTGCCCACGTGGTTAATAGTAACAAAGGTTTTTGTACTTGCATTAATTCTTCCTTTTTTCTTCTGAGGTGTAAAATGTCATTTGAGATTATATAAATTTTATTTACTTTTATTTATATTTACTCAAATATGTAAATACAATGCCACATAAATGAAATGCGAGCAAATTATATAAAAGGTTTTCTTTTCTTTCTTTTTTTTTAAATCAATTAATACAGTCCGTGTTAATTACTATGGAGAGATAATTAGTCTATGCAGCATGATAATTAACTGCAGATGGCTCTCTTTTCTGCTCAAGTGAAGCCATTAGTACTGCAGTCTTTCTTCCTGAAAATATGTTCAAAGAATGTGCTGTTACTAATTATAAATGTGTATGCCATACAGGCATCGGTCTATGGAATATAAAGGCTTCCAACTCTCTCCTCTACACATCTCTGGCAGATGAACAGACCTGTAAGAGGACTTGGCCCAATCCCTACTGTTGGTGATGCTAAGTCAGCAAACATGTGGCAAATCTGCAGCTGAACATGAGGAGAAGAAATATGAAAAACAAGTCAGCATCAGCAACGAGACCAAAAACAGATTTTTAAATTTTTTTTTAATCTACATTTTCTTTTGGTAAATTTGCAACTGAAAAAATTATAGATGCCATGAGTAGAAAAGAAGAATAATTAGTCTTTTATTGCATTCAGGTCAGTGGGACTTTTTTTCTGTAATAACTAAAAGAAATAAATACGCATTAAATTATCATTTAAACCTGGAAGTGACTGCCCTTGGCTCTTTTTCTGTGAAGAATTAGTTGCCATACCTTCATATGCGTTTTTGTTATTTATGTGTCATGGTAACCACGGGAACCTGAGGATAAAAGACAAGTGTGAACAGAAAACAGACTCACCAAACATTTCTACTACATACTTTGACATTTTTACCAGATGGATATAAAAATATGTCCTGCAGGAACATGCAATACATATTTTATCCCAACTGTTTATTATACAACCCAATAAATAAATTGCTTCATAGCCTTTTAATACAACTGTCTATAAACACAATATACAAACATTAAAATATAAGAAAACCATTTGAGATGTAGACTTTGTGTTAACTTGGCTTATGTGTTGTTTAAACTTGCATTAATATTTTGTTCTTGAGGAAAAATGATCATTTCCTTTATATCCTAAATGGTAGTTTGTACTTTCCAGTTTTAATTCCATATTACTAAATGTCAGTAATATGAAACTTTTAATTAAAATTATTTCTGTAGTCATTTGAGAGGAACAAGAATATTCCACCCATTAGCTCCCATCAAACAATTAGAAGGGCTATTTGTTTCATAATATTCATGTAGTTTCTATGAATGCACACAATAAGGCTGTTGCCCTTCCCACCAGAAACCTCCATCCTCTCTGATTGGTCATCTCTGTGGGTCTAAACAGGTAATGACTATTATTTTGAGTTAACACTGCTGGTGTTCTTTAGATGCGTTGAACTGAATGTGGCACTGTCTAGTTATGACATAAGGCTGCACTTTTTAATATTTTGAAGAAGCTGGAATTCTTCCTTCCCTCTCTGCTGTGCTTTGGCTATGCCTTGCAGAGGAGGCTTTCAGAGATGCATAAAAGCTTAACGGTAGCTTTGTGGCATGCCTCCTGAAGAAAACAGTGGGTCATTAGGAAAGGTGGCTGATGTTTTAGTCAGAGTAAAGGATGCATTCAATAATTAAGTTTGGAGGTATGGGCTAAAACTTGAACTACAAAGCTTTTTAAAAAGCCACATGACAGAAAGTTAAAACAGCACAGCACTTGGTTCCTTTCCATAAAGCTAATAAACATAAACAAACCACCAACAATCTTATTAAACCTTAATGTGCAAAAAAATATCAGGTGACTTAAAAGCTACTTTTCTTTAGGTGTTTTGTGTGTGTTTCTGGTACTCGGGTTTTTGCTTTGATACATGTTTGTTTTTGTTTTTGTCCCACTTCCTCATGTTAATTGACATAATTTCTACTTGTAAAAGCCATGGGAAATTCTCTGTTGTGTTTCTGTACAGGTGTAGCAGGTGGTTGGTGTTCGTTCTTACTAAAGGGTCATTGCCTTCTATCTGTTGTATCTCTGTTTCCTCTTCCTTTTTTCTACTCTCATTTTCATTTCTGTTCATGCTTCTCCTATTTTCTTCTGTCCCCTGCAATCAGGTCCAGCAATATTTAAAAAATTCTGTAATAAAACAACAAAAAAGAAGAATTTAAATTAAAATCTGACAGTCAAAAGCTGCCTTATACCTTGGCAAAGCAAATTTGTTCAGCTAAACAGCAGCCAGACCATCGTTGTGCTTGCTATGAAGCTGGACAGGACAAGTTAAAAAATATTAAATAAATAAATAAATTAAAAAAGTCTATGACTGAAAACAGTTTGTCACCTTGTCTCTTAACATTGAAACCAAGACATTTAAAAAATAAATAAAAAAACAAAACAAAAAAAACCCAAGGCCACATTTAGAGCGTTGCCTCAGTGCTTCTTGGCCAGTTTCAGCTAACTGTCTCTTAAAAATTATTTAAAATTCAGACCAAAGTAACAACCAATGGGTATATTAATTAATTAGTATATTTATTTATTCATGTTTTTGCCCCACAATATGTAGTGGGAAAGCTGATGTCCAAATCAGGGTAGGTCTGTGCTGATGACTGACTGACTGTTGATATGCAGGAGAGAGACAGATACTAATAGAGTGTTGGCAGAGGAAAAGAGAAGATTATATTGCCATAGTGATGGGGGTATTAGAGAAAGTCATTACTGTCCATCATCAGGTAAATGAAGACATGTTTAAAAGGAGATGAATGGACCTGTTGATGGGGAAGGCTTGTTATGTTAGATCTGTTTGGAAAGGTGGCTGTGGGAAGGGTTCATTTTTCAATAAATATTTGATGGGAGAGGATGACCTGTTTTAGTGTGTGTGTACTGATGGAGGGCTGGTTATTTATGTGAGGCTATGAGCATCTGCATATTAAGAACCATTTAAAAGTGGGTTTTAAATAAGGAAAATGATCGCTTTCTCATTTTATCTTCCAACTGGGGAAATTTTATTTTCTTCCTCTTTGAATCTTTTTCAATTTCATGTATTGTCCTCTTTACTACCATTCCTTCATCCATCTTGCAATCTATTACCCTGACAGCCAAGTGAGGGAATGCTTTGTGTAGGCTCAGCAGTATATGAGCCAACCAAGCAAATCTGAGCAAAGTTATTTGTTCGTTATTACTTCTATGAGCTTGTCAAAGAAAAACTATCAGTGCCTGGGAGTTTAAAAAGATTATTATAACTTCATTGCACTGCTCTGATTTACAACAAAATGATCTGTTAATTAATGAAAACTGATTGCTGTGGAGGCATGCCAAACTGATGAGGTTAATTATAGCTCAGGGGTTACAAAAGACCACATGCACTCTTTATCACTAAAGGACCCTCTGATGTGATCCATAAGAGCGTAAGAGGGCTTGCAAGTTGCTTCAAGTAAACTATTTAAAATCAATGTGAATGCAGCAATGATGCCATCTCTGAAACAGAACTGATAGGAGCATCTTTAGATGGACCTAGGGGGGTTTTCAACTGAGCTGGTTCCAGTGCTGGTTCAGAGCCAGAGCCTGCCTGAGCACCAGTTTTTGACTTTCCACCGCCCAAGCACCGGCTCCTGGCTCTCAAAACTGGTTCCAAGCAGGCTCCAACTCTTTGCTGGGCCAGATCTAAGAACCGCTTCACATCAGCAGTTAGTGGCAGGTAAGAGCTGGGACAAAAGGCTGCTTTCAGAAATCTACAGGAGGAGATGCTGCAGCCGGCTATGAAACAACCATTCACCAGCTAGTAAATTACTGTAAAAGGCTGAACAATTTTTCAATGACCATAACAAAAAAACAAACACAATTTGAATGTTTGCGGAGATTGCATGAAAAACATCTAATAAAACCTTTTAAATTCCTCTATATATCAGTAGTGAATAATAGTATGCTCACAACAAATACATTTATAATTAATGTGCCTAGCTATGTAATATAGTGTTAATGTGTATGCATAATATATAATATATATATATATATATATATATGCATAATGTGCATTCTTATGCACAATTGCACTGCATTCGGTGCTCAACTATAACCAAACTTAATTACTTATTTGACTCTTACTCAAACTTCAATAAAACCAAAAGCCAGAGTAAACTGTTTTGCAATTTAGGTTAATTTTTATGGAGCAAATACTACAATTTATGATCTGCAAAGTTGTGTAAACAAGAAATGATGCCACAAATTTATTGCTCCTCACAGTTAAAATACTCCATTACCAGAAGCTCCGTCCCTTCAACACTGACTGCATTCAATGACGCAGCACCGACTTGGCTTCGTCTGTGGAAAACCGAACAGGTTCGCTGGAAGCACCAGCTAAGCCCTGGCCCTAGCACCAACACCAAACCAGCACTGGTTCAGCTTTGGTCAAAATACCCCCCTAGAGGGCCGTGGGAAACAGAAAACACTAAAATATTCCCCGTAGAGCTTTATATATAACCAAAAAAACATAAAAGTAAATCTGCTTAATTGTACAATACAAATCTTTGTCAAAACATATCTTTTTCACCAAAGAAAGTTCACAGCTCAAAGTGTAAATAAAGGGGTTTTAGAAAACATGTAGAAAGTAGAGAGAGAGCAGGTAAATGTAAGCACCAACTCAACATGTGTCTACATTTAACATCTAGTAAGTCAATCACAATCTGTAACCTGTCAGTACGGATTGATTGTTGCTTCACAATCTTGAAGGACTTCAAATACACATGCATGTAAACTGACATAATTTATGGTCACAGCCATGAGACAACGACATCATCCCTAATTATCAACGACATCATCTCTAATTACCTGGTTGGGAATTCACTGCCTGACTCAGCATCTCTGTGTCCTTTTAAATTCAAAAGACTGCTCAACACAGCTGAAACATAATACTTTAGGACTGAAAAGTCCACAAGTAAAATTTTATTAGTTAAAAAAGTGTTTGAAACTTTTGTTGTTTTGATTATTTTGATTAAGTTAAGAATAAAATTAATATTGTAAATAAAAAATACATGGAAAAAACATACATATACAGAATTTAAAAGTTGTAATGCATGTAAACAAAGAAAAATAACTACCCAACATAATAATGTTATGTTTAAGTTAAAATAATTTTGTTAGTCATTCATGCGACAGTGTTTAATGTCTTTTGTGAAAATTGTTTAGGTCGGCCAAGATATAATGCATAATCTTGAATTGATTTTTTTTTTTCACATTGGCTTGATTTTATGCTCAGCTGACTATTTTAGCACAGAGGTCACATAAGCGGTGGATAATTGAACGAGTGGTTGGCAAAAATTAAAGACTGTCAACAGCATGAATAAATACACTGTTCGATCAATAAACAGAGTTATACACCTGTAAAACTAATATTTAACTGAGATTATTTATGTGATTAAAGAAAGAGAAATGTGCGTTTTTACTTCAGAGATACACTGAGCATAAAACTGTGTTTCATACAAGTCGCCTTGAAGATCAGAGGCTTCAGCAGTGCCCTGAGATGACATTGTTGTGAAATAGCACTATACAAATAAAGCTGAATTGAATTGAAGGGTACTGTATCTAAAGTGACAGTAATTTAAATGTCAGACAGCTGGTCACACACTAAGTGTCACATTAGAAATTCTGTCATAATTTAAAGTGTATATTGTATCATTTTGTATTATTTAGTGCAACAGATATGGGAAGTTTATTTATAAAAATTATGTTGTTTATCTTAATTGCAGACAAAATCTTAGTCTATCCTAATAGCAAAGTTCTGGAAGAATAGGTACAGAAATGCTAGTAGTGTAACATTTAGCAAACTTTTCCTTCACATGTATTAAAACTGTGTTTGTGTGAGTTTATTTCATTTTATTGGAGCAGGAATTATGCTAAATAAGATTGCAGGTGGGGTTTGAACAGAGTTCAGGATAAAGGTTTAGGTCAGTCTGTCCACCATGAATGGACGTCATTGCAGTGCCCTGTTAAGAACTCCTGCATGAACTTTTGTGTGTGTGTGTTTGTGTGTCCTCTGCTCAGTGGACACTGTCATAGAAAGCTGACATGACAGGACAATAAATGTTCCTCAAGCTTGATTGGACATGACACAGATACCCACCGTGCGATGGAAAAGACCTCTGCTGTAATCTGATAGTGAAGCTATACAACAAACATTTTCCAAAGGCTTTAAAGCAAAATGAATATTAAAGCTAACTAGAAGTTTCTGAACCCATTTTAAGATTAAATATTAGCACAGTAAAATGTGTAGTGTGTGGTCAGTCACATTAATCAAACCCACTGACTTACTTATTTCATCCAGCCTTACTACTCTCACCATGATCATTTTCTATTTTTGAGGGCTTTATTTGAAAAAGCTCATATGTGACAAGACCTTTCTGAGTGCTGATGTGCATTTTGTTGAAGTTCATGTAGGTGTAGGAGACATCTGATTCCTTCTTTTCTGTTCACACAGGAACCTTGGAAAGTCAGGGCTCAGAGTATCATGCTTAGGACTGGGTGAGTAATGTCTGCTTCATATACCCTCATCATGCCCTGGAAAAGAAAACAACAATATAAAAACTATGTAGGTTGAAGAAATACACAACACAGCAATAAAATAGAAGTGTGGCCCATATTTTCTTAGTAGCCAGACTATCGCTCTTTATTTCAACTCATCTTGAACTATAGTTCTCCAGGTTTTTTTTTTTTTTAATATTGGCTGTTTTACTTTTTCAGTCCAATCCTTATACATAACTATACTTGATTTTGCTTGTTTTTCTTCAGCTACTTATATTGATAAATCATTCAAGCACAAAAGAGGCACCAAACTCAAGGGCTGAACTATTGCTTCTACACATAACTCAACAAAGAACTCATTCCAATCTGCATTTTCAGGCTTTTTGTTAATAACAACTTGTAGCAAAGACAAATCATTTGTACCCATTTATTTAGTTTCACTTAGTTTCACAGTGTTTTTGTGCCAACATGTCAGCAGCATGTAATTATACAAAATTTGGATGAACA
>JBAMHW010000009.1:24841051-24860094 GCA_037177495.1 Rhadinocentrus ornatus | reverse complement strand
CGGATTTTGAGGTGCTGATTCTCATCCCTGCCGCTTCACACTCGGCTGCGAATCGCTCCAGCGAGAGCTGAAGATCATGGCTCGATGAAGCCAACAGAACCACATCATCTGCAAATAGCAGATGATGTGGTTTTTTACTTTGATTAGATCAATCTTACATTGATTGATCTAATCAATGTAAGAATTATTTCTGTAAAAGGTCATTTGCTGTATAATTTTATAAGCAATTCTTCATTTGTCCAATGTTTTAGGTTTTTGTTATGATGCAATAGTATTTCTAAGCTCATTTGCAAACTACTACACCCACACATAAGATATGTTACAAATTTATACATAAAATCAGTCCATTATTGAAGTCTCAGAGAAGCCATAGATCATCACCAAGTCAGTTTCATTGAATTTGAAATATTTATTAGTTTTCCCAGCCTAATTTCTGGTAGAAACTCTCTGAAACTGCATGTGCTGGTAAAACTACTGTCGTTCCACATTCCTATCCCTGGTAAATATGTTATAATAATTCAAGCAGTATTCTCCCAACTACCAAAGCTTATCATACTGGGAAAAGATGTTATTGTTTTTTAAAAAGCCAAGCTTTAACAAAAAAAAAGAAAAAAGGGTAAAAACAGAAAACACAATCCTCAGCTGCCAACATTGTATTAATTGCAATCACAGTGTTAGTCACGTTTTTACAGGGCTGCTTTGCAATGGAGAAATCTAGATTTTTTTTTGCATTCAGAAACCAGAGTTGAAAGTCATGTTGAGATATTAGCAGTACTTCAGAGTTAGGTAAACCACCATGCTGGTTGTTATCCCTGCTCAGAGGAGACCCTTGAGGGATAAGATCAGAGATTAGATCAAAATCTCCAGCGACCTCGTGGGACACAAGCTTTAGCTGGCTTAGACAGGCTGACCTTCAACTAAATGTTATCCTAAAGTGACAAAGTACACCCTACTTAAGTTTTCTTTACTTGATTTTGCTGTACTTTTTGCAGTGTCTTTCTATAACCCTTGTATCTCCGTGTAACTGATACAGAATCATGCATGGTTTTTACTTGTGCTGACTCAGCTTCCTTACATTACCTAACCAGCATAAGCATACATGAAGGAATTTGTGTAATGTTTTCAACTTGGCCTGCTGTAAGTTTAATAAAAAAATCCTGTGTAATAGAACTCAGGGGTATAGCTCTTGCATATAATACATAACATGTAATTTGTCTCTCTCATTTTTCACTTAATAGGGAAGAAAAATCCTTTCCTTATAAGAATTTATTTGGTTTTAAATTGGGAGAACACAAGAAGAGTTGTCCAAATGATGTGTACTTTCACTTTAGCCAGGAAAAAAGGAAATAAAGAAATCTGAACTGCATAAAAGCTTCTGAATGCTCTGTTACACAAAAGCAGCAGCCATGAAACTAAAGCCAAATGAGTTTCCTTGGTGGGACTGTAGCTGACATCCAAAGAGGCTTTTTGGTGCCTTGCAGAATTTTTGTTTGTCATGGTGTAATGTCTGGCTCGCACGATAACTGTGTGCGCTGCTGCCACAGGTGGTTCGCGGTAGTCTGGAAAGGCTGACTCAAAATGGTTGAGCTTCTCAGAGCAGAAAAGGTCAGTATAATGCCAGCAGCCTGCTGCATGCTGTGCCTGTGGCACACATGAGGCAGGCTGGGAAAAAGAAGAATGGAAAGAGGAAAGAGTATGATGCAAAACATGCATCATCATTTAACTGAAAGGAATATTACCAAGACACATGAGAATAATGTGTGTGCTGACATTATCTCACAGTCAAACATTCTTGTGAGGTTGCTGTGCAGTGAAATTAGCAACCAGCAACTGAAAGTGTAAAAATAACAGGAAACATCACATAATTCTGTAATTTACAGTTCATTTTGTTAAAATTTACTGTCTCATTCTTGTAAATACATGTTCAGCAAATTCAGGAATCCCGAGGAAGCATATACTGTATTTCCAGCATATATGAATGGTTACAAAGAAGTTTAAAAGTGTTAATCAGAGCAAAAAAAAAAAGAGGAAAGGGAAAAAGAGGGCTCATTTATAAAAGGGTCTAGATTTAAATGAACTGATTATTACAACTAAAGGGGTAGTCTAATGTCAAAAGTAAAACAAAATTTGTTAAAAACAAAGAACCATCGACATTGCAATTTTCCAAAATCAGTTTCGTTAATGTTTCTTCAGCATTATTCATGTATTAACTTTAACCAGTCATCAGATCTGGTGGTTTTATGGCTTTTGAATCCTCTTTTTAAAATGTAAACAGCTTGGACAGACAAATCTCCCATGTAGGTGAGATGATGCTGTATGAATGCTGCATTATAATCAAGAACATGGTAGTGCTGATGTAGACCAACATACTGTATAAAGGTGGATTGCATGCTGCATTCACTTGCACCTGGGCATCTAAGGTTTACCCAGATAAAGGTGTTAGAATTTGATTGCCTGTTCATGTGGCAGTATACCTGAGGGGCCAGTCAGATTTTAGTTATGCTTTCAGTATAACTTATAAATCTTTTTTGCTGAAATACCACTATACGGTACCTCTATATTCTCTTGTACCTCATTTTAAGTGCTAATGAGCACTGGGGAAAATTTGTAAGTACTTATAACTTCAAATTGTGGGCTGTGTTGTGCTGTTTTACTGATAAACTGTTTGGAGTTTATGCCTTTTATTCCTCCACCATCCCTTTATTCTTCCATTAATTGTGATTAATGGTCCTCACCAAGTGAGATACAACTGCAGATCGTCACTTATGTGCTGAAAGATTCTGCTCCTGTGCACTAAACAATAAACTATGAGTTTTATGGCAAAATCTACTAGAACAAATACCTAGCGATAAGCATATTACACATTTATTTGTATTATTGAATGAATAATCATATGCTTCTATGTGTCAGTGGTTGTGTGAGTGTAAACCAGAAAATGCAACTGTTACCAGAGCTGTACCCTCTAAAAATCCAGCCTGCAACTGCACTATGGTGCCCTGAGAGAAACCCTGTCACACCAGCACCAGCTTCATTTACATAATACCTCTTTCTGCTTCTCTTATTGCTCTTCAGAATTGTCTCTGCATATTTTCCACCTTTCATTGAGCAGCATGCAGAATCCAAAGTGCACCTAGACAATGCTGAGAAATGTCAACTTTAAGCTTTTTTCAGTGAGCAATAGAAGCTAGAAGGTAGCTTTCTTAGTTGAAAAAAACTGCATAGCCTTGTACTGGAAATTTTAAAAAGTTGACATCAGCACTTTAATACGCATGATCGGTTTCAAACGGTGAAAAAAGATGTTACATTAAAACCTGCACAGGTAGATGAATTTAAATTCCCCATGACATCATTATTGTAGGTATAGATGCCTTGATGATGTGACAAGGTTAGAAAAAATTAAAATGAACCTGTTTCTTTTACACCTTTCTCTACCTAAACTCTCCATTAACACATTCAGGATATAAAGAGATGAAACCCAGAGCACACAGTAATAGTCTGACTCTAAAGAAGCACATACACATGGATAAACATAAATTGCTGTGCAAATAATTAAGCGCTGTTTAAACTCTTGCCCTTCACACAGTACAATCATTGAGGTTTCAAAATATTCTTAATTCATCTTCCAGCGTGGGGAGTTTAACAGATGATATGGCTCCCACAGAGCTCAGATTTAATAAAATGAAAATAGGATTTCTTTAACACACAGACACAGGAATCTGCAGGGTGAGTTCTCCAAGATCTTTGGGACAGCATGATACCTTGCCAAACACAATGAAAGGTTTCATGGAGATCTACAATGGATAACGCAGGCTGCAAATGCTGTTACACATCAAATATGGATTTAAGTTTTTTTTTTAAACTTTTTAAAATTTTCTATGAAAGTGGCACCCTAACAAAACTTAATTTGACATCTTGTCTCCTCTGCGCTCTTAAGATCCAGTGAAAGTCAGTATGGTGTTGGCCCTTTTCTTTTCTCTAGCTCTGTCCCTTTCTATCGTTCTTTTCCACACTTCCTCTGATAATGTGCTCTTGCATTTCTTTGCTAAATCAGCCATGCCGCATGCTTAAAATGGCCATTGTGTTGATATCCAGTTGGTGGTGTGTTGCATTAGTACCGCACATCCCGTGGAAAGGACATGTGAAATAAATATGTATTTTACTCAGTCTGTTTTCTAAGTACTTATACATGTTAGACACCATTTAAAAGTTAAGATTCATCAAATTTTAATGATAGATACCATTCAGGGCTACAATCACAACTGTAAATTCAGGTAACACTTATTTTTGACAAGACACGAATGCATTTATCTTGTGAAGCAATCCTGTTACATCAGCAAGGGTCCAATTGAAGTGGGCCAGTAAAATAGTTCCACAACAACTTTATATATCCACAAAAACCCGTTTCAGTCAATAAATTTGTGTATTTTATGGGATAAGTAAGATGCAGCTGTAATGGGATGCTTCAGGCTAGAAAAATATGTTGTGAAAAGTGGTTCCTCCACCTTGGGGTGCAGAAGGGCAATAACAGCTCCAGGAATGTGTAGAATAGGTATCAGTGTGCTATTAAAACAAGTCGGAAGCTCTTACTTTAACAGTAGCAAACTATGTATCATTGTTTTAATTTGACTGATGAATAGAACTTACAATTTATTTATTAGTGCCTCCACAAAATGAGTTTATTTTATAACACCACATCACTATCATGGAAACCAACTTGCTGATTGCCATGGTTACATGTGAACACATTACAAAGAAACTTATTTTTATTTATCCATTTTCATTCATTGAGTTGCATATATTTTCTTTTAAGAGATTTCATGTCTTTAGTGAAAGAAGCTGCAGACCAAATGTGGAATTTCATTCACTTGACACCCTGTTTACATAAATACTCTACATTCCTCCCATGCTTTAATTTTTTACCTTTTCCCATGTCTTCCTTCCTAAAATATATTTCCTTCTTCCCTCCTCCTCTCTCTGTGGCCCCATGGGTACCGTTCTCTCAGGGCCCAGCTGCAGCTACAAGCAGCCTGTTATTTTGTTAAGAGGTTTTTTGGGGGGTTATCTCTGTGCTGAGGAGGGATCAGGGGGGCTTTAACATGCTCACATAAGTGCATATAGTTTTACCAAAGCTTCAATAAGCAGTACAAAAACCAACAGGAAAGGTTTTTCTTTTCCTCAAATGTAAACAAATGAAACATATTTGTTTATTTATTACAAATCAGCTTTATATGCAGCAGTAAAGTACTAAAGCCAGCTTTCCCTTGCTTTACTCCAGAGAGTGAAACATTTTACATCGTCTTTCTAAAAGCGACAGCTTGCTGGTTAAAATTCAGTCTGTTGTTCATTACTACAGCAAGCCAAAATCTGAAAGTCAGTTATTATCAATATTTTACACTTACAATACGGCAACTTATTCCATATTTAAGCACAACATGATCTGATAACACATAATTCCAAATCCAGAAAATACCTTATGATGTGTAATAACACTGTCTACCCATGGTTAGGCTTCTCAGTGGTTAATAGTAACTGAATTGATTAAAAGAAAAATCCAGAGAGAGCAACTTGGAGGTTGAATAAGTGATTGAGAAATTCATCAGGTCATCTCAGCATGGGTGGTCTGCAGCTTTAGATAATCCTCTATCTTCATTCAGTGAGAACAGCTAACAGGGTGACCACAACAGGGATCTGCATGCTCCAGTGATGCTCATTATTTGGAAATATGGAAGACAGAATGTTTATGTGTGTTCATATGAGCAGAATCATCTTAAGTTGCTGACAAAACAAAAAAACAAAAACAAATCAGAATCGATGATTAGCATTATCTAAGGTTTTAGCATTTGGGTTTAAAGAATTTCCCTTTAGACTAAACAAACACTTAACAAACACTGATGCAGCATTGTCGATTGATAAATTCTGGAACATTTTGTGGTCCTGCAGCGTATAAGGCATGAGGAAATTGGACGAGAGTATACATCACTGTGGTACTTCTCAAGGACAGATACAAAATGAACCAATATCCACTCAATGCGCTATCTACTTTGTTTTTTCATTTTAGCCTTATCCTTTAAAATCATCAGCTGCATGGTCCAGCATCCTAATAATATTCTTTTAAATTTTCTCTCTTTGACATGTTTTTATTCTCTAAAAGAAAAATCCAGAGGCCAAACTCAACACAAAGTGTCTCCTCTTTACATCCTGCACAGCTGTGTATTTTGCTGCTTCTCATTTTTATGTCTGGTTGATCCTCCTATGAACAACTTGAAAACATGACACAATTTGAATTTGAACGCCTTAAGTAGTTCTTCGACCTACTGAAAATAAAACGATAAATGATCTTTTTTCGTCATTTGGGAGCAGAACTATAGCAATAATAAGTAGACAGGACAGAAACGATGTAACAGGAGAGGGAGGTGGAAAATCAATAAGACTTAAAGAAGAGCACAGGAGACAACCATGCAACAGAAGTTAAAATAAGTGGAAAGGATGGTGGGTGTGAGTGAGAATGTGGTTTTGTCCTTGTATTTATGTGTATGTGGAGTATAACAAAAGAGAATACCAAGAATAGTCTTCAAGTTTAAGAACACACACTTTTTTTAAAACATTTGATCTATCTGTCAAAACAAAAAGTTGCTCAGTTAAAATTCAAAGTGGAAAATTTGAGATTTAGATTGGAATTTGCACTGTAAAAATCAATGCTAATATGTTCAGATGTTGTGTGTTTGAGATATGCTGTGCAACCAAAAGATATTGGCTCAACTTCAACCTGTGTAATACCATAAACAGGCCAAACTGCCTTAAATATCATTACACTATCTAACAAATATGTCTGTTATGAGTTTCACTGGCACAAATTTGCATTTGCCTTGATTTCTTTACCATTTTGTTGGATCCAGAATGAGTTAAAAAATGCAAAATAAATCATGACTTAGTTTTAAACCAGAAAGTCTTAAAATTTTGACAAAACAGATTTAGGAGATCAACTGAAGTGAGAAAGTGAAAGGCTAAATCTAAATCACACTATACAGTCCAGGACTGCAGTCTCTGCACCCAGAGGTGCAGGATTACGAGCAGATGTAAAAGATTGAATGTTTTTAATGCAAATCTTTTATTTCCAAAGGCTGCTTTATTGTGAATTAATTTGAGCATACTTGTTGCCTTTAACACCTCTCAGCTTTCTGAGGAGGTGCTGCTGGCTGATCAGATTTACTATTGTATGACAACATAAAAAAAACGCTTCCAGCATTTTCCATCAGCAGCTCCCAGTAAAAAGAGTAGCTTGTTGTTTGCAGGGCTTTAATTTCCATCAAAGAGAAAACTGAGCTGGGTCAAGAAGAGCAGTGGCCTTGACATTAGAGCTCTGCAGGGTTTTTCATCCCACGCTGAGCCTCAGACACAAAGCTTAGAGCTGGGACTGGACATTATCAGCTGTGATTACATTTCCACCACGCTGGAATCGGCTTAAAAGGATGATTGAGCACACAAATACAGACCCTCGCATCAATATACAAAGTCTCAAACTGACTTTAACACAGACACAGAGGCAAAAAACGCACGCATGTATGGATAGGAACACACAAATGATCACTCATTAGACTTAGATAAAGATATATATAGTACTATATATAGTGGCACCAACAGATCCAATAAATCCTTAGGGGATCATCTGCACTCAACTCTACCAAGATTTAATTTACAGTGTAGAATAATGAGCTCTGTATTATAACACTCTGTCTGCTGAGAATAGCAGATGGTTTTGTGCTCTTTCATTTAGGTCTTTTTTTAATGACAGTTGGCTGAAATGAATAAAGTCAGAGGAAGAACTGTCTGTTCATTTGGTGAGATTTTATGAGCACATGCTGGGTGAGACAATGCCAGATGAAAGACTCAACAGGTGGACGAAATAGAGAGCAAAGAGAGGAGGTGAGTCTCCTGACCTGATGTGAATTAATCAGCTTTACCAAATAAAGAACCATTAAATGGCTGGTAAAATGAATAAATCACAGAAGAAAGGCTGAAAGGCTTCAACCTCTTCTACTTCTTGAGTAGAAAATTCCTGTTCAACGTGAGACTGAAAAGATTTTCTAGTGCTTTAAATTATACTATTGGTTTATAACTGGGCTATTAATAACTTAATTCTTGATTAATAGGTTACTTTGTTATATGATTTGGTTATGGTTTAGATTTTTGGCAGTAGAATACAACAACTCTCCAGCTCAAGCTCTTCAAGACAAGCATACCTTCATGAATCAAAAAGCAGACTGGAATAAAAGGACCAAACCACAGAGAGTCCAGTCTGTTTGGTCAGTGTGAATGTGCATTCAGACTCTGGTGCGTACCAAAGAAGCAAACTCTAGTCCGCTTTAAAACCGGGGGTCTCAGTCTGCTTGACAGTGGGAAAGCAAACGGTCCAGTAAAGTAATTTCATTACCAATATTTTAAGTATAACGCACTAGTTTACTTTGTTACCCAAAAAAGTAATATCGTTACTCTCAACACTGGTCAGAGGCAGTGCTGTGGTTGTCTCCTGATGATGGTAGGAAACTTCCATTTGTAGGCTAGCTGGCTCGTATTACATGTCTATAGGTGAACAAAGGGATGTATTGTAGCTTAGGAGCAAGCGTGTACATAATTGTAGGCAGGGTCAGGGAAATTCACAGACTGGCAATGAAATAGGGTTTAATATATAGATATACAGCTCCACATTCTTATATATCACAGACTACATTTTCCCCATATTTCTTCTCAATACACCAAAAACACTTTGCTGCTCCTTCTGCACAGTTTTGACACAGTGTGAATGAGAAAGATTGTTTTTCCACGATGAAGCAACATTCATTTTCACTGAGGAACTGTCCTGAGGATTTAGTGTCTCCTCTAGATGGGTGTCTCCAGCCTTCTGACTGGCTTAGTAGCATCATTCACAGGGCACTCATTAGCGTGTTGTCCAATGTACATAAATGTGCTCTCGTTATACCTACGTATACACAGAAAAATGCATGTGAAAAAATAAGGCCAGGTCCTCTAAATGTTCTGTACACGACTTTAGCATGTAAAAAACAGTCATCAGGAAATACAAAACTCACACAAGTACTGAGCGGCAGCTCAGAACTGGACAGATTTTTCTCTTGGGAGCTTTACTGGTGTTGTAGCCCGGGGATTAGTTTTGTTTACTTCAGTATGTCAAACACACACAAACAGAGACACTGGCAGAAAGCACTAACAGGATAGAAATGTTGCCTGATGATGACATGTCTCTTTCTTTGTGTCCCTTCCAGGTACATGGGTGACATTTGGAGGACAGATAACAGATGAGGTATGAAGTATTTTCCTTGATCTTACATGTTTGATTTAAAAAGCATTTCGTCAATGATGGCATTATACTGCTGACATGATGTCTTCTTATTATCTTATTTTATTAACTTATTTTAGTGTTACCAGTTATTTAGTTTATTGTAGTATAGACTGAGTAGTAATTAGCTTGGATAGAGATATGTGTTCTTAATCTCTTATTTCAAGCTAGTTCAAACATGAATGGTCAGAGTGGTAAATACAGCAAAAAAGAAAAACAAACTTATATTAAATGCTGATTTTGCTACAGTTTCATAACCATAACGCTGCTACAGGTGCAGTAAGAAAGTCTGTGTTTTGATTTTGACGTCTATATCTGTCAGGCGGCACTTTACACTTTCTTCTGGGAGATTTCCCCTTATTTCTAGAAATTGTACTTTAATTTGACCTTTAAGTTGGGCTTTCAGTTGATTTTCATTTTCAAGTTTAGTAAAGTATTATAATTTGGTTAAAATTAAACTTTTTATATGACTCATGTGACAAAAGAGGTTGTCTTCATTGCTTGTGTTTTATCAATAAGGAAAATGAATTATAAGAAACTGCTTAGAGACTTAAAAAAAAACTTATACCCTAATTATATCCGTGGGCTTAATAACAACCAATTTTGTCAACTTAATTGGCTAATAATGGTTATTTTAGATACACTGGAGAGGATTTGTTTTAACATTTTTATTGTTGATACTGCTGCAACTGTGATCCTAACATACACATACAGATGAGAAAGAAACATATTAGTCATGCCTGCTTCCTCCACTCCGGTGCGCTCCACATCCCCGGAGTACAGATCACCGGCTACAGCACTACAATACCCAGAAACCCTGAGCTTCAGCCATCTTGGACACACCTGCCTCCTATCATCATCTTCATTAGTCTGCACCTGGTCTTCTGCCTACATGTAATCATTGCACAGAGTGCTACATTGTGTAGTATTCTAGATCCTGCTTTTGGCTCACGCCAGTCATTGTTGCTACTTCGACCCTTAATTAAATACCCTGAAAGCTTACCTGCGATTGTGTCCGGCTTCTCTTTTGATCAGCCTGACATAATTTAATGGAAAACCTGGCAGCTTAAACAGTTTTAAACCTCAAACAGGGTAATTGTGGGTCAACTGTTGCACCATTATTTTTAAGGGATGATGCTGTAGTTATCACACCATATGGTTGTCTGAATTACTAAGTTTCAATACCAAAGGCTGAATTCATCTACGGGTTATTTATTTAATTATTTATTTATTTATTTATTCATTCATTCCTACTGACATTTATTCATGCTGTAATTAAAAAAGACAGGTGTCTTTTTTTCATTTCTAAACATAAGTAATAAGTATAAGTAATAACCTTTGTCGAGTGTTTTTGCATGATGAGCCCCATTTTGGACCATATTTAAACTTTTCATGATATACTGACAATTTATAATTAATAAATGGTCTATATATTTGCAATGTTGATAAAAAAAAAGTTGCACAACAAACAGTAGCCCGTAAGGACAGGAGCTGGTGACCCCTGGTGTAGCTTTAACTATTCATAAGTAAATGTAAATAAGAAAAGTGAAAGGATTTTGGGAAATAATTCTTGTCTGGAGGCCAGTCGACTAATGTCGCCATCTGCCCTGTGCTAATCGTTTGTGGCCACATTTATTGTTTTTAATGGCTACATCAGGATCATAGTGATGCAAGATGTCAGAAAATAACATCATGACAAATGTGGTGAAACACTGAACGTCAGCTGCATCTATACTTTCAGAAAGAGAAATGAGTGAGAAGAATATTTTTTAACCTTTACTGTAAAACTGCAATGTTTTGCTCTTCTGACCGCTATAAATACAACAGGTTTTGGCATGTGATGTGGTTTGGATCATACTGCAGGACAATCATAACCTCACAAGCTATTGCAGCTGATCTTTATCCAATAAACACATTTTTGGAAGGACCAGAATGAGTTGTTAAGTGTAATGTGAACAAACTGACATCCAATAGTTTTAACTACACAGAGGAAATGTCCAAAATTCTGATTGACAAGGACTGATTGATAGTTACCAGAAATATTTAGAGGCAGCTATTGCTGTCTGGATACTGACAGTGAAATATCACATCCTACTTGCACTTGGAAAAAAATATATCATATTCTTGTTTTATTAGTTTGATTATGTTTTTTTTTGTTTTTTTTTATGGACTTATAGGAAAACCTGAAGATTTTTCAGGTCACATTTATGCAGTTACATGATTAACTAACATCCAAAGACTGCTGTACAAATCATTAAGGACAAACTGTGAGCCAACACATGATGTGTTCATATGTTAACATAGGTCCCCTTTATGCTCTTGCTGATGAACAATAATGTGCTCTGATGTTGCTCTTGGGGTCGTGGCCTTGGTCATCACAAACACACACATATGCAAAAACATACTTAAAGCGACACAGAAGCTCATCTCAGAGGACACAGAAACAGTAAGCTTATGTAACAGTATTATATTTCTTGCCTCGGGGTTTAGTGCCGTCAACTCTCTTGGCACCCTCAAAGCTCAAGCGCCCTTTTTCTACTTCATTATTCTGAATGTCCCCAGTGACTACCAACGTCACTGGTATTCATCATACACTTGAGGCAACTTGTAAACAGCTGAGATTCATAAGGGACAAGGTGGTGGGCTCTCACAGAATCAGTGTTCAATATTACATGATTGACCCAGTGCTGAAGACAATGTTTAAGCTCTCAGTAGACAGAAAAGTGAGTGTTGCAACTAAAGAAAAAAAAAATAGAAAAAGAAATTGGTGCTGCTGACTGAGGGGGTCTCAGAAAATATGCAATACTTTGTAATTCCATCTTATAAAAATGGTGGCCACTTAAATCTGAAGATAAAGAGCTGTTGGGTTAAAATGTCCCATGTTGCACTGTTAAATGTCATGGACATCATGTGACTTAAAATTCTTCATAAGAGCTCAGTATTTCTCTTCTAATTATAAAAATGAAAAACCTCGCTCACACATAAAAATACCCCAAATCTACAGCATGTGACAGCTGCACACTGACTTCCACACAACTCAAAGCTGAAGTATTTTTTTATTTGCTAATAAATGTACTGATAAATGTTTTATAAATGGGTAACTTTGAAATACAAAGTCATCATTTTTTTTGTGCAGGATGAAATAAATCATAAAAAAATCTAGAACCAGCTTTTAATATACTGCTGTCAGAAATGCATTATCAGTTAGCTTCTGAACATTCTTGTCTTCACATTCAGCCATATAGAAAGTTTATAACCATAGGGTAAAAAAGTTAACTTTACTTAGTTGTTTTTAAAAGGATAAAAGTGTATCAATTGTATCAAAATGAATTTAAAGTAAGCATATCCTGATGATGCTGACTGATGCAGCAAGTTTGGAGTTTTGAAGAGGAGTCATGATGTTCTCTCTTAAGTCAATGTGGGTTGTATGTGGGAGGCTACTACAGCCTTGATTTTGGGGCTGAGACAGAAAATATTTTTCTTGTCATAATTCCTCCATCTTTGGGAAACCGTTTTTCCCACCTTTCCACCAGAATAACCACAAAGGAAGAAGCCTGAGGCATAGCCACCCAGGTGTTCCTGCAGCTTTACACTGACTCAGTGTTTGTCTCTAGGTGAGGATAAAGTTTAAACAAATGGTTTCTGCAGTTTGTGTTTGACTTTCTAGAAGTATCTCCACTTCTGAATGCCATAAGTCACAATCAGTACATTAAATATGTCTAGAAGTCAGACATAGTCATAAATGTGAGTAAGCAGTGATGCTTCATCACCAACATACACTTCCTGACCACCCGACTGTCACGTTACGCTCTTTTTGACAGTGACTTGCCAAACTACTTACTTTTCTCAACATGTTGACAAGTGTATCCTTTTCCATTCTCCTCCTAAACCATCATTACTTCATTCATTGCACACACCTATCATGAGTTTACTTACTTTTTAATTATCTTTAAATTTGATTTGAAGAAGAAGCGTTTATTTGTTTTAAATCCCTTTTGCCTATTTACACTGTACATTTTTCTTTGTCCTGTCTTTTTCAAGCCTCTTACATCTGAATTGCCCTTTTTTTTTTAACTCTGTATTATCAAACTTAAAATTTACATTTTTCTCTCATTTTCTTAGTGATTACCCAGGGCTCAGATTGAAGTAGACTTTTACAGATGGTGATGCTGCTCTATTTCAGTTTTTTTCCCTTTATTACCCTCTTAGCTGTCTGAGGAGAAAGGGAGAAAATTCTCATCTGACAATGGCATAGTTCTCACCGATGGAAGGTGTCTGATCAAGCCCTGCTTACACTGGGTGAAAATGCTAATTATTCATTTTTTCACAGGCAGGCACAGCAGACAACACTTTTTTTCAAAGAATAGATTAATCTAAAATTATAGCCTATTATGGTAACTGATAGCTTCATATTATGCCATTTAAATATCATTATTCTGTTTAAAGTTCATAATGCAATGATCAAGCATGCTTTGACTTGCATTCTTTGTCAAGGTGGCCTCAGGCATCACAGTAATCCTCTGCCTCAACTTCAATGAAAAATTATTCCAAACATCCCCATACAGACTTTAAATAAAGAAAATGAATGGATGGAAAAATGAAGAAAATGGTGAGCTTTAACAATGGGCTAAAGCCCTTTAATCTCCAGGATATTTTGAAGCTTTCAGTAAAATTTGACATGCACACACATATAGAGAGAAAAACATTAAAAAGAGGTAGCATTGGTCCTCCTGGTTTGACATGATGGGCCTAAATGCAGAACAACCAAGTCTTTAAACAAATAAAACTCCTCAGAAAATCTCAAATTGATAAAAAGAAAGATAAATAGTGGCAGAGGACCACAAGAGCCACCCAATTTAATCTCTTAGAATTGGTTGGTACAACATGTGTTTTAGAAGTAATAACTGGGGTGTCAAACATACAGTCCGGGGGCCAAATCAGGCCAGAATTTCAAATATTTTTTTAATGTAGCCAGAGTAAAGAGAATTAAAGACCAACAAAGAGGATTCCAATTTTTAATTTATTCTCCTGCTAGCACACAGACCAATTATCAGTATATTTCTTTCAGTGGATTCCCAGAGCAGAAATGTTTGTTTTTGTATCACTGAGTAACTCTGTGCTTCACTGATGTGGTGCACTGAGATAAAGACACACCTTCACTGCTTATTTTTTAGGTTTTAGAGAATAAAACTATGCTGATCAACATAATGTGATCAGGAGACAAAAAACACCTTTAACTTCTCCACAAGAGTTTTTTCTATAGTGTTTCTTTTCTTTTAAATGTGGAGCTTTATCATTAGGAGATTTTTTTAAGCATTTTGTCTGGTGAGGAGGGTCGCTGCCAGATGGCACTGCATTGGCTCAAGAAAAGTTTATCTTCAGGGAGGATTTTAAAACTGATTTTAAAATACTATTGACCCCTAATGGGAGCTGTGTTCTGACTGAAATGTGTTTCTAAGAATCAGGTTTATTGATTTTTACTTTACTTATGCTTTTCTTGTGTTTATGAAGCAAATATAAGATATCAATAAAAGTTATTATAATTTTACATCATCATTCGCTTGGACTACAACCCAATTTATACTGGTTACTGAGAGTAGGCTGAGACGGATTCTCAGGGGAGAGATTATCTAATTCCTCTAAACACAACACCTCTGTTGTCTGCCACCATTGAAACAGTAACTAACACACTCCCACACACCATGGATGCATTTGCAGACATACACACAACAGCAAAGAAATACAATTTATAGACACATGGTAACACTAACATAGAATGTGCTCAGACCCACACTATCACAGTTCCTACTGGGAAATGATAGTGGTTTGAATTCCTTTATAGTCCATGTGTATTAAAAAACAAGTCACCACAGGAAAATTGGATCTTGGTCTTATGATTTATGGTCACCTTGTCTGCAGAAATGTGGGGGAATATAAATACATGTTAAACACACACACTTAAGCAAAGTGCAAGTTGACTAAAAATGAGCTGACACAGCCTCTGCAATCCCAGAAGTTCAATTAAGATTGCACACCAACCAATAGAGCACAACCAAACACAAAGGCTGCATGATTGTGGCATCAAGAGCTGGTCATTATAATTGTGTTGCAACATCAGATAGAAGTAAGGGCATTGTCTTCATAGATGGAAACTCAATGTTGCACTCAGCTGTTTAGATTTAATAAAAAGAGCTGGCCAATGAGGTTAAACTAATCTACTTGAAGTCTAAAGCAAAAGCTTCTAAATCTATTAGGCTTCAAGCCTTGATAACAGATTCATTATATCTTTTACATCTTTTTTGAGGAACTTCTTGATTAATATGATGGGTATAATTATGGTCTCTTAATGAGATTGTATATTGTTGAGTCACTGCTAAGATGTTGTTTTATGTGTCTGTTGTTGAATTTGGTCACTGTTCTAAATTTCTTGTATGAGGATGTATTGCATTTTAATAATATTCATGCTCTGAAGGAGTCCTCTGTTTGAAATGCATAAGTAATGATATTCAGGTAAAACATGAGAAAGCACTGCCTTGATGAGGTGTCATATTTATCTTTTGATTGATGTTTTGGTAGGTCTTTGACTCTGACATTTGAAAAATTATACTAAAATTATGGAAATCACAAAGGCCTACAGCTTGGCAATGGCTATTACAATCATGAAAGGCTTTTTTAAAAGAAAATAAAAAAAAAATCATTTTGTACCCATGAATTTGAATTTCCTCTCTATATTTCTGTGTGTGTGTGTGTTTGCATGTGATCACTTGGCAGGTTGCAGAGCAGTTAATGACCATTGCCTATGAGAGTGGAGTCAACTTGTTCGACACAGCTGAGGTCTACGCAGGTGGCAGGTGGGTGTCATATAAATCTGTCTGAATATAGCTCAGCTTATAATAGTCTTAGAAAGGTTTCAGAGGTATCAGATATAGATGTTTGGCTCCTCTGTACCCCCAAGAATTTTTTTATAATGCATATTTGGTCCATAGGCTCCATACACACTAATCACCACATTTTAAGTTAAATATGTAGTGATAATTAGATTTTCCAAAGCAGTTTATGATTATTTTTAGTCAGAGAAGAAGTTTGACAATATAGTATTTAGCTAAACATAAAAATGTTAATCACCTGAAAGTGCAAGTCAAAAACCCAAATCCACAATAAACAAAAAGAAAAAACAAGGTTAAATTATACAAATTAAAAGATCAATAAATCAGCAGTAAGAGTTTATGGTCATTACGTACTTATCATTCATTTCAGACAAATAACCTGACTCTTATTCTTTTTCCCAGGATGACACACCACTAGGCATAAGATGTTTCCAATTCTCTGTTTAGTGTGACTCATCTCATAATTATCCAACACAGATTCATAAAAGGCACAATAGTTTAAAACTCAACAAGGGTGGGCCTAAAGATCAGAAATTATTATTCTTATTGTTACTGATGTTAAAATAATAATAATTATCATTGTTTTACCATACACTATGCTTGCAAAGTGAAGCAAGGATGAAATTGCAGGATGTTGCTGCATTCGAAGTAAATGCAGAAAGCAGAAAGTGAAATGAACCAATAATCTTTATTTAACAAAGACAAAACAAAATGCACCGGGGAATGCTGGAACAGAAACCCAAATAAAGAAGCCGATGAGCTTCTCATATAGTTCAAAGTTCAGTTCAATAAAATGAAGAGTTTAATTCATTATTTTCATTTTTAATTAGTTCAAAGTTCAGTTCATTCAGTTGTTTTAAGCCAAAACTGAGAATGAACGACTTGAGATGAACTTGAGAAACCTGTAACTAACCAAATAACCTGTTGCTGGGAAGTCGTACCCCTAAAGGCTGTGTGATATAGTGACGGGATGTTCAGCTCTTTTCAGAGAGCCAGCTCTTTTGGCTCCCGAACGGCTCCTAATTTAGCAACTTTTGTAGCCACATAATTTACCTTAACTTCTAAAAAATGAATGGTTTGTGTTTTCAAAACCCTTTTGTGTTTAGCATTTTTACGAGAAGCCTTATAATTGCCTCCTTTTGTGCATTTATTCTGATACAAAACCACTTACTTTTGTTTATTATTTCAACAAAAATCTTTTATTGCACAAATCAGCAAAAGACAGTAAACAAATCCACAAAACAGAACGAAAACCAAACTCAAGAAAGCAGGAATAAGATGCCTTATCTTGGATGGGCTGATCCGGTTTCTCCTTTCTGCGAGTAAGGTTTGATGACACGACGCACTCACTCATGTACTCTCCTCATGGCTGTCGGTTGTCTCACTTACAGTGTAGCGCTGTCTATCCTCCCCCCCTCTGTTTTCACATAATAGTATGATCCTATATCCTCACATGTGATTGGCTGCCTGTCCACGCGGGCCAATCCAAACAAAGCTGTGCCGTGGGCAGAGCTGGGGCTAAAAAAAACTCTTACTCGATGGGAGCCGGCTCTTCTGATTCACTACAAAGCATTGGCTCTCAGAGCTGGCTGTTTCGCACATGGCACATCACTGGTGTGATATGTGTCGTTTGGGGCTGTTGGCAGGGGGTCTTGCCGCTTCCTAATGGGTCCTTTTTTTTATTAGTGGCAGAACTTGTAGATTTCCTCTGAAACTTTGTTGTTAAGAGCAGTTAGACATAACTTACATAGAAATGTTAGATTTTTACTGTTGGAATCTTTGGCAGACAGTAAGTAAAATTCTCTCGTAATTAATCATACAAGTATACAACCATGTGAAGCACACACATGATAGAAACAAAATGTTACCAGTGGACATCCAGGCACAATGACAAACGATAAGGGAAATCAAAACTTAGAAACATGGATTAAATTCAAGAATTACAGCTAAACAGAATAGAGACACAGAAAAATCTCACTAAACACGATAAGAAATCAATAAAAACATTTTAACAATTATTCTAAAGGCTCCTGACAAATAAGCATGGTGTGAACTGGGAAAGAGACAGGGCTCAGGTCATATGTAAATATTGGTGAAAGACTGCAGAGCATCTTTCAAAATAGTTTCAGTCTTACTGTTAAGCCACTGAAGGGCTGCTTCATTTAGCCCTACAACTGAAACCTTATCAGAATACATTTTACAATAAAATCACATTCTTTAATGTGAAATCTCTCCACTTTATTTGCATGAATTATGAAGTTTTTATGTTTTATAAAAGGCCTTGCAAAATTTAACTGGACACTTATCAACCAAACAGTTGTCACAGGGGTCTGTAGAAGTTTAATGACACAAAGTGGCAGGATAAATTCAGTAATGGAAATACTTCTGACTTCAGACTGCAGTTTTAATAATGCCTCTTCATTTATGCTGCCTTGCAGGGCCGAAATCATTCTAGGAAACATTATCAAGAAGAAGTGCTGGAGGTAATGATGACATTATTGTGTTTGATTGCTTCAACGCTTCTGAATGAAGGAGAAAAATATCTAGAAAAGTGCATGTTTGTGTTTTTCTTTAGTCAATTTTTTTTATTTGCTGTGTACTTTCCATGAATACTACTGAGTGTAACAGTTACTGCACGACAACGTGCCTGCAGGCATTTTCATTTTCCATGAATTTCAAATTTTATTTTTATGTAGTCATTTAAACATAACCAGTTGTTTAATTTTTGGACGTTTGGCATTTGCCAGAGAACACCAAGATTGGCAAATTGGCCACTGGCACCCTGTGCTCTTCACAGATGAAAG
>JBAMHW010000009.1:24812357-24830165 GCA_037177495.1 Rhadinocentrus ornatus | reverse complement strand
CCAGAATGTATGACATTTCATGTTTTTTAATTGCATTACAGGAAATAAAGAACTTTATCACAATATTCTAATTTTTTATTTTTTTTTGCAAGGTCTATATTGTAACAAATATTTATAATAAAAATTCTACTTTTTTAAAATTGATTGAACATACAGCTTAATATTTTTGAAAGTATAGTCATTTGTTTGGTTAAAAACCTGAGGTGAAAAGATCCTGCAGGAGTTTGAAATTGGCACAACACTGGCTTGTTAATTTGCAGATTTCACATTCAGGTTCTCCAAAGCTGTCCATAAGCATATGGGGATTTGTAACTTCTAATTTCATAGAAAGTGCATCCACTTAGTCCAAAAATGCTAATTTACAGTATTTAGGAATGTATGCAGAGGTAGTGGATTAGAGACAGTAAATTAGTCTTATACTGCAAAGCCATATGGATTTATGATTTGACTTAATAAATCCAAGTACTGATTAAATTACTCTCTGTAACTTTCATTACAATCAGTGTTGTCAATGTTGACCAACTTTTTAGACAAAGAACAAAAAGTTACCTGGTAATAACGGTGGTAGGTCTTGTTAGTCACACTGCATTGGTTTTAAAGGGAGAGGAGACTCCTTTTACCTTCAAAACCCACATGCAGAGTAAAGTAACAGTTACAGGATGCAGTGCCTTGTTAACCTGGGAAATGTTGTTACAGCTGTAATGTGTATTTTCCTCCATAACTATTTGGTTTCATGCTAAACCTAATTTGTAGTATGAAAGAGTGAAGGAAGTCAGAATAAAGATCAATATACCAAAGAAAGATGAAAAATCTAAATCAAAAGGATGAACTTGAAAACATGTTGCTTGCTTGAGAGTTAGATATTATAGCAGTTCCTTGTGCACCAGAAAGTAACAGTAAAGGCTACCCAAGACCCAGTGGGTTCTTGACCCGATGTGGTATGTAAAATATCGTCAAGGTTTTTTTCGCCTGCTTTGAGCCATATACAATCATTATCTTTTTCATCCAGGTTCTTCCCAAGATGACCTCTCATGTAGTGTCAGACATCGACCACATCCTGGGTAATAGACCATACAGTAAGAAGGACTATCGTTCTTAGACCAGACCGGTGGACTACCAAGTGGTCAGCTGTACTTACCTACTTCACCATACTTCTACCTTGGACCCTCTGTTCAGTATTCATATCCATGGTTCACTCCTTGGGCCCCACTTAGCTCCAGCCCACATCATCCCAGAACTGACAGCCTTGCAAAGTCCAGCTTTGAATACTTCGCTGTGTCTGTTCGAGACTTCTGTTTTGATTAGCTCTACCATGTTCAGCTCAGGTCCAGTACAACTTAGCCAACTTTTCACAGCCTCAAACACAACTTAGTGGATCAAAACCTTCCGTCCCAAAGATGAGGTGATACCCTTTCAGCAACAGGCTACATACACACTTAGATGTAACTATGCAGAGCTTAGAGCAGCCCGTGTTATAGCTCCTAAGAATCCTGTTTTGATATTTAACTGGCAAGACTGACAGTAGGTCTTTGATTGGATAACAAAGCAGAGAACTACAACTCTTTTTTAGATATATGAAATTACACCTCCCTCTCTCTTTGTTTATAAACATAGAAGTGATGCAAGAGTATTGAAAGTGCCTTGTTGAAGAGCACCTTCAATATTCATTTATCTTTGTAGTTCAAGTTATTTTTCAGGCACTGGAGTTATAAGTCTACCTATTTAAAGTCCAGCCCTGCACTCCAAAATAATTTAATTTTAGAACAAATTAATGTTGGACAGATATTTTCCATCACTGTAAGTACCTCAGATGTGGGGATCAGCTGGACCTCAGATGAGTGGACACAGAGAGGCATCAGTTGCATGCTGACGCAAACCATTTAGTCAGTGCTTTCATTAATATGCTTTGCAGTGCAGCAAATAAAATTACCATAAATGCTTCCAACTTTAACCTCCTGTGTCAGAGGTGCACACTCATGTCATGGGGTAAAAATGTCTACTCATGAAATGTGGTATATGTCAATGACAAGGTGACCTGCTCATACTTTTAAAAAACTGATTTTAATGAACATGAATAAGACCTCAACATACCTATTAGCTTGTATTAGCTTTAAGATACTCACAAGATGTGTTCAGTCCCATATTTAGTACTATACAGTACAAAGTAGTATTCAGCAGATATTAATGGCTGCAAACCCTGAGTGCATCAACCAACAAATGCATGTTTCCTTACTATAGTGTGCCTCTTTCTGATTTTTGACGATGCTCATAATTAAGTTGGATCAAAATACTGCAAGATTGCCTGCTGTGTAACCTTGGAGAAGCAGAGGATTGTGGGATGTGGAGTACTAGTAGGGATCAAAGAACAGAGCAGGCAAGACAGAGACTAATAGAAAAGCATGTTGCTCTCTTGTGGTCATTTTAAAGAAGTGCTGCTCTGCTTCTCGTGGAGGGGAGAAATATTTCCTTGCAAAAACAAAAAGGAAAGCTGAGAAAAAAAAAAGGACTACATGGTTTGGTTTTATTATGAAAACACTGGTTTTTGCTTGTGAACTAAAGCTGCTTTGTTGAATGCTTCAGAGAACCTTGGAGATTGCTGACTAAAGCATGATCTAAAAGGAAAATAAATGACAGGTCTGGTTGTGACTATAAAAACTGCAAATAACTGCTTGTTAATGGCACAATGCGGCATATAGACAAGGCATTTCAGATGTGGCAAAAATTACAGTATTTATTCTTTAGTAGTCATTAAATATGAAATTTATTTGAACATTTTTAAACATTGTTTTGTTTGAAGATGTTACATGTATATAAAATATTAAGGCATACCTTGTAACATAAGTAAAACTATCAGGAAGCCTCTTATTTCACTGTAATGTATGGAAAATATATAAGATGTAAATAGTTATTTTGTTGTTCCCTTGCAGTATCACTGCATCAATTGCAGTGTTTTTTGTGAGTCTTCGTCCCATCTTCCTCCCTCAGCCTGGCTTTAAAACATCAAAGTGTTAATTTGTATCTCTTGAGATATCTGCAAAACATTTTCTAGGTTTGTTGTTTTATTGTTTTTCCATTTTGAAGTGAACTATGATTTCTGCATTAATGATCTGAATTGTCATGAATGAGGGGTGATTATCTCTATAAGGAAAGATGAATAACAGACCTAAATGTTACTCTGTGCCCTCACCTTAAAACATTATCTCTGACTTAGTGGTTCGATTCATGGTTGTCACCTTCTTGCATTCATGTTCTTCTGCTTCATCTGGAAAACAAGCCATCACTGAGATCAGCAGAGATGTTGGCCAGGTTGCAGCTGTCTCATCCTTTATGAATGTTGACTTGCAGCATAAACGCCCTCTACAGATCAGCAGGTAACGACCGCCTAGGCTTTCGCCAAATGCTTACACATTTTGAGACAAAACAATAATCTGTATTTGGCTCATTTTCTTGAGTTCTGGCTCTGAATGATGATTAGACTTGGATCTGTGTGTAGTCTCATGACACAAACAACTGGATGTATACTGCAAAAATTTGAATCTCCTCTCATTCTGCACATCACAACAGCAACTAATACAGTGGAGTAAAGGTTTTCTCCACGGCATTAGAAAATTTTTACAAACATATGTATTTTAAGCTGTGTGCAAGTCAACATGTTTCCTATCAGTTTGAGTCAGTGCTGAACTGTGGCCACCCGTCAGTGCCTTCACTTGAGTCCTGCTACAGATATACATTCAGGGATGTTTTTCATTACAAGTTGATCAATCGTGTTCAGGTGCTGGCTAACAAAATAACGTGAGAAGAGAATATTTAAGCATATAATGGATGAAGATGATATTTGCTTGCTTAATCAAATATCTACGTCATTGAAAGCTGAATTACCACAGTGTAGTTTCTCGAGGAAACTTCCTCAGAATGGTCATGTAGCTCCGTATACAGAAAATGGTACGTTCTAGGATCAAATTTATACTAATGGGTTTAACATGTTCCAAGTGTCCACCCCAACTTAATTAAAAAATTTCAGTCATCAACTTATTCTTGCACAAACATCCTTCTAAACTCCCTTCTTTTCCCTCCTCAAAAAAACGTGTCACTTATTTCTCCTGTATATCAAGCCTTAAAGAGATGAAACTTCACATTTAATCAAAAACTCAAACTTACAAACATCACTCATCAGTTTATTTCCAGGATGTTTCGAGGCATTTTTTATTTTTTTTGCAAGCATGGCTTTGGAATAGCCAAAAGGCCATTTTGAATTTTTCCTGTACCATTTTCTCTCTACTGGGCTTTTAGGCCTAAATCAGATTCTTTGATGCACTTTTTCTTTATTGCAGCGAACTCTACACTTCAATTTGCTCACAGCTTGATAACCTTTGAACAAGCAACTCGCCTGGTGATTTTAATCTTAAATTGATTAAAAATATATACAGAAGTAAAACATAAACCCTTAAAAATTCCTGATTTTGTTGAATCTATACAACAGATCGATGTTGTGTACAGCATGTATGAGGTGTGGACAAAAGCCTTGATTGACGGATTTATTTTTTCTGTGACATGCAAATCGCCTGTGTAACCGTCTCTCTGCTGAAGAGTGGTCTCTCTGTATATATCCTATATGAAAAAGTGTGATTAGAAATAAATGCATTGCCAATGAAAACATGTGTCTGCTAGTCTTATTGCACATAGTAAATGGGCTCTATACCATACCTCAAACATTGTTTAACTCAGACTTGTCTACCTACACAAACAGCTGTGATGCAAACACACATGACAAGTTTACCTTGTTGCTTTATTTGTTACAAAAAACGATACAGACCTGGAAAAACAGCATCCAGACATTTGATCATGAATTTCATAAAGCTGAAATGTTAGATTTCAATCCCTTGATAAACCAAATTCCTGTTTATTTTTTAACCTCCAACCCAATCCAACCCTCATCCTTCCCACTCTGGACCATTTTCATCCCCTTTTACTTGGAGCCGGTGGATAGCAGAGCAATGAGTCCTGAAGAGGTACTGATGGACAGGATGTAGTTGCTGTAAAAAGGTGGGTTAAGGGAAAAATGTACAAGTGGCACTGGGTGACAACTTATTCATTTCTTTTATCGAGTTTGCAAAGTGCTGTGATGGCCTGGTGACCTATCCCTGCCTTTCGCCTGATAGCAGCCAGGATAACACCCAACCCCCCCGCGGCTCTACATTGGAGTAAGCAGGTATAGCCAATAGATGGAGGGAAGTTTGCAAAGTGCCTTTTAACTATATAGAAGCTTGTATTCGAGTACACAACAATAAAGCAGGTCATGTTCAAACCACTAATTACTAACTTAGAGCTCATCTACTCACAGCAAAGTGCAGACCAGTCTGAGCCTCAGTTAAAGTGAAAATGACACATCTGTCATCATCAGGGTCATATCTTGCTGGTTGAACATAGTGGGGTGTAGTGTGGACGAGTTATGTAATGTGTTTTTTAATAACATCAAAACCAGTGATGTCAAATAACAGCTACAACTGAAAGGATACACAGTAGGGTTGAAGTTCTTGAGCAAGAAGAAGGAGGCGACAATGACGAGAACTAGAAACAGAGTGTTGTTGTAAAAGATTGAGAAGGTGGTGGCCTCGTAGTCAGCAACCTCATTCTTCTTCCACAGGATCCTAGTCATGAGACAAAAACAGTGAATCTCATACCACCATTAACCAGCAAAATTTGTTGACCACAGACCTTTAGATTAGCACAACAGTTTTGACTCATTCCAAACTTGAATCACTAAACATGAAACCCAGTAAGCTTGTTGAAGCTAACCTTGAAGCATTGAGTCAGCATAAGACAATGAAACTGTGCACATGTTTCACCTCTCGTCTTTCTCCTTCCTGGACATCTTGCGGTTGTCTGCCTCAGACAACTTCCTGGTCACCTCCTTGGAAACAGCATCCTCACGTTTCTGGGCAACTCTGGAAGAAAGAGAGTAGATATAGATATATATATATAGATAGTAGTTATGCATGTCAACAAATCTACTGACAGTTACACTTATTTGCCCAGCTTCATTTTCAGTGTAATGAAAACTGGATGTACTTTTATGTTTCCCCAGTAAATGCTTCACTGCTTATCAACTTGTTTAGATTTTATAAAGATCTACAATTAGTTTTTACAGTTATAGAAATTCACTCGACTTTGGGACATGGTGGCACGTTGAACCTTCTTACTTGTGTTTGAGGACAAATTTTACGTTCTTATAGGCAAAAGCGACCAGGTAGGTGCTGACCAGAGTCATTACAGCATACAGAACCGCAGACTGGACAAGGTCCATGTGCCAGATCCTCCAAAACAACCCTAGAAAATACACACACACACACACACACACAAAGCACCTATCAGAATAAAGTTTTCTTCAACTGATAATATGCCCTGGTTAAAAACTGAAGTCAGTATGGATCAAGCTTTGAGTTGTTTCTTTACTGCTTTGAAACCTACTTTGCACGTCCTCAACTCTTCTGCATTTCTTTTGTCATTTAAATACATCTAGAATTTAATAACATACGCCAGAGTATGTTACTGAAACTTGAACAATGATCTACACTTTAGATTGTAAATGTTGCATACGTTAGTCATTTTGGATAAAAGCAAGTGTTGAATTAAAAAAAGTAAATCACTTCAAATACAGCTTGAGCTGATTGTAATCCAAATATAAAGAAACAAAGAACTGCAGCCTTTCTGGTATACTCTTGTTAAACATTAGAGTAAACATATCTAATAGAAAGCCTGTTCATCTAAAGACCATTGTTTGACAATAAATCTTCTGGCTAAGAATGGCTGCAATTATCGTTAAATATTAAATGTATTTGGAGACATAATTCTGGTTTCTAGAAGCTTTGGAAGACATAGTAGGTGTTTGGCTAACATGTATTTTGACTGATGCAGACTGCATGGAGAGTATTTATAACGCTACTTTAGCAGTAATTGTTGCTGGAAACTGGACGGGGAAAAAAAAATTAAAAAGTAAATATATCAGGCCGGAACACAGCGATATGTTGTGTTCTGTTTGATTTGTCTTGGGATCATTTTCTTGACTTATTTGCTTGTTCCTATGGTCTTAATGTGGCACAACATACTCGCTAACCTCGGCCATTTACTTTCTCAATTACCGATATTGGCACATTACTACACTCTTTTGAATGTTTAAAACATTACATCGTGTTACTTTGGAGTTTATCTGCTGTGGTAAGCTTATCTTTATGAGCGGTTTTTCTACTTTTTCTACTCCAGTAAATCAGTGTAAGCTAAACCAGTTAGCAACAGCTAGCTGCTGTAGTTAGCGGTACTCACAGATGGGAATAGCAGAAACGATGAGAGCATTTCCGTAAAACAAAGCTGTAGACTTTGCTGACAGGTTTCTGCTGAAGTCTTGAAGTAAAAGGTCTTCTTCTGACTGCTGCTTGTTGCTGCTTTTGGGAGGCATGTCTGTGGAATGGCTGGTCTATGTGCGGCTCTTCTCTGGACACAGGAGGACTGACACGTCGGTGAATCAGAGAGAGATGGACGCGTCAGCATAAACCCGGAAGTACATCCGCGTCCTACTTCGTTGTTTAGACAACGAAGGAGCACAGTTGCTCGTTGCTGCCCCCCGCAGGAAGATAAAGACACTGCATACGGCTTGTTCAAAATCCACATTACTACAACGTTCTAAGATACTTAATAATTCAATTTCATACTGTTTAAATATTATAAATCATAGCATCAGCTAAACTGGGGTGAAAAACTGTCTACCTGAAAAAAATGTATACATGCCATGCCATGTAATTTTTGTTACATCATACAGTCAAGATGTATGCACTTCACAAGATGATGGTATCCCTGATATGCTATCTAGACATATTTTAAGATATTTCTAAAGATCCTTCTGATATGGTGTCAGAAAAATTTGTCTTTATTAGTCTTCAAGTGTCCCATAAATGTTCAGTGAAGTTTGGGTCAGTCGACTTAGAAGGACGTGCATGACAGTCACCAGCACTTTCTCATCTTCAGGTAGGTATTGCAAAGCTTTGAGGTGAGTTTCAGGCTGCACTGTGAATTCTTTTCCACAAATATGCAAACCAGAAAGTGTGGCATCTATCTCTGAGTTCTTTAGTCATGTTGATTTGCTGCAGGTGTCCAAGTTGCAGTCACATTTCTCTTAGTGTTTTAAATCTCCATTGTAGAAAGCCCATAGTTTCTCGTCTTTTTTCTCCTCCTGTGAAGACATTTAGAGATGCAACTTGTTCTTTAAGAGCTTATTTGGTAGGACTTTTGCTGATCAGAGTCTGTCTCTGATGAAGTCACCTCTCTATCTCAGTAAACAAAGCTTAATAGATTGATCTTCTGATAACGTGATCACTTTTAGTCTGCCAGACTGGATAGATCCATTTTCTGCAGAATGTTTTAGAGTGCCATGTGCTCTTTAAAAGCGTTTAGTCGAGCTAAGACAAAGAAAGCCCTTCTTTGATTCAAATGATGACCTGGGTTTGGACGCTTTAGCTTTGATTCACAGTTTGGCCACTAGAGGTCAGTATCTACATTTTAATATTAACTCCAGATATATGTGTACAGACATACAGGTTTCGAATTATGACAATTAAGGTAGGGTATTTGTTTAATGTTTTGTGATTATTCAAATACATAAGTACATGCAAAGGACAATATTCAGTGGACAGGTTTTGTTTTTAGTGGAACTTGGCAATCTTACGTCTCAAGAAGTTGTTTGGGACGACACCCAATAGATTAAAGAAGTAACCATTTTTCTTCTAATAGCACAAAAACACATCAAATCTTAATCTCATTGAGCTGGTGGGGAAATCAGACCTCTCTCTATTCTATAGATCTCTACAGAAGTAAAATAGTGAACCCATGCACATTAGAGGTCCTATTTAAAACATTTCCTCCACATGTTCACACCTGACAAACATGTCACAGTCCATGGTTTATGTTGAGTGTGACCATGTAGCCACAGATGCATGACCCAATAAAGATGAGTCTGTTCAAAAGTCCCTTCCTTTCCTTATCTCGTCATCCAGGCTTGTCACATGTCTGCCGCTAGGGACGTTTCAGGACTGGAAAGAAAAAAACAGACAAATATTCATTCTGCTGCTGCAGCTGCCATGCTGCTTAACCCCCTGTTGAGCTATTTTCTTTCCTCCTCTATGGTAGCAGACTGCATGCATGTTCAACAGAGCGAGTGCATGGGTTTGTGTGTGTGTGCTAGAATGCAATGCAGACAGGCAGGTTTGCGTGATGTCCCTGTGTTTAAATGGGGATGGAGCTTAGGGATTAACTTTGCACCTCAGGGGTGCAGGAAGGAGGCAAAGTGGAGAAGCAGGAGGGAGGTGGAGATGCCAAAAGCCCTGTTAACACTACTGTATGCCTGGGTTATGTCTGCGCCAGATTACTTTGGCTTTGGTGACACCACTGACTTATCCACTAAAGGGCAAATACACAAATACTGACTAGCCTCATGTGCAGAGAAAAATGTAAAAACATCCACACAGATCCAGAGCAGCTAGCACTGTTACATTTAAAAGCTCTCTGATTGCACCCGAAGGAAGGTTTATAACAGATAATCTACATGAGCAATGAATTCTTTTTGATTTATCTTTCATCACCTGCCTTAAGCTAGGCTCTAAGAGCCCTGCATCTCTCACACCTGCACAACAATAGATATCTACACAACGTAAAAATAACTGTATTGCGACACTAGTTATACAATGCAATGAGATCAACATGACTTACTACTTTTTAAATCAGTTTTATGTAGCTTCTATTGTCTAATTTATACTTATATTAGGCCTAAACTGCTGAACAATGCAATAAGAAAATCCCATAAATATGAGCTAAAAAAAAATTAAAAACATACAGAAATTTATTACATGCGATTAATGGATTTTTTTTTTTTAAAGTGGTCATAAATCTAAATACTTTTCCACAGCTTTGTATATTATAAAAATTCCCTGCTACTGCAAAATAATTCACAAATGGCATAAAACTGGACTGAGCCGACATGTGGTCAGACTACATCCTCAACCCTGTAATAGATAAAAGAGGGACAACACGTTTTAATCTTTAATCACAAACATATGGCAGCGAAGATCTTATAGTTCATACGGTTTTGTCCCTTACTGAGAGCTTGTAGCTTCTAAATTTCCTCTTTTAGATGACCCTAAAGAAAAAGCACATAATCTAACACATATTTGCCTTAATAAGAACAGCTGAAAAAGGGGATTTTGACCACACTAAATTACTTCCTCAGTGTCCACTTCAAATATAACTTATCTCCCAAAATGAACTACTTTTAGTCACACACAGCATCTCTAAATAGCATGCAATGCTAGTGTATTTTAAGTCATCACTTGATACTTTCCAGTAAAGTGCTTTGCAGCATTTGCAATAAACAGAAATAAAAGACTCAAATCCAAAAAGGGAAAACTGATGCTACCATCCATGCTTTCTCATGGAAAATTAGACATATTACATTTAACAATAAAGTAGGAGAGTCCAATCCCACAAGCTTTTGAAACTGGAATATTTTCTAGCAAAATAAACACACTTGGCCATAATCAGCGAAACTGCGAACAGAAAGCAGAACAATCAACATAGTTTCATACCAAAGAAAGTAAAATGGCATTAAGTAAAATTTATTTCACACAAACATTGCAAAACTGCCACAAGTTATTTTTTTCTCTTTTGTTTCTATCGGCAAAAGCACATGAAGTCCACCTGTAATCGGTTAAAAAAAACTTTAAGTTACCCTGGAGGTTTAAGTCAATATACTATCAAGTGCCATTATGCTTTTAAAAGTGTGTTTGCATACTGGGTGGTATGAATAAAGTGTAGAAAAATGGCTGTACACAAAGTCTGCATCAGTGGAAATTCTTATGACCTTAATGTCCTCCTATGGAGAAAACAGAGTTGATACAATTATCAAATCATATAAAATGATAATTTGCCATATAAATACTCGTGTTTAAAGATTCAAGTGTTTCTTTTAATGTTATTGCCAATATTATTCTGAAAGTCAAAGTTGCACAGCGTGTATACGGAATAACAGTCATACATTTGGGCTACGGTGAGGCTGTTAGCATATTGTCCACTGACAGCAAAAAGGTTCCTGGTTTGAACCTTGGCCAGGGTCATTCTGTGTGCGGTTTGTATGTTCTTCTCGTGCATGCCTGGGTACTCCTGCTTCCTCCCACAGTCCAAAGACATGTTTGTTAGCTTGACTGGTGTTTCTAAATTTTCACTAGCAGTACAACTGAGACTGGATACTGTGTTTCTCTGTGATGGACTGGGGACCTTGCCTAGTAGCAGCAAGAATAAGCTCCAGGCACCCCATGACCCTGCACTGGAATTAGCTGTTATAGACAATTAATGGATATTTGAAATGAAACACAGAAACATGAATGATATTGTTGAGTATGTGTGTGTTTGCCTTTAAGGCTTTGTAAACAAAAGTTGCACATGGCAGATATGTCATGTCCACAGCTGAGCAGATGTCTTAAAAAACTGTTGTTGGAAACAATTTAAAACAAAAAATTTTCATCCAGCAGTGTTCATAGAAGTAAATGAAGATGATTTTGCAGACATGATCACCATCATCTTATACAACTGTCAATTCACAATATAATTGTTAACTGTGACAAGCCATTAGCTTTGCTTGGTATTTTTTGTTGAGACACCTGAATGATGTCCTAGCTTGTGGCTACAGGCGCACCTGCCACCAGTAAAGTTCAACAACTGGAAGTAGTCACTACCAAGCCTCTAGCACTGCATTCCTTAACAGCACTCTGCCACTTTCTGGTGTGACAGGGCCTTGATTGTTTTTTAGGGCATAACAGCACCAGGGGAAACATCCACCCACCCAGGCAAATAAATCCAGCAGCTCTGCATCCACCCATATGTCTCCCCTCTCACAGACATTTGCTCAGACGTGGTTGCGTGTGTTTCCCTGCCGCTATCTCCTTTTCATCTGGTGATTTATGCTTCCCCTTCAGCTCAAAGGCAGAGAGTTAAACGTGATATGGTGGAGGTGGGTAAAGAAGATGGAGGGGAAAGAAGGTGGAGGTCCTTCACAGTCAAGAAAGGAGGAAAAAGAGTGAGACATTTGTCTTTTCAAAGGATGCTAGACATGTGTTTACACTTTGTGCCCACTTTCACCAATAAATGGTTTCCCCAGCCTCAGGGTTGCATGCTTACATATTAACCTCCATATGAGCATGTGTGTGTATGTGTGTGTGTACATGTGAGAGTGTTAGGTAGAGATAGAGGGGGAAATGTGGTGTGTTGCAACAATGAAGATAGTGATTTAGATTTTTTTAAGAGACAAAATGACTTTATAAATGTTAAGATTGTTTCTGCAGTGAACAAATTCATGCACAAATCAATACACAAATGCCCTACACGTTCCTTTTTTATGCATTTATGAGAGTTTGCAGTGAGAAAAGTAATACAATTTCCAAAAAATAATCATCATCAAACATCTGCAAGTTGTGACAGTAATTGAAATAAAAAGAAAAATACTTTATTTATCCCAGAGGGAAATTTCAAATTGCTTTGTTCTCATGCAGTCAAAGACTTAATTTAGAGCAATTATCATTTATCATGTTCCGGAAAATTCCAAGTAACCACATGACATCAGAAGCAGATTAATTTTTAACATTTTAAGTTAAAAAAGAGAGAAAAAAATAGAGGAAAGAGAAAAGCTTGAATTTATCTTGTGTTGCTCGATTTATCTTTGGCCATGTTTATATGTTTCTCAGCTGATGAGACAAGCAACGAGTCATGCTGTAGGTGTGGAGGTGTTGTAGCAGTCAGATAGAAATTATTTATCGGGTCAGCTAGACCCAGGCGCTGAAATTCAAAGCTATCCAGACTGCGATGACATAGGCTTTAGCATCCATAGTAAAGTTATGGTGACCCCACAAACAGAGCTTAGTCCCAAGTCTCACATGGTTCCATTCCTTCACTCCAATAAAGCCCAGATTTCACAGCGTACCCATACAGAAACAAACAGATAAGATTGTTCTGTTTTAACGAGTGGACACAGAGGGAGTGTAGCATGGCCTGCCAGTTGTCTGTTGAATAAATAACAAGGGAATTTGTACCTATAAACAAATCAATTAATGTGAACACGAATGGTGTGTGTGTTTAGCTCATGTGCAAAGACATGAAGGCTAATCTGCTGCCAACTTGGTTTCTCATAGAAGCAGAGCGAGAGCATAAGATGTTGACATTTTGGCAGAGGAGGGAAACTGCTGTTCCATCTGCATCTGAAAGGTCACTGCGGTGGATTTTAGAGCACAGTGTGTGTCTGACTGTGTGTACGTGTGCTACTGTGCCTGCCAAAAGCAATGTGTTTAATGTGAGTGCCTTTCTCATCAATTCCGTGTGAAAAGAGCAGAGGAGAGCTATAAACAAAGATGCTGGAAGTGTTGGGCATAGCACAAACAGAATAGTAGGAATCTGCCCCCCACCGCATTCGCCGACATACACATGACATTCGCACATTCTTGCTTTGAAGATGTTTACAGGAACTGTGTGGGGAATAAGCTAGCAGCATTTTGGCCTAAACAGATACTCCTGATAATCCTTTGAGAAAGGCGGAACTTCGTTAAAAATTACTATATTATCCTTTTGAAGATCATTTTAAATCTTGCATGTCAGTATTTTATTGTATAGTGACAAATTATTTCCACTAGATGTTAGTTTTTGATCATTAGGTAGGCTACTCCCATGTTCACCAGTGAGTTACTGACTACTGACTTTGCCTTTGACCACGCATCATACAGTTGGACGCTTGCCGAGGCTGAAAATGATCAATGAACACAGGGAGCACAAAACAAAAAACTCGTTTTTAAATAGCAAATGCAGCCCTGAACATCTGTAGATGTTATTTCAAGGCAACATTTAAGAACAGAAAATAATTGTATCAGTTGCACAAGACTTCGTACGGGGTTCATGGCTACTTCCCGTGATTAAGTCCCGAAATGTCCATATGACTCTGTCCTACAGTGAGTGAATGCATACTTGTGTTTGATGTTTTCATTTCTCCTTGTACAGGGATGCTGCAGATACATGAACATTTAGTTTAGATTAGCCTATAAATACAAAAAGTCATCATTACAAATCATAGCAAGATTCATCCACTATGTTCTGTTGTGAATTTGTGTTATGTTTTGGTTTGCATCTGTTATAGCACTTTATTTTTAGTTTGTATCTTGTGTGCTTGTTAAATTTAGTAGTTTTTGTTTCCCCTGTTGAGTAGTTTTGCTTCCTGCTTCACTAGGTTTCTGTTTCTGATTGCTACATCTCCCTCATTTTAAACACGCCCTGCTTATCTTTGCTTCTTGCCAGATCTTGTCGTACCTCCCTCTGTTAGTCAGTCACTCATGTTTTTGCATCTGTTGTGTTTTTGTATTAAGTTTAACAGTTAAACAGTTCAACTTATTTTAAATATATATACAATGCACATTCATGTAAAAGAAAAAAACTTAAAGACTGTCCGAAAAGGGTATACAGGCAGAAGCAAAGCTTATAGTGCCCACCCCCCAAATTGGTTTACAGCAAAATATAAAAGAACAACAATAGCTACTGTGACATACATGCAACAATAGAACTGAAAAAAATAATATACACATATTTACTGTTAATCATTTCATTCACATATTTTATAATATTTAATCACATTTGTCTTGAATATGTTTTTAAACCTTATTAAAGTTGTACAGTCTTTTAGCTCCTGGTCTAATTTGTTCCATATATCAACCCTGACAAAAGAAACACAATGTTGTTTTATGTTTGTTCTTGCTTTTGGTTTTCTAAACATATTATATCCTCTAAGATCATACACGCTATCTCTGATCGAAAACAGGCCCTGGATGTGTACAGGCAGCAAATTATTCTTTACTCTGTACATAAATTGAGCAATTTTAAAGTCAACCAAATCTTTAAACTTTAATGTTTTTAATTTAACAAAAAAATTTGTTTGTGTGCTCTCTGTAATCTGCTTTATTAACAATTTGAATTGCTCTCTTTTGTTTGTTCTATGAGAATCCTGCTATGTCAGCATCTTTTTTGTTTTATATAAATAAAAATTTTGTTTATGTCATTTGCTTCCCACTCCCTGCACTTGGGTCCTGCCTCCTTGCTTTCAGCCATAGACTGTCACATTTTCGACAAGTTGTAAACAAAACACAATCTCCCCAGTGTAAATTCTCCAGTGTATCTTGTCTTGCCTCCAGTCATGGGCTGACTAGAACAAAAAATTGGCCATGGCATTTCAGCCCAGTCTGGCCCATATATGATCATCCACTCCCTTAAATGTGAATATCAACTGGGCAACTCCTTAAAACCGCTTAAGCTATGCAGTTATTTAGCAGAAACCATAAAGTGTAGGCACAGTAAATATTTCTATAAGTGTAAATCGTTAATAAAATGTAAATGTAAACTCCAGTGCAGTGGTGAATATTGGAGGAGCAATCATCCCACCTATTTTTCCTAAACATGATTCAGCAATATCCAGGATTAATGGATTTGTTTTGTAAAGTAAATAGAAAATAAAATAAAAAAAAAAGAAAGCTGCTGATTCACGGTTAAACATTTGAGCGGGCTGGGCCAGTGTTAGTTGGGTGGCTGATCTCCTCAGTTTTACTGTCATACCAACAAATAGGCCTAAACTCTGTTGGCTCAAATTAAAAACACGTCAGCCCATCAGGAAAATGCCTACAATGTCAGATGGCCAGTCCTTCCCTGCCTTCAGTTTAGGCACCATTCCAAGCTACCCTTTGTTAAGGCACTGTGTGAGAACACAAAAGTCTAGTGTTCAGACACACCAAACTTTGTGCAGTGTACACAGCCACCTCCTTAATATTAAGTCTATAAACATGTCTGAGCTCATTTATAAATGACAAGCTAATTCTAGCAACATAGGTTGGACCTCATTCCTGGAAAATTCTATTATGTTCCTGTTTGGAAAACAGCTACAAAGATGTGGTTTGTAACCATTTTAGTCACTAACAATGTTTCATTCAAAACAGAGTGAGACCAGCAAATCTTCATATTTATCTGTGCAATATTTAGCATTTTTATTTGTACTAAAAAAAAAAAAATAATTGAAATGGGAGCAAAGTTGTACAGTGATGACAAACAAACCTCTTACATTTGGAGAAAACTGGGACATGCGTTCCAACCAAGGATGGGAAGGCAGCAGGTGGTGAACTGGTATCAAATGGCAGGAACAGTTGAGGCTCATAAGGACAAACCTTCTGTAGTGACGTGTTGGGAAAGCTCAGTTCAACTATGATCTGTATGTGCCAGAGGAGGCACAGTTGAGAAAGGTTGACAGTTGATCAGCTGTTGTCAAAGCAGCTGTAAGCTATGTCAAATGAATACTTTACAGCCTGGTGGTTACCAGGCTCCTGTGAACCAGACCAAGCACACGGCCTCATATTTATACCGAAAGACTCAAATTCCATCCTGTGTAACCACAGACAAGCTTTTCATAGTCTCCGATATAACACGCGTACAAACAGAGCTAAGCTAGCAGTGTCAGAATGTTTTATTGATCCTTAAAAGTCAAATTTATTTTGGATAAAGTATGTTTGGAGTTTGAAATGCAACAAGTATAATCAGACTTTACACACTTGGTGTAAGAGGTAAGTTTGCATTCCTGGCATACAGTCAAGCTCTTCCAACCCTCTGTCAGCTGGTCTGTTTATGATGCTCATGGATGAGGTAACGAGATGCCAGAAGACTTGGACAGAAAGCAGCAGAGTAACATTAAACTGGTATCTTTGCTGTTAAAAAAGGATACTGTCTTTTTGGTTGTTCTCTATGCTACGCTGGCACACTTTTACTATTTCCACATGCAAGACTGCAATTCTTCCCTGAAAGATAAGGCTCACTAACATGAAATATATGGAGCTGATATTGGAAAAGTGATGGTAAGTTCCTTTTACAATTTTTACAACAAATATATTTTTCAATTTGATCTGATAAAGTTATAAGGGAAATCAGCTGTTTGCTTAGTGTGCGCACATCTTTGTTGCTACATATCCTGACCATGTGGAGACCAGCCTGAAAAGATAGCCCAGTCCACAAAGAACTCACACCACAACACAAAGGATCCTAAGAATCTGCTTCTAACTCTGCAGTACAAGACATCCCACAACACCCCAAGATGCTTATCCATTGTGTGACTAATCAGGGGTGTTATAGCAGAAAAAGAGGGGATTACAATATTATCAGAAGATGACCATGATGTTATAGCTGATTGGTGTTTCTTCAAACCTATTTCATAGTTAACCTTCATGTTAGGTTTGTGAACAGCACACCATATGGGAAATAAGAAGGATCAGAGATGTGTCTGGACAGCACATGTGAGAAAAAAATTGCACCTAGATGCACAATGCGTGTGAAAACTACACCGCATAAAAGCCAGGCTGAAAGTTGAAGGGGCCTCTGCTGTAGATTGTCCATCATATTCTACCACAGTTACCATCGATTTGAGATATTTTAAACCTGTTTAAAACTGTCACAAAAGTAATGATCTCAAATCATTGTCTTATTCTTGTGCTCCAACTTTATTTTACTAACCTTAACCTATTCTTTAAGCCTCTGCCCATGATTGCATGTGTGTTCGGTCATCTAACAGAGGCAGTGTATAGTTAGTGGTGATGCAAGTCGAGACATTTTTCATTTCAATTTCTTAAATAAAATTAAATAAATAAATAAATAAATAAATAAATAAATAAATAAATAAATAAATAAATAAATAAATAAATAAATAAA
>JBAMHW010000009.1:24768754-24780884 GCA_037177495.1 Rhadinocentrus ornatus | reverse complement strand
CCCCCCCCCCCCCCCCCCCCCCCCCCCCCCCCCCCCCCCCCCCCCCCCCCCCCCCCCCCCCCCCCCCTCTTCCGTCAGCAGATTTGGTTGACTGACTGACTTATCTAGGTGTGACGAGGATGAACTTTGTGTGTGCATACATTAGTTTGTCTAAAGAATGCGTGTGAGTGCATGTGCGTGTGAAAACACTGAATACTAAGTTTGTGACGTCAACAATGGCATAACTGATGCTGGAATGCAGGTCCATGTATGTGCAGCTGTGAGAAAGCTTGACTGTGTGTAAAAGTCAATTTGTCAGGTCAGAGTTTTTAATGTTTTTTTTAATTTTTAAATCATAATTTTTTTTACTTAAGATAGGTGCTGCTTAACATTCCCATCCTTTTTCCATTCACCGCTGAGCCACTTTTAGAGGACACTCTTTCTATTTCAAAGCCCTTTCAGTTGACTTATATGTGTGAACCTTTGCACAAACTTGGACCAGCCGGACACATTTTTCCCAACTTTTGATTGGCTTGAAAGCACAGAATCTTAGTGCACTTAATTCAACCAGTGGAATTTTATTTTTAGAACAGTGCAAACTAGCCTAAGAGTGAGGGAGGAGAGCGGGACTCTGGATTTTTTTTTGCCTGACCTCTCTGGAGACCCTTTTATAGTCTTAACTGCATCATTGAAAGAGGTTATGACACAGAAGTAATCAGTAAGGTGAAGAGACTGCCTGTAAATGTGACAAAGTTCACTTCACTTCCTCATAATAAAACCCAAATGTTTGTGCATGCATCATAAGTCAAAGACTGGTTCTCACACACACACACACACACAGAGATACTGAATCTCCTGTCCTCATAACATACAGTTGATTGTAGAAACTGTTCTGCACTGAGAGGTAATCATGCAGGTGCAAGGCATGCACATTCTTCATCACACACACACAAAAAAAAGAGAGAACAGAGATGTGTGGAGAGGCCAAAAGAAGCAGTGAAACAAGGAACAGAGTGAAGACATGACTGAAGAAAAAGAGAAATAATTCTGAAAACAAAGTGAGTAGAAGAGAATGTGTTGACCAGAAATAAAGTAGAAGATGTTTTCTTGTTAATTTTCTTTCTACCAATATATCAGTTTCCTGCCTCACTGCTTTCTGGCTCTGCCTATTTCCATAATCCTTTCTCTTCTGTTTCTCTCTTTTGTTGCTGCATTTAACTCTCAACTTAAAACTTTCAGAGACCGAAAAGAAAATCATGTGAACACCTGCATGTCATTCTGGTAATCTGCTGATCTGCTAATCAGTGACTCACACTTCACTTACTGTTTTGTTTCTGCACGTGCTCAGTAAATGACCTCCCTATTTCACTTCCTCTTTTGGAGATGCAGTCACACTATGACTTAGCAGATATCCACTGTAAATATAGTGTGTATCGCTACTATTTATATCAGTCTATTTGCAGGGTTTTGGAAAATGACTCAGGGCCTCTCATTATCACCCCCCTGACAACAAACTATAGCGTGTTGTATTTGTGTGTTTCTGTTTCTGCTATCGTAGTGACCAGTGATTAAACTTCATGCAAAGAAAACAACCCGTGTTTACTGTGTGTGTTCGTTATAATATGGATTTCTCTGCTTCAGGCAGTGAAATTAATAGGAAGTTTTAGTCATTCCTACTCAGCTTTTTTCCTGTTTTAGTAAGGGAATATGTCAACACTGTTGGGGGCTTTATTTGCAAAAAGCCTAAGACACACGCATACACACACACACTCCAGAAGGGACAAATATCTAACCTTTGACAATACATTCTTTTTACATTACATTGTTTGGTATTATTTTGGAATTGGTTTCTACTTTCTGTTCTATCCGTGCTGGCATCTAACAAGTTTGCATGGCTTTTATTTGTATATGTGCATGGCCGTGAGTGTGTGTCAGCCTGCCTTATATGCCATAGCGTGCCAGTGTTTGATGCCCACATTTATGCAAGTGCTCTGTCTAACCCAGAGAAGATTTCCCGGGGGGCATATGAAAATTAATCTGGTGAGAGTGATGCACTTGCATGCACGCACGCACACATTCATAACATGATTTTGACCCACACGTGTCAAGAGAGACAGAGTGGGGTTAGGGGAGGTTGTATGTACATGATAAGATTATGTTTCCTTTTTATTTACTTAACAGATGGTGACTCTTTGGTTGGAAGTGATCAGTAACACCAATTAAAGGCACTTCATTGTAAATTAAATTCTCTTAAAGCTACAAAACTCACTGCAAGTGTGTGACAAAACACATTTTCGGCTTTGAGTTCCTCTTATAACAGCACCACAATGCTACTTTATGAAAGGGTAGAAATTGCTTGCCCTTTGTAACGCTGTCATACCTGATGATGTAAATTTCCACAGAATCTCTTGGGTTCTGGTTTGGTTTAACTTTGGAGGAACCATAAAAGAGACTTTGACATTGTCTGGTTTTTGCAATGGTAATATAGTTTTTGTTTCCCGTTATGCTCAGCTTATACGACTTGCATGCAAGTCATGTTTTCGATGCTGTCATCCTGCGTGAGTCATTTTGTTTGAGCAACTGGAGGTCTTGCTCCAGGGCACATGGGTTGAATTAAGGTTCCATCAGCAGCCACATGTTTGGTCACACGGCTGCTGATGGAAATATTAATTGTGACCATTTAACAGCAAGGTCACCTTGTTTGCTGACCTTGAGAGTGTGATTGTGTTGCTATTTTGTTTTGTTTTTTTCCTTGTTTTGTTTTTTTAATGCTAATTATTGCATTGATTGTTGTCACTCAGTTGGTTTAATGGCTTCAACTTTGTTTTTTTCAGGGGCCGAGTGTTTGCCCTTGACTTTGGGACGATGAGAGTTTGTGACCTTGAATTCGACTGCGTCCGACGGCTGACCACTCCCCCCAGCCCTCTACCCTTGCCAGCAACAAACCCAAACCCCACCCCCAGCTGTCACACAGTGTGGAAATACTACTGCAGAGACAACTTTGGCTGGAGGGAGTACTCTGAGGTGAGCCACTCACTGCCTTATGTGTGTCTGCATGAATTTGTTTTTATGTTTGCTCTATGAACACAAGGCCAGACACATTAACTATCCCCACACCAATCAATAGTGTAGCTGATGATTTAGAAGCACATACACACTTGTAAACACCATCTAATTATCCTTTGCGTCCCCAAAAATTAGAGTTCTTTCCATCAGTATAATGTAATGTTTTGTATCCATGTGTGAGAGATTTTCTCATGATGGCACTTCTGATGATCTTGGCTTTTTTTATTGCTTCAAAACCAGCCGAGCTTGTCTGATATTTCCCTTTCAAGACTTTCTGTTCCTCCTCAGCGGAAGAAAATAAAACCAATCAGTCTAACTTCTTTGTGCGCTCACCACATTTTTATTTTCCTCCTCTGCAGCCGGTGGTGAAGCTCATAGAGGAGGCAAATTCAAGGGGTCTTAAGGAAGTACGATTCATTACGCTGCAGAATCAGTATATCCTCAACATCAGGGAGGGCTTCCAGCAGAATGCAGTCTTCGGGTTCAGACGTCAGATCAAGAAGCGGCCTATGTTCATGTCATCCGTTATGCTTACACCACACCTACAGTAAGTGAGGTTATGTCAGACTTTATCCAGTTATACCTGTTTGTTATGGTTAGGAGAGAGCACTCTAAGATGCTGAGGCTTTAGCAATGATTGTTGCTTGTAGGTGATTCACAACTTTGGTCTAAACTTTAATTTCCACAGCACCTGGTTGGAAAGGTCATGATAAACTAATGAGACACCTTCCAGCTTAAGTTGTATTGTCATAATCAAGAAATTGTGTTTTTAAACTGCTGTCTCACAAATCATTACATTTTTTTTAGTGCATTTCATGTTACTGTTCGATATTAGATTGGCAGCATCAAGTGATTTAACCTGCATTTTTCATTTGACTTCAAATCAAAAGGTGCCCGCAGCAAATCTGCAATGTTTTGGTTTGGATTGGTGGTAAATTTTATGAAATGCACTCAGCTATATATTGCAAGTACAGTGCCATGAAGTAAACATTCAATGATGTTAACATAGTACAACCATAACAAGGCTTTGTTTGGAAAAAGCCGAGACTTTGTGTTAAACTTACAGCTGCCCAAAGAAACCTCTGAAAAAAAAACAATCCAAAAATTCAGTTTTTATTGTAAAAGAAAAATATTAGTAGTGTACTGACAATGCTGCTTCAATATGTGCATCACTCCAGACTGCAAAGACAAAACGACACCTAAGTCAGATCAGACTCTTAAAATAACATTAAAGTTTAATTCAGATGTTTTTACACGTGTGAAGGAAAGTAGCAATTGTTATGAACCCAAGACTTAGTTGTGTTAAGGTTTTGTGCTGTTTTCATTATGATTTTAATGCTTCGTTCAGTGTTGCCTTATTGAGCTTCAAACATGACTGTTATCTGCTCCAAAATACATAAAGAGATGAACAAGGCAATGCAGAAGCTATTTTGACACTACCAAGACATTTTTTCCAAGTCCATTAACCTTCACACAGAACAGCAAAACCTTTTGATCGTATTGTGTAAAATTTATGCTAATTAACTGTAAGGGAAAGCGGCCAGCCTTACTATTGCGGTCAATCACTTAATTGATCTTCTCTTGCCTGTTTTATACTCCCTGCTTCTGCTTTCCATTGGACTCTCCATCGAAGCCTTGTGAGTGTTTAGCTCTCAGGCCTCACCATTGTCAAAGAACATTTAGTATTTTAGGCCTGAAACAGCACTAACTATTAGGAAAGGGGTATTTATTTTACATCAAGTCCTTGGCAACACTGCAGTGTAACTAACACACAAACTGGCTTTCTAATATGCGGCACGCTGTCTCTGCATGGCCCTCTCTGAGTGTCCTGAGTTCGCATCTGGAGACGTGCTGGTACACGATGCCAATGTCACAGTAAGGTTTGAATACTCAAAAGCCTCTGAATAACACATCCATATTAAAATCCATTCCAGTGCTGCTGTACAGTGCTTGCCTGAGCTGAACTCAAAACTAATATTAACACGTATCCCAGCTCAGATTTTTGGCAAGTCGAACAGAGCCACCGGGACACAGGAGTTGTTCTGCACTGAATAAGGCACGGCTAAACCAGACGGAGGGAAAATGAGATTATTAAGCAAAAGAAAACAGATGAGATAGATGTCAAGTAGAGAAGAGAAGCAATCGTTTACCAATGTAGGCAATTTCAGTTGTTCTGATTACTCCTATTTTTATTTGATGTTTTACTAAACTAAACAAGTGTAGCCAGATTGGAGGCAAGCGAAGTCATTGCACTCACTCCATTTGTGGAATTATTATTATAACTATATATTTTCCACTTCCTGTGCTAAACAGGCTTCTGTTGTTGTGTCCTGCCTGTTTCTCCTCCCAAAACAAATGTGAAAACGGGCTGTTCCTGTCACAGCCAGGAGGGTTGAAAGAAGGCAAAATGGAGAACAGGAGATGGAGGAGGAAAGAGAGGGAAAATTAGATGGAGCAAATCAGAGACGGTGATAGAGAGCGCAGCCGAAGAGGCCTAAATGATTTCCAGACTGGGAGCGCAGCAGAGATGAGTTGGAGAGTGAAAGAGTGTTAAACATTGCAGTGGTGGAATTTTGATTGAAGGGCTTGTTCATTGGACTTCACAGATCATCTTTTAATTCCACTTTTGCCTCGATGAACCACTTTATCTGATCACAGTCACAGAATGGGGACAAAACGTCCCGGCAAGAGGAAGCATTAAACCCTTTACGTTCTTTTTTTTTTTTTTTCCATTTATTTTTTTCTAGTGGAAAGAACATCCTTCCTCTCAAGTGACCGAAACTGTGTGTGTGTGTGTGTGTGTGTTTCAAGAGCAATCTGTGCTAGGCCTAGAGGTTGAGGTCATTAGCTTGATTGGCACTCTCCTTCGCACCCCTCCTCCCTTTCCCTCTCCCATTTCTCCCTCCTGATGATGTTATTTTCAGCTGTCTCCTCCTTCTCATGCTATCTGCCTTAATCTTTCTCCTTTTCAATCTTTTTCTACCCAACTCCATCATTCTATTGTTATCGGTCCCTTTTCATTTCCCACTTGTTTTCTGGAGCATTCAGTCTGTGATATCCTCGAACCACAGAGGGAATAGAGACATCGATTGCACGGGGAGGGGAATCGAGACCGGACCAACAAGATAAGAGAGGGGGAGAGAAAAGAGATGAGAATAACTGTCATACTAACTCAAAGCCTTTTGATAACATGCTCTCTCTCTTTCTCTCTTTCACACACTCACACACACATGTACGCTTTTTATATGGCTGATAGAGCTAACAGCATTTACACTTAGAGGGTGATAACTTGACAGGCAAACCACTGTTACTGACTCAAATGCCAGACATGATAGTTTTTTTTGTCACTTGTATGACAGCTCCACAATTGGTATTATTCTTCCCCCTCTCTCGTTCCCACTCCTGTCTCTGCCCTCCTTCCCTGTTGTCTTGTTTGGTGTCTGGGTTTCATTTTTTGCACACTCCTGTTGTTTCGTTTGGTGGGTGACGGCTGCTGCGAAGCGGCGCAGCCCCGCAGTGCTTGGCTGTCATGGTTGACAGTCGCTGGTGGAATATGATTTTGATCGTGCAGACGTGTGGGTTTTGTGCCACAGATGTTGGTTTGTGTTTCACGTTTGGGGGGGACAGTTTTTATCTTAAACAAATGGAAATGTAGCTGAATAAAGCGAAAGGAACAGGGAAGTTGACACAACACTCAATCACTGACATGAATGTCACTGTGATTTTGGGATGTCAGTGATATCTTTAAACTGGTCTTTATCTAGGGTAGCAAATACAAAAATGAACTCTCGTGCAAAGGTGTGTGTTTTGGGTTTTTTTTTGGCAGTAATTTGGCTCTAGAAAAAGAACTGTGAAAGGAAGCCCAATTCTGCCAATTCATGTCCATAAAGACTATTAACTTATATTGAACGTCTGAGGGTAGCACACTGTGACGCAGGGTTTGCAGTTCAGTGCTGTAGTTTCTCTAAATGAGCTGCAGTGCTGCGTTCATCGGCTCTCAGTCGTGATTAATGGTGTCAAATGAAAATCTGCTTTTTGTAAAGATTAAATTTGAGCACATAGTTTCAGAGGAAGCTTTGTAAGGGGAGCAACATTTTTATCAAAGTGCACATCTCGATCAGAGCAATCATCATTCCTCATCTGTCGTTGGTGGTTTTGTTTGCTGAGGCTCAGAGTTGACAAAGAAGAAAGCAGAAGCTTAAAAATTATTTTATTATTCACTCACATGACAGTTTTTTTTTCTTGTAATTAAAACCACATTATACTGAGTTTTCTGGGAACTTTCCTATTAATTTACAATTCCACACAGAAAGTCATTTTATACAGATCAGTAAAAGGAATAAATCTTCACATCACAGGACAGAAATTAACTAATACTTTGAATGTTTTTTCTTCATTTTATAGTACTTTACACCCATACTTCCAGTTAAAGGTCTCATGCTTTCTGCTTCACTTATTTTTCTAGGACTTTGGGCGGCCTCTCTTTATCCCCTCTCTCCTCCTCTTCCCCATCTGCCACCGCATCCACTGATCCCTCCACATCACATCCCCTCTCGCCAACAACCACCAACCCACCCAGCCTTTTTCCAGAAACATGGTTGCCAATGACGATGAGCCAGGACTTCCTGCGGGTACCCGTGTCCCGTGAAGACCGCAGCTACAGAACGGTGTACAGTCTGTTCCACAAGACAGTGTCGGAAACCAAATTCAGGATCATCAAAATCCAGCGTGTGCAGAACCCTTTCCTCTGGGAGAAGTATAAGAGGTGAGAGCAGAAGCAGAAAATCATGGATAAGTTTAGTGCTAGCAGGCATCATTTTTCTGTCTGGGGTCAGTAAGTTAGCTGCGAGTGGATTTGCGTGTGCTCATTTCTTTTGCATGCACTTTTTTGTTTGCATGCTATGTAATAAAGCTGTGGCACCTGTCTATAGCACATTTTTGGTTGTGTTATTTAATATAACTCAGCCGCAATGATTCCTAATTAGTGTCATGACTGAGAAAGATATGATTTTAGAGATTTATTTTCAGTCAGAAGATTCTTGTTAAAAAAACTATGGATGTGAAGATGTGGAGGTCTCATTTTACACACAGTTCTGTGCATCTTTGCAGACAGATTCATAGGAAAAATAAGTTTTAATGAGCATCTTAATCAAAAAAAAAAAAAAAAAAAGGGGCCAAATGGTACCAGCTGTGGGGGACTTCGTGAGAACAAGTAGACAGTTGTGTGTGAACACAGCAGATGGGGAGATGTTTGGTGATGATGTTGTTCCTGTTGTGAACGCAGCAGGCTAACCACACAGGTCCTATCAGCTGCAACAGTTAAAACTCCTCCCACACCGACCAGTACCTCGCAGTTTCACAATGACTGACATTGTGTGATTTTTCTGCATGCATATCACCACCTCTAAAAGTGATGCTCCCCTTTGTTTGTCACTTATTTTCTTTTCCCACGCTATGGTTATGACAGTGAAACCATAAGTGCTTGCTTGCATGTCTGTGTGTATGTGTACGTGCAAGCATGTGTGCAAGGGTTAGCTGTTACAATGTGGGGAAGCTAGGCAGGTTTACACCTAGTTTGGGTTGCAGGAAATTAGGTGCTAGATTGCAAGTAGGTGTGTGAAGTCAAGTCACAAGCTGTGGGATCATGGGAGTTCATATGTGGGTCACAGCCTTTAGACTCAGTGATTTTTTTTTCTCCTTTACAGCTCGATTGATCTGAACAAAACAAATAGGCATTGTGTACATGATGTATGTGCTGCTAAAGAAACCTCATGATTTTATGTATTTTAAGGAAGAAAAAAAAAAAAGGGGGGGGGGGGGGGGTTGCTCAATCTTAAGGCCAAAAATGTACTGATCTTTACATGAAGTAGCTGAATTAGCTGAGAGGTGACTCGTAAAAAACGTTGCCAATGCTTCTTCTGTCTTTGCCAACAGGAAGAAGGAGTACATGTCACGTCGCATGTCAGAGATGGACCGGCTGCTCAGCGAGCGCCACCTCTTTCATGGCACCTCAGCCGACGTAGTTGAGGGCATCTGCAAACACAACTTTGACCCGCGAGTCTGCGGCAAACACGCCACCATGTTTGGCCAGGGTTCTTACTTCGCCCGCAAGGCCGTCTACTCCCACAATTTCTCCAAGCGCTCGCCCAAAGGAGTTCATTGCATGTTCCTGGCCAAAGTTCTCACTGGCAGGTGAGTGTGTGAGCTGTACTTTACACATACAATCTCATTTCTCCTCCCTTTTTTTGTCTAATATATTTTCTAAAAGCACCACTATTATTTCCACTAGCATTCTTTTTTTTTTTTTTTTCTTTTGCCAGTTTTATGTCTCAGCAAGTCAACCAAACTTTGCTGTGCTTTGAAGGGAACTGGGAGAAATCAATGTTTATTAAATCCTAAATGAAGGCCTTATGCATCCAAATTTTATCAGGCTTTGCGTGGCTTGGCAACCCTAATTAAGAGTTTGCTGTGTTTGACAAGGGTGTACCCTTCAGTGCACACCTCTTTGTAAACAACTTTTTCTTTTTGACCCCCTCTCCCCCTATGCATTTAGAGCTTTCAGATTACATTTACAGAACACATCAACATTAATTTGGATCATGAAAATCGTAAGGCTCTTTCCATAAACCATCTTTCAGCCATACCATGCGTCATGCTACTCTCATTTCTCAGCTGCAAGTCAAATCTACAGCCACACATGTAAAACAGCTGATTTGGCTGGACCCATCATACATCACCACCTTTGTTATGCTGCAGCAGACAGTCTGTGGTGCGTCCAGAGAATTGTGTAGTGGTTTGGAAACCCCCCTCTCCTTCTTCCACTCACACACACTTACTTTCACTCTAAACCTGTGTTCAATCTGTTCCACAGCACAGGCAGAAGCATTGCTTCTAGATTGAGCTGGGATATACACCCTAAATATCTACCCGCTGCCTTTGTCTGAAGCCAACAATGATCATTTTATTTATTTTAATATGCTTCATATGAAAATGCTGTAAATATTGATGGATGATGGCTCTCTGAGGTTTAACATTAATGTTTATCAGAATAAAGACTAGCTATATACAATGTGTTGCTTCATTTAATATATTTACAGTACAATACGCTCATGTACTGAAAGCATATGCTTATCCAAGATAAGGCTTCTTAAAATTCCAAGAGGAGTAGAAGTCATGCAATCATTACACTAATCAGAGTCTTCTTTAACTTACTTAAGGTTTCTTTTCTTTTTTTTTGTTTTTATACAGGTTCACTGTAGGAAATCCCTCCATGCGACGACCTCCACCCATCAACCTCCGTGATGCTTCTAGTGACCTTTATGACTCCTGTGTGGACAACTGGGTGGACCCCCAGATCTTTGTCATCTTCAATGACGACCAGAGCTACCCTTACTTTATCATTCACTACGAGGAGGTACCGAGCACAGTCACCGTATAAGCCTTACGTCATGACTTGTATTTGCAAATGTTTTAAGTTGTAGTCTGGATGTGGTTCGTTAATGTGGTGGGTGGATGGAATTTAATTACGATCAATAAAGTTGACATTGGCGTTTTGAGTTGTTGAATAAAACTCTTATTAGAATTACTTAATTCAATTTCACCCATCTAGTACTTTAAACTGGTAAAACCAGACTAAAAAACGTTTGCAAATACTCAACGATCCGGGTCTGTAGTGAGCTGGATTCAGCCTGACTGGACTGTATTAAGGAACAATGGACCCAGTTCAACTGGAAAAACTGGATTAGCAAAGGACAACAACTGTTTCATCCAATGTTTGGAGGTGGATGACAACTAAAACAGCTGCAACTGACTTAAGTGGACTCGTATACCATGCTTTATTAACTAGTATAAACCAGGAGCCCAGTGATGATCATCACTTGGCAAAAGTAGATTTTACTTATTTTATTGATTTGGAGCAGACGCAGGAACAAAACCAAGCCTTGTCCCGTTGTTATGACTTCATTGTACAACTGTACACAAACTTGTTTCATCATCAGGACAAACACTGTAGTAGACATTTAGCGTCCTGCCAGTACTGTGAATGACCATCTGTCCAGATTAATATTTTAATAATAAGCAACCAACCAATCAGAGGTGTCCATAGAGACAACGTGGCAAATTTGACCCTTCTGTCATTCTTTCACTAATTATAGTGAGTGCTTGCCCAGCCTCTAGCCCATTTTTTATTTGTTTTTTTTTTTATTATTATAAATTTCTGTGCCGTGTGTTTGAATCTTTTAATTTGGTGGACATTAATCTTGTGGCCTATTCAATCAAACATTGGACATGAATCTTAGACATCTACATACTGTAAACCTCCTGGCAGAGGATTCACATGAAGCTGCCCCTTATTGCTGTTTTTTTTTTTTTTTGCTTTTGCACCCACTCCTTTGGTTCCTCTCTGGTGGGGGGATCAAAGAGTGTACAGATTGATGCTGGGACTTAATGCTGCTGCAGCAGCTGAAGTGCTGCAGTGTTTTTTCAACACATCAACTGAAGCTCATCTCTTTGGACTGCTCTCTTGTTCAGAGACAGTAGATTTAATTGTTTTTTTTTTTATTTTTTAGACAAACTGTACAGGTGTTCTCTTTGTTTATATTTGAAATGTGTGCCTTTTGTTCATAAAATGTTTATTTATGTTAGTTTATTGTAACATTGATTAAATAAAGAATCTTAAAAAAATAGACTAAATGGACAATTTGTGTTTTATTTAAATTGCGTTGTTTCAGACAGTTTGTGACGCAAAGAGCATGAGTTCTTGGTGCTGGACAAGAATTGTTAGGGTGGTGATTAATAAATATCCAGGGGGCATTAATGCTAGTGTGTAGACTATATTTTAAAAATGTTTTTAATTTCCTCCATTTATAATCTTTAAACACAAGGCCAGTCAGTTGGCAAAATAAAGCCTAATGAAGTGAGATCTGCAACTTAGTTAATATTAATCATTAATATTACTGGAGATATATACTGTAGTATTTTTTTGTTGTGGGGGGGGGGGGGGGGGGGGGTGGGGGGGGGAGGGGGGGGGGGGGGGGGGGGGGGGGGGGGGGGGGGGGGGGGGGGGGGGGGGGGGGGGGGGGGGGGG
>JBAMHW010000009.1:24729421-24743741 GCA_037177495.1 Rhadinocentrus ornatus | reverse complement strand
CTATTCTATTCTATTCTATTCTATTCTATTCTATTCTATTCTATTCTATTCTATTCTATTCTATTCTATTCTAATTTAGCAGACACTTTTCTCCAGAGCGACTTACATCTGAGAACAACACAAGCAAGAAATCAAACAGGAGACAACATCATAATCAAGTGGAAGTCTGACTGCTGTTAGTCCAGTTGGACACAGGTGCTGTTGTTTAGATCTAGAGGCAGTGCATTTTTTTCCCCTTCCCCAACCTACGATAGTCCTTTGTTTAATTACAAGATCATGATTTCATTGCACATCATCTTGGGCATAAGTGCATGCAGCTTTTTCAATGCTGAGTTGTGCCAAACAGCTTGACAAAGCTTTCTAACTCATTCTGACAAGTAAAAGAGTTAAGCTAAATGTGGAAATGCCACCACAATTGTTGTGGGAGAACTAGGTGCCTTTCACTGGCAGAGCACAACTGTCAAGAGGGAGTGTACTCTGGATTAAGAAGTAAAGGTAGACAGGAGCCGTTTGGGCTATTGTTTTGTAAGCCAGAAGTAGAGCTTTAAAATTGAAGCGTGCTGCAACTGGAAGCCAGTGAAGAGCAATTAGCAGTGGAGTGACCTGAGGTCTTTTGGCTACTGCACTCTCAATCATCTGCAGAGGTTCAACTGAGCATGCAGGCAGGCCTGCCGGTAAGGAGTTGCAAAAGTCAATGCGCAAAATGACCAGTGCCTAAACCAAGAGCTGTGCCGTGTGTTCGGTCAGGTAGGGTCGGATCTTCCTGATGTTGTAGAGAGCAAATCGGCAAACTCTGCAATCGAGGCAACATGGCCCTTAAAGGTCAGCTGGCTGTCTGCCATGACACCAAGATCCCCACAAGATTCACAAGTGTGATAGAAACAAACTGCATTCTTTTTTGTCAAAGTAAGGAAGGACTGGCTGGACAGACAAAAAAGCTTGGTCTTTAACAGATACAGCTGAAGGTGGCAATCCTTCATCCATGCGGTGATATCAGCAAGGCATGCTGCTATTCGCATTGAGATGGTTGGTTCGTCAGGTGGGAAGGAAAGGAAAACCTAAGTGTCATCTGCATAGCAGTGGTTGGAGAAGCCATGAGAGCCAATGACTGTACCGAGTGAGGAGGTGTATAGTGAAAATAGAAGAGGGCCAAGCACCAAGCCCTGAGGCACCCCTGTTGTCAGACCATACGGTCTGGACACCCCCCCCTCACCAAGATACTCTTAAGGATCTTCCTGTGAGGTAGGACATTAAACACAAGGACAGATCCCAAGATGCCAAGCTCCAAGAGTGTGGAGAAGAGGATTTCGTGGTTGACCATGTCAAAGGCAGCGGACAGGTCCAGCAGTATAAAGCTTGAGGATTGACCAGCGGATCTGGTAAGCTGTAGGGAATCAGTAACTGACAGGAGAGCAGTTTCAGTAGAGTAGCCCTGCTTAAAGCCAGACTGATATGGATCGAACAAGTTTTTGTCTTGGAGGAACGGTGAGGCCTGGCTGAAGACAGCACGCTCTAGTACTTTTGACATGAACGGAAGCAGTGAGGCCGGACAGAATTTTTCAACCTGGGCTGGGTTGAGTGTGGGTTTCTTCAGCACCAGGGTAACCCGAGCTTGCTTGAAGGCAAAAGGGAAAGACACCAGATTTAAGAGAGGAGTTAATAATATGGGTTACTGCAGATTTGATTATAGGAAGAATGCTCTGCAGGATGTCGGTAGAAAGAGGATGAAGAGGACAGGTCATGGGTTTTGAGTTGGCTACAAGTTTAAAGACTTGGCAGCAAACTTTTCAGTAAAGTAGGAAGCAAACATCAGTGGGTGGCTGAGCAGGTGGTTGAGATAGATGAGAGTTAAATGTCATGATCTATTTTGTCGTGTGTTGGGAGCATTGCAGATCTTGTTCTGATAAAAGGCTATCTTGGCAGGCTTTAGGATGGATGTGAAAAATGTAAATTTTTGCCAGTACTCGACAAGTCAGTGTGCTCCTTTGATTCGCATCACTTTCTTTCTGCTGCCCTGAGTCCTGCTCTGTGATCCCTCAGAACCTCGGTGAGCCATGGACTGGGAGGACAGAAAGGAGGCAAGAGAGGAGCAGAGTGTTTCTGTAGCCTCGTTAACAGGATCTCAAGATTTTGCGGTAGGACATCATTTTAGGAGCCGCTTGAGTGACACGAGGAAGGAAGACAGAGGGTGTGTCCCAATCCGCGCACTTCTATACTTTGACACAGAAATGTCAGTAAAAATTCAGTGCACTGAAAGTACCCAGATGCTGCCCTAAACTCGGCCAAAAATCTAGTGCAAAACAATGGACACTACGCGCACTAAACTGATACCATCTTGCTCACGTAGCGGAAGGGGAGGGACTTTCAACCAGTTTTCCCAGAGGTGAACAATCGCGGCCAGCGATGCAGTGGTACTGATGCAGGTGGAGGCTGTTTAGTATAGATGTAAGTATGAAGTTATTCTATTATAATCTTGATATAAACGTCAGCATGCTACCGAGCTCTTCTATCCCTGATGATAGTTATGGATCTGATCATTTGTTGAAGGCTGCAGTTTTACGACTCACTAGAGTTAGCGCACGTAAATGTTAGCAGTTTTCAGCCGGTTTCGTGGACATAGATAGGCTATAAGTGTTAGAAATAATTAATTCTATAGGTTCCGTATGTTTATTAATCGTTGTTGAACCTCCAGATTAAGCACTGCGGTGTCTGTGGCGTAAATGAAACGTCCTTGATCTGAAAACTGATTAGGAATCACCGCTGGTTAAAGAACCAGCCTGTTTCCATGGTGCCGCTGACTGAGCCGTAGCCGATTGTACATCAATTTAGTTAAGAGTCTGCAAAGTACTCATAAAGTACATAAATAACGTTTGCTTTCATATAAACTGCCACTGTATTTTTACCGTAGGTCACTGCGGCATCAAACCACCGAGCCAGCAGTGGCACTGAGGAATTTACCACCTGGGCTCTGACATGGCTGTGGAGAACAGGAGAGAAATGTTTTAATAAAAAGTTTCAATAAAAGTTTGCTGCATCCCTGTTTTATTCTCAAATACTGCATTTCATATTTTAAATGATGATTTCTAGTATAATCCCTGACTGCCCAGTGAGTGTAAACAATACAGAATATGAGACAGAAGAAGGCAAGGTGCACACTCCTAAAATATTAATATATACCTTCATCTTTGTTGTTGTTGTTTAAAGTCAGTGTTGGGAGTAACGATATAACTTTTTTGGGTTATGAAGTAAAGCAGTGCATTATACTTAAAATATTGGTAACGAAATTACTTTACTGGACTACAGTAACGCGTTTTTCTGAGTTACTCGAGCCGTGTTTGCCCTTGTGTAAAGTTCTCATCTGTTTTAAGTGGTGCATGCATGCTGCTGCCTGTGTGTGTGCTTGACTGGGCACGTTGCCATAGAGATCGATTTGCGCCAACTAAGGAAAAAGAAAAATGCAGCTTGAGTCGGAGATACAGGTTTTTGGTCAGTGGCGATATTCACATTATTTTCAGTTCAGTCCAGTTTCAGTCCAAACTTGTGGCGAAAGATCCTGCTCGCTGGTAAGTCGTAGGAGTCCTTCAGCAGCCGACCACTCCTAAACAAGCTAAGCTTTATTCAACATTTCCTGGAGCACAGCAGCCGGTAACAGACAGAAATTAACAACCTAGTTGCAGGGTTCATTGTTGGACACATGCTCTTGTTTACAATATAAAGTAAACACTATTCAGACAGATGGTAATGATTGTCCATGTCTACACGGTGAATAATGGCCAAGTAAAGTAATAAGTAGTGGCGTTACTTTTCAAATGCAGTAACGAGTAAAGTAATTTCCTTACAATTTACGGAAGTAATGAGTAACTAGTAACAAATAACTTTTTTAGAGTAACTACCCCAACACTGTTTAAAGTTTTGTACCTTAAATAAGCCCATGCGATAAAGCAGGTCAATCTACAGATAAATCACTTTTGTCTGCTTTAACTCCTGTATGTCCTGCCTACTGTGGTATTTCCAGTTGTTAGTGGTGACTCTCCAGCTGATCAGTAAATTATGAATGGACAGCTGCTGGCAATAAATGAATGAATGAATGAATGAACGAACGAACGAACGAACGAACGAACGAACGAATGAATGAATGAATAAATAAAAACAACCCTAATTCTATGACTATTCTTTTGGGTTACAGTATAAAAACATGTTTACATACAGTATGTTTGGTACACAGATGACACACATCATTGTATGCCGAATGTGAAATGTGTCACTGCATTCATCTCACTCTCACACACATTTGGCTCTTATTTACTCCAAACTCCTAAATTGTTCTGTTGCTGTAGGAATATAAATACAATTGAAAGACCTTTTTGGAAAACTTATTGCTAATCAAATATTGTTGTACATCTTTTTGGCTGAGGTCTGACATGTAGATGTATAAATAGTTCATTATTATTAGTAGTACAATAAGACATCCTTAAAGCTTATTTGGAACATGTGGACTGCACTTTACATATTGTCACTATTTTCCCTCCTGTTCATTTTTTTCTTTTATACAAAAGAAAAGGGGAAAAAGGTGTATGCCCTGCAGAAAATTGGTCTCTATTTACAGTCTGTTTATTAGTCGGGTTTTTGTGAAACAGGCTCCAGATTTTCAAAGCGACATAATGACAAGTCAGCCTCAGCTGGTTCATGTGACTTTGCCGTGTCAAACCAAATTTACTCAAGATGCATTCAGAAACCATAATTAACACCAAAGTAGCACTCCAACACGTGTGTACCAGTACTGTATGTGTGTGTGTGTGTGTGTGGTGGATGACAGATTGTCTAATGATTCATCTCAGTGGCCTAATCTCTTGTCAATGCTTTATAAATGTTATCCATGCTGGAATACCTCAAGGATTCATGAGCTGATGGGAGTGCTGACAGACAAAAACATGCAGCTCAGATTGGAATTTATGAGCAGAGGATGAATTTGTTGGTGCCCTGTAGGTTTTTCCATTTAACTCCCCCATTCCATGAAGATGCATTCAAGCTTGTGAAAGTGTGCGTATGTGTGACGTGTTGGAGGCTGTCCTTCCCAGAGGTCATTGTCTGTGGGTCTAGACGGCTCCCGCTCAGGTTCTCAGTGTGGCTTCACTAATCTGCTGTAATTATGTCTCACAGTCAGCTCACTCACAGTCACACACACATTTTGAGTCCCCTCTCTCTCCCCCTCTGCTCTCAGTTTCTTTTTTTCCTTTTTCTTTTTTCTCAGGGGACCAAAGTTGTAGGTGCCTCAGGGTATATGGCTGTGCATGTGTGACATAGTGTAACCCATGCAATGGGCCATTTATCCTGCCAAGGAAAAGCGGCAAGGTCTCCCCTAACTGATTCAGGGAAAAAAAAAAACCTTCATGACTTGCCTTGAAGTGAAAGGGTTTCCCAGCACAGTAAACACACACACACACACACACACAAACACACACACACACACACACACACGTCTCCCCAGTCATGCAGCTGTGACGCATATGTGCGCATGTGTCATTTGTCATCATGCCTCAGGCTGTAAGACAGGCAGTAGCTCATCTGGTATCATAAAGTCAGACTATTTGACCTGGTTGATGGGAGGTAAATTTAAGTGGTTCCCACACATATAAAGGAATTTCAAAAAAAGAAAGTGTGAAAAACAAAAATACTTTTTTACAGCCTAGAAATGAATGTTACAAATCACAGGTAGCTGCATTAAACTGTTATAAAAGTGTCCAAACCCTTGTTTATTCACACATTAAGCTTATAAACCCAAAGCAAAGTTGTCATGAAATGGAAAATTTGCTATTAACTTTTTCTTTTTATATTTTTTTTTATTTATCTTCTTTAGAGATGTAATCATTTTTACATGTGCCCAAAAGATAAAGTTGGGCATTTAGGGTCTACCTAGATATATTTTTTGTACCCTATCTCTCCAAAGCACGTTGGTGTAATCACTTGGAGTTGCAATAACCTTAAATTGTCATTTAATTATCAATTCTTCCATTTGCAGCAATGTGCCACTTAATTATTTTTTTCTGCAGGTCTTTGCTTTCCTAATGTCTTGCTTGCCCAGACACCACTCACTCTGCCTAAGCATGACTTGGAACCACATGAAGATTTTATTTTTAGTTTAGCCACATAACAAACATTTTTCATGGAACAATAAATCTAAAACTAGAAAAAAGGAGTAAGTAAACCACAAGTCTTAAAGCAGAAATGGCATAGTATCTAAAGCTATGCAACATGGGCATAGGGTGTCGTCCTCAAAGCTCAACACAGAATAGGTAGAGATATAAGGGTTCAATCTTGTCATACATATATTTTTATTGACAGATTGGGTACATGGATAAAAGTAAACACAAAGTAAATATATATGTAGGTAAAGTATATAAAATAACACATTTATATCAAGCATCTGGCAGCCTATTAAAGCACAGTTATAATTACATGTTTTAATTGAGTAAATGTGGTTGATGCTAATTTAAATTATTGAAGTGAACTCTTTTTAAACTCATAAAGTGTTCCTTTATTCAGCTTGGCCTTACAGGACAAACCTGTTCCTTTTCAAAGGAACTCTATGGAGTGTCTAGCCTGTGTATCAGTGTGTATGAACCCCACTGAGCTCATAAAACTGTTAATATTGTTGTCTTCCTCTTCTCAAACCCTCACAAGATATTGCATGCTTACTGACTGAAACGCACAATCCCCACACACATGGCCACTCACTCATACGCACATACAAAGCCTTGCAAAGCTTCCCTGACCAAATGCGTGCCTGGCTGCTTGCTTAAAAACACACACTCGCACAGACGCACGCACATACGACTGCCGCACAGCACACTTATTTAAACTGATGTGAATGCTGTCACGACATCCGACTATTCCTATTTGTTCCAAAGAAGCCTTGGCGTGAGAGAGCAGGGTCACCCCATTGGCTCTCATGCAAATCCATTCAGCACACACACACACACACACATATTTAACAGTTTTGCAGATAGGCAAAAAGACAGGGAGACAGACGTAAAAGCAGCCAGAGGTCAAGCAGGGAGAGACCCGTAGACTTTTGGGCATATAAAAATACTGAGAAAAGGATATGTATAAAAAGATAAAGGACAAAGAACAGACAGCCACACAGTAACACCTAATAACTTTGTCAGCTGTATAGCTGGGAAGATTTCATATTTTATAATAAACAATGGTTGAAATTTTCCAACATTTTAAAGCTCCATTAAGCTATTTTTCTAAGAAGTGACCTAAAATGGTAGCAAAAAGGACTGTAACTGAATTTTCCTAAATAAATCCTTGTAAACAAATGACTGTCTGTCTATTAAATTAATCATATTTAATTATATCATATTTAATTATCCCTGGTGTTCTTATTGCTTATGTTGCTGTGGTGAATGAGTTACTAATTGCAACCAAGAGTCTAAGAAGCAAGCTAGTTTACATGAAGTATATTCATAGTCACTCTTACTGTACTTTAAACAAATTTCTTAAATTTCTCTTCCAAGATGTCACAGGATTGATGTGATGTAGTTACATTAGGGGTGGGACTCAGTTGAAAAAATTATCTAATTAACTAAAGGCTTTGTAATTAATTAATCAAGTTAAAAGTCATTTTAAGTACTTTAACTAACAGCTCTGGCTATTCTAAATAATGAAGAGTCTACAACATGTTAAGAGTACTTTTAACTTTTCTAATATTTTCACCCACACTCTTTATTAATAAGCATTAATATCTGACGGTAAGCTGGGATGGGATCAACCAGTGTCAGCTGGTCTCGTCTGTCTTCTGCGTCAGTTACTTAGCTATCAGATGCATGGCATAGGAAACTGAGCAGTACCACAGGAAATCACAGCGCCACTGGTGAGCAGAATAGCTGACATGCGACCAGGGAAAGAAGCCAGAGAAACAAACCAGAAAAGAAGAAGAGAATCAGGAAGGGAACAAAAAAGCAGAAGAAGAATGAAGACGAGTACAACAATTGTATATATTGCGCTAGCTTTTGAAGAAAGACTATAAGTGTGCCCCAATTCAGGGTCTGCACACTTCGAAGTGCGGATTCGTTGGCCACATACATCATCACGGTGCGCGAAGTACTGTCTCAATTCACAGAATTTGAAGGACCCTCCGAATCCACCCTACAAACCTGCACTTCGTTTGACCTGTAAAAGGCTACTGGTGATGAATCCTTCACAGCTGCTTTTCTCCCAGAATTAATTGCGTTCTACAGTTACGTCATCAGTTTGTTTAGGGGTATAAGGACGGAACATAACTTGACAGATAACAGACACTGGATAAAAAAAATACCGATTTATTTGCCAAACTTTACAAAAACAAATGGGTTCACAAAACAAATAAAGAATATCCAATTCTGACTAGAAATAAATGGGTTATTCTCTAACACTTAATCAAAACAAAAACCCATAAACTAAACTGAAGTCCCAAAAATGTCCCCGAAGGGTTAACAGTTAGTGTTACAATTTCGACTTACCAAACAAAACCAAAAATTACCCAACAAAACGGGCTACACGTACACAGGCGTAATAGAAAATAATCCAAAACAAAAATGTTAACTTTAACCTAACAATTGTCACTCTCAGCTTTCAATCAAGGACGATAATTCAAACTCAAAACCATGGACTTTACACCTAAAACCGCAGTGTGTAAGAATTACTACCATCTAGTGGTGCGCTAATATATTACAAGCAACCGAGTAGTGCTCTACTGGAGAGTAATTACGACTACGGAAGCCATGTAGATTCATAAACGTGAAGTTCGAGTGTCCCGTCAGGTGATGAGAAACAGAACGATACATAATTATTATTTTTTTATGCCAATAAGTTACAAGCGTGCCATCCATGTATTTAGTACCAAGCTACTGCTAATAGCTAGAGTTATCATATGAAATCGTTTTTTGTGACTTGCAGACTCAGAGATCATCTGATGAAGGGAGAGAAACAGGGAGAGAAAGAGGGAGTAAATGCAGGGCCAGTGGACTGTCGGCGCTGCTGTAACGTTACTCTGTGTTAAATAACATGTATTTCAGCTGATTTATCCAGGGAGATGGGCGACGTATTGATAGAAAATAATTATCTGAGAGACATTTTTGCGTTAGAATGGTGCGGTTCTGGTGATTAAATCACAACAAGAAACTGGTTTTACTTTGGTCTATTTTGTCTGACTAGAAGGACAACTACCCCCATCCCAATAACAAATCAGCAGAAATAAAATATAAAACACGAGGGAAAGCTCCCGGAAAATACGTCTGAAAGAAGCGCTGAGTAGCAAAGAGTAATAACTGAAAACTGTTGCAATGTAGCTTTCCTACTGTAGGCTAACTAACAAATTAACCGTTTCTAGCGTTTTATATCGCAAGTAACAGTAAATGATCTGACCTAAACGGGAGGATAAAGTAGTTGCTGGACCACTCTGCCCTGTTTCTAACATAACGGCAAAATAAACTTCACTGTTAGATTGCATTAACTCACCTATTCAGCAGAAGCTGCAACCTCCGGGTTAGCTTTGAAGTCCCTCTCCATCAGCTGCCTCCATCTGGTAAATGCTTCACAGATGTACACTTTTATTTTCTCCGAGTTATCATTTCTTTTTTTTTTCTTGGCTATTTTTCCCTCCGTCTCGCAGGCAAAGAGTATAGATGGTCCTCCATTTCAATGTAAGCTGGCAAGCTAAATGATCCACTGTCGTCTTGGCATATTTACACCACCCCTGCGCCCTCCCCCTACCCTTCCCCCCGAAACAGCGGGGACTCGCAAGTAAAAACGCACAAGGCTAACAAGTTTGTCCCCTTTTGGCTACTGTATTCAAAGAAGGCGATGCAACATGGCAGCCTCCAGTTGGGTGCACCGCAACCTATGTATTTATAAACATCTAATTCTAAGCTACGAGAGCGCTTTCATTTGGATGCGATTGTGATTAGACTTTGGTAAAATACCTATTTATGAAAGCTATTCTTGATTTTTGCCAACAAAATACCAAAAAAACTACACACTATACCTTTAAAAAATTTAGCAACAAACGAGCCACACAAGAAAACTCTGTACCACGAAGTCCAAAATCACATCTAGGTTTGGCAAACTGTGTCTACTGTCCACAGCCGCCCTGAATGAAGTCACCACCACTGCTTTGTAGGAGCTCTTCCTCTGGCATTGGTGCACCAGTTTGGAACTGACCAATCCGTAGACCAATCCGGGCTTCGGGAGGGCGGGACCCTGGCGAGATCTGCTGTCAATGATCCTTGGGGCTGGCTGCAGTCAATCAGGCGTGTACTCAGACGCCCGTAACAATCCCCCCCATAAAACATGGCCCATGGGACATGTTCAAATGTTTCACTCATACACCCTAGAGAGGGCGTCCGCAAACACATTATCCGACTTATTATGTGCGTATCTTATGCGTAACATTGAGGTGGTATTCTTGGACAATCAGAGCCCACTGCATCAACCTCTGGTTCTGATTGTACATGCGGGACAGAAATGTTAGGGGGTTATGGTCGGTGTAAACTTGAATGGGCACAGGAGAGGATCCCAAATACACATCAAAGTGTTGCAATGCCAAAATCAAAGACAACGTCTCCTTCTCAATGGTCAAGTAATGCAACTGGTGCCGGTTGAATTTCTTGGAGTAGTAGCAAACGGGATGATCAATTCCATCATGCCCAGCTTGTAAAAGCACGGCGCCTGCTCTCACAGCACTAGCATCAACCTCCAATTTAAAAGGCCGTGTCAAATCAGGTGCACTTAACACCGGGGCATGTACTAATAACGCTTTAATACTGCCAAACGCATGTTGGCAGTCGGAAGTCCAACTGAATTCATTCTTAGGACTCATTAAGGATGTTATTGGATCAGCTACTGTGGAATAGTTTTTACAAAAGGATCGATAGTACCCCGTAAGACCCAGAAATTGGAGTAACGCTTTTCTGTTAACTGGTACAGGAAACTCGCTCATGGCTGCAATTTTCGCAGTAATGGGGCGCACAACAACTTGTCCCACCTGTCTTCCCAAATAGGTAATTTCATCAGATCATTTAGCAAGATTTAATGTTAAGGTCACATCTGCTAGCTTTGAGAGTACCATCCCTAATACTGACATGTGTTCCTCCCATGTGTCAGTATGAATTACTACATCATCGAGATACACGCTACAGTGCGGTATCTCACGGAATAATGTGTTCACTAGCCTCTGAAAGGTAGCAGGGGCGTTACACATCCCGAACTCCATCACATATACTGGAGAAACTGGTCAGAGATTACAAAAGCTGAAATTTCCAATGCTTTATCCGTAAGGGGCATTTGCCAATATCCTTTCAGTAGGTCTAATTTGCTTGCAAATTTAGCTGAACCGACAGCGTCAACACAATCTTCTACCCTCGGTAGAGGATATGCATCTGGAACAGTTACCGCATTTACTTTCCGGTAATCCGTATAAAACCTCGGACTTCCATCAGGTTTTATTTCCACTTAGCAGGGCAAACTCCAAGCACTACAGCTGCGCTTGGATAAACCATTCTCATGCAGATAATCAGTTTCGCTTTTCATTAGAGTTCTTTTACGGTTTGTACGGTATGAATGTTGTTTTATTGAAAAGGTGTCCCTAACGTCGATGTCATGTTGGATGACGTGTGTCTGCGTAGGAACGTCACTAAATAGACACGCGTATTGTGACACTAAAGCTACTATCTCCGCCTGCTGGTCAGCATTTAAATTGCAAAATTTAAGTTGCAACATCGACGGGAGCTTTTCCAGCATCTGGGAATTTAGTAGACGGGGACTTAATAAAGTCTCTACTCGCGTAGACAGTTAATCTCCAGTCCGGTTGGGTTCTATTATGATTAGCGCAACATCTCCACTCTTACTAGTCAGCGGAACAGATTCACGAGCCACACATGCTTTTAGCGTATTGACATGACATACTCTAGTTTTTCTTGTTCATTCCGGGGTTGCTACTACATAATCGGTATCGCTTAAGCGCTCCTGAATCACATAAGGGCCTAAAAAGCAAGCCGACATTGTGGTGCTGGATAGGGGGAGTAAGGCCAAAACCTTATCTCCTTTCTGGAACCTTCTATTAACCGCGGTTTTATCATACCAACATTTCATCGCTTGCTGAGATGTTTTTAGGTTGGCAGTAGCGAACTCACGGACAGCAACAACCTTTCACGAAAGTTTGACAAAAAGTCTTACACATTCGAATTCGGGGACACCTTCGTCCCACTGTTTCTCATCACTGTGACAATACTTCCGGAGCATTGCATTTAATGTTTGATGCCACCGTTCCAACGCACCCTGACTCTCCGGATGATATGGACTGGATGTGACATGCTTAACGTGTAATTCGTGGAGAACTTGTGCAAATAGCTTGGATATGAAGTGCGATCCTTGATCCATTTGGATCACCCTTGGAAGTCCAAAGGACGAGAAGAATTTTAGTAAAGCTCTCGTAACTGCTTTTGCGGTAATGGGGCGCAACGGAATTGCTTCCGGGTAACGGGTTGCAGAACACATCAATGTTAACATAAACATTGTACCTGATCAGGCGTGCACTCAGACACCCGTAACACTACTGACTGGAAAACAACAAAGCCTAACATATTTTTATTTATTTATTTATTTTTTTACATTATTCCTCGGTCAGTGTTACATTCAGTAAAGTGTCGTATGATAGACAAACAGTAATTTCAGAGGCTTAAGTGATTCAACGTCCTACAATGCTTCTATGGGAAATACTTGTGGCTGTCCCATTTCACCCCAGCAGTATGTTGGGTGGTTAGAAACAACTTTATTGTAATGCATTACCGCTGCCAAAGGGTGTCTGAAACAGACATTGGTTTACAGAAGAAAAACTCTTAACTTAGCACTGCCCACTAGTGGAGGAACTGACTTAACAACCATGGCAACGCAAAACACGCATTGAAGCATGAGGACGGCAAAGTATGCCAACGTTTGAAACGGATGTCGCTATTTACACACGTAAAGGAGCATAAATGGGCCTTTGAGCGTTTCATTTTCAGTCTGGTCATGGAGCAGAGGTGAACATCTTCTGCTCTGCTTGCAGCTGTGAGTGCTTTTGGAAAGGGAAAAGGCCTGAGTCTGCACACCTGCTCATTGAGAAGAAGTAAACGTGCTTTCATGTCAATTTTCAAAAGTGTTCAATAACACAGGAAAACATTACTTGATTTGTTGCTTCTTTGAAAGAGAGTCATTAAATGGGTCTGAAAAATTGCTAAATATACTGCCAAAGTAGTTAAATTGAGAACATTGAATTACCGTCTAGATATCTAAGCTCTGCCGTGTGTCGCTCTAATCAGCGTACCAGAAACCATGCACTGGCAAATGTTCCGCATTGTTTGGAACAGAAACTGCAATTAAATACGTAAATTTTTTGGGAATTAATATTTCATAATTAAAGCATTTAAGTCCCACCCATAAATTAAGTGTTTTAAAACGGGGGGGGGGAGCCTAAGACTGAACATTACTACTGCTACACACTTGATCAGCTGGATTGTTGGTATTAGAAATATACAGAAAATACTAAATGGAGCCCTACCCAATTCATTTGAGTAGAAGTCAAGTAGAAATATCTCAGATATATTGGGTCTTACCATAATCTTTCAGCTCCTCACTGACAGTCACTGTTGCCCAAAATAACCTGCAGAATAGCGTGATAAATCCTTGCCTCCACTTTTCCCTGGGTTGTACAATAAAGTCCAATATACTTTATTTACACTTTAAGGCAGTGTGTTCCGACCCACTGCGCTACATGTTTTAGAGGTAACCCTACTTTTTTTTTGTTTGTTTGTTTGTTTGTTTTTTAGGTAACCCTACTTTAACACACCTGAAACAAATGAATGGCTTGTTATGCTGTTGTAACTGCATGCTGTTGTAACCCCCCCCCACATACACACACACACACACACACACTAATTCTGTGGGGATCTGGCATTAATGCGCCCTTAATCTTAACCTTATCCTATCTAAAGCGAACTACTCTAGACATTTAGCTAAATGCAATAACAGAGCTGCCCAATCGTCAACATGTAATGCTGGATTAGTCTTTGAGGTATCATCTAAATATTCTGCAGTAGGAAGGCTCCGAGAGGTGCATTATTAGGCCGTCTTGGTACAACTCAAAACATAGCATGGAAATCCAGGACAGTGCCTCTGGACTGGCAAAATTGGGGTTGGGGGGGGGGGGGGGGGGACGGGGCCATTGGAGGGGGTCAAATTTCCCTTTTGCCGGGAAAAGACAAAGGAGGGACGGAAACACTCCACCTCCCTTCTCCTCCTC
>JBAMHW010000009.1:24718772-24729321 GCA_037177495.1 Rhadinocentrus ornatus | reverse complement strand
CCCCCCCCCCCCCCCCCCCCCCCCCCCCCCCCCCCCCCCCCCCCCCCCCCCCCTCCCCCCCCCCCCCCCCCTCCCCCTCTCCCCCTGACCTAATTTCTAAGAAGGGAAAACACAGGATGTGCCAATTACCTCCCTATTACACTCCCTAAATATTTTACCAGAATACAGGAGGGACTATGGCCTGCAGTTTCCTGAGATATGATGTTCATTGACATCTGTGCCCTGATGTAATTTCAGCAGTATCATTAGATTCCAAGGCAACAACCCCATTATATTTTGTTTTTAAATAATGGCAAGATCCTGGAGGAGGATCAGCAGATTGAAGTTTATTTGTGATGAAGTTTGGGAGTTTCGATTTTTCCTATCTGCAGAACCTGCATAGGCTGCACTGGCTACTTACCTGCATGTGCTGCATCCCTTACAGCCCCAACAATATGCCAAGCATGACAATATTAATCATTTCATGCCATAATAATAATAGAGTATTGGGTCATATTTACTTTTCCTCCCCCTTTAAATCTGTGCATGTTTACAGACACACATTCACTCTCCCTCTCTCTCACAAACACACACATACACACACACTTAATGTTCTGTCGCCCTTCCCCCTCCTACTCCTTTCTCTCTCTAGCAGACACACGCACACAGGCTCACACTCTGCATGCTTCATTATACACTTGCCCACACAATATAGCATGCCGGAAACTGACTTAATACATGCCAAACTCCACATCCCCTGAAGGCTCAGTGTCCCTAAAACACTGGATGCACCTTCCCAAACTAGGCTGATTTACTTTTGCAACAGAGACTGTCAATAAAACAGTCTAGTAGTTTAGCAAACAATTATAAGAAGAAAATCAAAATAAATAAATTGCAATCTCATCAATTAATTTGACTGAATCTGGATTAAATAGTAAATTTAGTTGAAGTAAAATGCATACAAGCTTAATTTACTTGAATTGTATCATGTTTAATCATTATATTACAAATATTAGCTTGACATATACCGTATTTTATTTATGCCCTTGCCTGATCAATATTTCCCCCAGCTTCAAATTTGGGATGAGGGGGTGAGACAGACAGGAGGGAGATTTTTCTATTTTCCCTTTTGGCACAATAGGGTTAAGGTTTTCTTGCCTCTGTCTGAGTGTAGTTTCCCCCCCTTTTGTCACATTTGTAATTTTGCTTCTGCTGTGGAAGCAGATATACAAGCACAGAAGGGAAGTTATGCTAGATTTGAGTGGGTGCAACTTGTATCAGAGTAACTGTATTTGCACAATTCTTTGAGTGGTCCATAAATAGCATGGCATGTATCCCTGAATGAAACAATACAAAGACCTATTTCTCACAGAATATTCTAGGGCGATTATAATATTCAAAAAGGGAAACATGTCTATCTAAAGACCTTTGTAAAGCACCTATTATCACAGAATAATTTGTCCTGTAAAGGCCCCTGCGGGAAAGTCTGGCCGCTATTTCACATTAGTTTGGAAGGAATGAATTAAACGCACAGCCCAAACGGGGCATGTATTATATGACCTGTGCACGCAACCATGCAAAGGTCAGATGCATGACTTTATGGCATTGTCTATTTCTTGGAAGGCTCGAGCAGTCTGAAAGCTATAGCTGTGCTACATAATTTATGTTTAAGAATAGGTGAACATTTTAGTTTAATCGATTTGTTTTTTTATAGCTTTATCAACGGATTTGTAACAATAGGAACACCATTGTCCTGTTCATCTGACCATGTGAAGCCACTAGCTACCAAAGCCAACAAACTGAAGTGATAAACCAACTGAGGTTTCCACTTTCTTTCAACAAAGCAGTCGTGATAATGGCTTAACTGTTGCTCATTAGATTAATGTAAGAAACAATCACACCAATGGCAGACATGTCTGAGAGAATATTTTATTCTATTTTTCATTTTAATTAAAGAAAGAGTTTTTCCAATTTTTTGTACATTTTAGAAAAAAAATCCCTAAAATGTTTTATAGGAACATGTAGCTTATTAAACGCTGAGAAATGCTTTGCCAAAAATGATATTTTACATCAACTTTTAACTTGAAGTGTCTGCTTTTATTTTGACAGAAAAGCAACATCCGGTCCTCGCACAAACTGACCTCATGATGCGTAGTAACGTAACATTATTACGTCGTAGCCATAGCAACAGCCAGTTACTGGCTGTGGTCGTGTAAAAATATCTATTTTTTGTGGATTATTTCGCCTTCATTCTTTGTAAGACTCATATAAATGGGTAGGTGGACGTCGCTAACAGGTCTGCACAAGTAATAATAACAACACGGTCTCATGCGACTTCAATAAGAGAGAGAGAGAGAGAGAAACTTAGCGAGCGGGCGCACTGATTTGTTTACAGCCAAGTTTTTATAATTTGCATCGATATGTTTTTAAAAGTATATTAAGCTGATTCTACGCGTGAGTTTATACTTACAATTAATCACTTATTAAATAAAGGCAAGTATTTTATTTATTTAAGTAAATTCTAAGGAGTGTTTGATTTGCAGAGAATAAACAAACCTGCCTTTGTTGTGTCCCTACTGCCAAGCTAATTTTATATTTGTATTGCATTTAAATGACACGGTTCAGTATTAAGCAGCTCCATTATGTATTATGTTGTATTCCATGTCATCTGTTTTGCAGGCCCACATGGCAGATTCTTTGTTTAGATATTTCAAGATTTTTATTTATTTATTTTTTCTCAGTGGAATGCCATCCTAATTGAATTTTGGTTAAACATTTACGTCTTTTTTCCTTTTAAATGCAATTGAAGCTCATATTATTTTCTTGGCTCTTCTAAAAAGATCAATATGTAATTTTTATGATGTGTTAAGGAATGATTCAGTATATCAAAAAGATGTCTACAAAATCTGCAGGTCTGGACTTTGATTTTCAACTACCAACTTTTAGTCATCAGTCATTCAAGTTGCATACAGTTTGCACAGATCTGAGGCCTACTTGTGAAACAGTTGTTTATGAACAAGTTAAATACTAAATTTATCCTCATGAAGATCTCTTGGGAGGAGCTTTGGTTGGGACAATTTTTCTTTGTTTGTCTTCTCTTCATTAGTAGAAAAATGCTTTTGGCCTCTCAGTCCTTCAGGCCAAACGTTAGGCTCTCACAGTTTTACATTTTATCTCATGATTCAATCACATTATAATGCAGGATAGATGAGTTTACAATGGCTTGCCTCTCTCTGAAAGACATTGGTATTTCAGTCAAGGGTATAATGGACAAAATGCCACAGGGAGTACAGTTGTCATGCAAAATTAGGCCTTTATATCTGTATCCATCTAAAATGACAGGCAGGCTTAGTGCTGTCACAAGGTGTTACTAATTTTCTATGTTGTGTGTGCCCGCAATTGAGGATCTCAGCTGTGTTTTAAATGCAAAGATTAGTGATAGCAGGGGGCAATCCGACTATTAGTGTGTGTGTGTGTGTGTGTGTGCATGAAGCCTTTTTTTTTTTTTTTTTTTTTGATTGGGCATGGTTTGTGTGTCTGCACTGCCGTGTGAATGTAAAAGAGACAGAAGGAGCAGACATGCTTGTTTACATCTTAGTGATTGGGGGGTGGGGTGGGGGGTAGGGTTTTCATCCATGCAAACATGTCAGCCTATTGCATCCGTTCTTAAATATGTATGTGTATGTATGCATTCTGCTGGGGACCACAAGTGTGCATTAGGGCTGTGCATTCCTCCATATGTCTCCTCCCTATGTTTGAGTGTAATGTTCTCCAACTACATGTTGAGGATGCAGGGGTCGCTCTTGAAATTAAATGACCAGTTACTAGGTTAGTCAGGAGTATTTAATCTGGGGTCTAGTGTTAAGTTGGCATGTTGTTTTTGCCTTCTCACTAATGGTAAGTTAATAGGTGGATGACCTGAGAGCTTGCACGCACAGAGACACAAACAAAGGCAAGGATAGACTTTCCTCACATAACCCCTGGCACTTATGGCTTAATTAGTGACTACACATTAGATGCTACTATTGTACAGAGCTGGAATATATTTCCTCAATTTTCAGCAGCTACAAAACTCTAGGAGAATGTGGTACACAGTGTTCGCTTTTAAAGAGACTAACGTGTGCCTGTGAAGTCAAAATACCATCATTTGTGAAAAGCAAAACCATAATCTTCAGCCTGTATTGAAAACCTAATACCATAGGCTGGACTGATTAATCTGTTTAGTAGAAGTTAAATGGGTTAACACAGTGTGCATTATGCTAAGAAATTTACCCTTACATTAACCTCAGAGGCAAAGTGCTGTTCTTCTATTTAAAAAGGTCTCCCAGCAGCTTTTGTCTGTATTATTTTCATTTGTTTATCATTAGTATCATTTTACTTTTTGCCTACAAACTTTGTTTCTGCTTGTATGGTTTGACCATTGGGTAGATTTGGGGTTGATTAATTGTAAAAAAAAAAAAAAAAAAAAAAAAAAAGTATAATTTATCAGGTAAAAATGCAAAACTATACCAGCTTATATGTAGTTTTTCTGTGATTAATTACTTTGCAATCTGGGTGGTTGGTAAAGAGAAGCAATTTAACAATGCCATCCACGCATTGATTAACTGTAATGTGCATATTTCAATTATTTTTGTACATTAAATTAAAGATTATTCACTATTGTATGACATAGTATGTGTTCACAATTGTTTGCAGCTTCAGATTAAAGCCAGTTAAATAAACTGTTTGCATATTTCAGTTAAATAATTCTGCTTCTTTTTTTTTTTTTTTAGGTGACACAGAGGGATCCCCTGAAGATGAAGAGAAAGAAGAAATGAAGATGCTTTTGCACTGTTCTCCAATTTATCCACTGCCTGAAGCGATAAAGAAGGCAAGTACTGATTAAATAACAATGTACTTGGAAAATATTACATGAATTGTGTTCAACACATACTGTATTCAGATTGGGACCCATACCACGTGTTATACTACAAAACAAGGTATTAATCAAAGCCCATACTGATACAACATATGTTTTTCCAAAAATGTTTATAATTTATTTTTAAATCTGAATGTGTTTAATACATACAGTATATTTACATGTTGTTGAGCCTTTCAACATAGCAACCTCTCCATATGCTGCAGTAATTCATATGATCTGAATAGAAAATGAGACAATGTCTCCTATTTTAATCTTCCATCTGTTTTAAGACAAAGCCAATAGAAAATATCATGGCAACAGTGGCATTTTGCTTCTTATCCTGAGCCAATCCCAGGTGGCAGTTGCATATTTCCATATGATATGCCATATGGTATGAATATGAATATCACATGAATGTCTCTTGCATTTTCATTTCAAATGGGAATAGATAGAATCTGAGACTTATAAAATATAATATTTGTCTGGCAAATGATCATGTTTTCCAGAAATTAATAACTGATTTAAATATATTTGTCATATTTCACCATATAATTTAAACATATTTACTTAGATTTTATTTTAAATTTGAAAAGCACTTTAAACATACAAAGTAACTAGATGAAATAACAGTTTTTGCCAGTGGTCATAACCAACTTTTTTCTCTCCAGTTAAATTGTCAGTTCACAAAATAGAAAAGCATTATCCACTTTTCAAAGGTGATTGATTGATAATTCTGGCTGGAAACCTAGCCAGCTTTGCTCCCTTTGCAACTGTTATAGTAATTTTTGTATGAATAATTTCTTCAACAGTACAAATGCAGATCAGCCAAAATGTAGCAGTTGGTTTGTAATCAGGGAACCTCCTGTTGCCTTCAAATGATCTTTAGTTACCAAAATTTGTACAAAAGGTTTTTGTCTTTTAAAGTCTTCCCTTGCTTTTGGTGGATAGAGTTGACCACTCCATCTTTTTTTTTCTATTGAATGCAAAACATTGCAAGGTTTTCATCATAGTTACTTGAACTAAGACAAATAGATACTGATCATTTATCTACCTGCAGTAAAAACTTATATGTAAACTGTCTTCTTCCACTCTCCATAAGAAACACTACAAGCTCTAATTTCAGAGCCATCCTCTGAGTTTGACTAATAACCCTGGTCTCTCTGCTCAGAGTGCTGTGAAACCAGTATGCAGCAACTCTCTACACCAAAAGGATGAGCTGTCTTTCTGTCTGCCAACTTTAAATTAAGTTGTGATTGAGTTTTTTATCAGTACAAAATAATCTGTATGCAGGAGCACTGATTTGAGTGAGATTATGAGAAGATCTTGTAACCTGGCAGCCAAATGGTTTGCTACTCAGAACCATCTAAGATACTGTGGAGAAACTGTTGAAAAGGGTGGGTATTGTAAAATATTCTTTATAAATAAGTGGGTGAGCCATATATCTGTGACCCTCTATCACAGTGGTTAGTTTTATTCATTTAGATCAACTGAAAAAAAAATATATATATTTTTTTAAGTTAGTTAATAAGCATAATTCTTTTCTCTTATTTCAGTGTAAAAATGTCTACCACACAAACCTCATTAAAATTTGCCATTGACTATTGCTGCTGTTGGTTCTTTGATGATAGTGATGTTCCAGAATATCCAGCTACCTTAAAAGATACTTTGGTGTTGAATTTTTTAATAATAGCTGTTCTATTATGAATTGAATTTCTCAAAGAATAGCTACAAAGGCCTTATTCAGTAGCTATGTTGACTTAAAGCACCTTTAATCCGACTGAACGTCCAGTCAGAATAAAAATGTGTCTTGTAAACATTTCAGCTGATCCGATGGGTCTTGATCGGAAAGAATTTCTTAATCCGATAGAGAGGGGTGGTTTAAACCTTTTCACGACCGGATTAGCAGGAAAAAATATTCATTTATTCTTAGATGAAATATTTGTCCATGTAAACATAGCTAATGACAGTTTGATTTTGTTATGTTAGTCATTCGTAGAGCTGGGTCTCGATTCAAATTTCAAGAATCGATTCGATTCGGATTCTTAAGATTTAGAATCGATTATCACTAGGGCTGGTATCGATTCAAATTTCAAGAATCGATTCGATCCGATCCGATCTGTTCTGATCCGATATTGATTTGGGTCAGTGTTATTACAACGTTTTTTTAAGCTATTACCTGAATTATATTACTTTGTACTTCTACAACATATTGATACTAGTATTATATTGACATTCAACAGCAATTTAATTAAGTATTTGTAGTTAAAGATGGCTGTAAGGACCAATCCCCCTTCTAGACTGTTGATACAATCGCTTTCACAAACATGCTGTGAATTACTGAATTGAATGCAGAATTACTGAACAGATCCACGAGAGCCAACAGAGGACACCAGAAGTGTATATACCTGCAGCAATAGACTGCTATTGGTACACTAACCTGGTGCATTATTAAAAATTTGATATTAAAAATAAAAATGCAATTTTATTTTTAACATAGTCACTACTTTCCTGAATTGATTTGATATTGATTCATTTACAGCTAATTATGTAACACCGCATATTTTTCTTGAATATTAAAACATTTTCAAAAAACTTTTTTTTTTAAAAAATATTTAAAACACTGAGTACATCAACTTGACAATCAAAAAATGTAATTATCCGATCTGACACATCTACATGTACCATAACAATACAGTGTTTCCCAGATTCAGAGCCAGAAATGCTGTTATGGTGAAAGAAAAAAAAAACCACAGGACAAAAGAAAAGGTTAATCTTTTTAAATGTCCTGATGAAACTGTTTTGAGTTGCTCTAAATATTCTTAAAGTTCAGATCTCAGATAGCGTGTTGATGTTAATACAGCTTACAAAGAATATTGGATTAATTTAAACTCACAATACAACTAAGAAATTCCGTCTGATGGTAGATTCAGCTCGATCAGCTGTGCACGTTCCCGTGACGAGTGTATCGCTATCGGCGTAACACCAGAGCAGGAGAAATACTTTCCATCTGCTCCTCACCGGAGCAAGGTGCTTCCATCTCCACCAGCCTGAAAGAATCTAGAAAAATCGCATATTTCTGTCTGATTTCCAGCTGGTTGACGTGTTTACCGACGCGTGCACTCTGTCAGAATCTCTGTCGGAAACCTATGTGTGCATGTGTCTCTGTGTGTGTGTGCTGACTGCCGCGGACACAGAAAGCAGGAGCAGCTATGACATGCCATCATGTAGACCCGTTAAACAGCATCAAACTGTTTACTGTTTAATAAAAGGACGAAGTGTAAACCTGTTCTAGATTAAATGTGACTTTAAATGAGCATATCAGATTTATTTTAAACTATGTGCACGGTGACATCACTTTCTGTTGAATGTGGTAGTGACCGTTAGCATTAGCTGCTAATATAAGTGCCGCGATCTTAGCGTTAGCTGCTAATGTGAGCAGTAATATGCTGCAAAGAACTTTACAGGTGAATGTAATCCACACTGGTGAGTAAAAACATCTGAACTTGACATTATCTCGGTAAGAAAAGCTGATTTTGGATGGAGGCAACACAGGAAACCAGTATTGTGTGTATATATGCTAAGATCTTGCCGAACCTCTGTTCACGCGAGAGTAGGGTCATGTTACCGGAAATGAGGACATATAAAATATCTATCTCCAGTTTTATGAATCGATATTGGGTTTATTTAATATGAATCGAATAAAATTTGATTAATCGTTTTTTTTTTTTTTTTTAAACCAGCCCTAGTCATTAGATTAATCTAATTAGGTTGATATTACAATGGTTACAGGCTGATATTGATTAGATGGGAAGAAGTGTTTTTTAAATTTTTATTTTGAACGCTGAAATGCACAATAATTCAAACTCTAACAAAAACCTGGAATCTGCCACAGTCCCTTTTTGTTTTGCTGATGCCATTGTTCAAGTCTTCCCTGAAACTCCTGTCTACCTTCACTCCTTAACCCAGAGCTACACTACAACTCGACATTTACATTGATATAGCACATTTAAAAGCCTATGGCCAACCAAAGTGTTTTACAGTGAAAACAATCATCAACAATAAGAAACAATAAAAGCAAAACAATAAAAAGAAAAAACTGTGAAATAAAACATATAAAAGATCCAGTAGAGATGACTCTGCTAGTTGCGAGATTACTTAACAGGACAAGACTGCTTAGAATTTTCTTTCTGTAAGATGTCTCCACCCTTCTGTCTGGTGCTGTCTAGTTATTTCTGTAATTTCACACTAAGGCTGACTACATGATTTTTTTTTTACAATGAACGCCCTGGTATTATGCAGCGATGAGCAGTCCATACTCATGTACATGTACATCTACAAAATCCCTCTGTCTCCTCAGACAGTCTCCCACAGATGCACCCATGCATGTACCAATGCAGTTACAGTCCTCCTTTCTTGTGCCCCTTCTCCCTCTCAGTCTGCTGCTGCTGCTGCACAAGCTCAAATGTGAACCCTTTTGTTATTGATTTCTGAGATAAACATCCATCACTGCCTGGTGTTAATACGTGCCTCCGTTTGTGTGCACTTGTGCATAAGCTTACATTTCTATTTTTATTTTGTGATTTGTCACAAAGGATCACATGATATTCAGATAAACATTAAGGAAAAAACCAACATTAACATAGAAAAAGAGATGAGGAAGCTCTAATATTCATCCGTATTTGGTTCAGTTTTGTCACCTTCCTCCCTTCTTATTTACATCCCTCTGTTATCTACTCAGATTCCAATAGATCTGTTAAACAAAGGATGTTCTGGGCTTAGCCCCCCAGTGAGCACACTTCAGCAACATTTATTGGAGGAGGCTTATGGTGGCTGGGGTCGAGCGGAGCAGAGATAGCAAAACAGCAGAGGAAGTGTGTGTTGTAAGTGCAGTGTTGTGGGCAGCACCATGTGCACTGGTCGGCGTGGGAGGCAAAGAGGAGGCGGTATACTAACAGGCCCATTTAAGTGCTGTTAATCCTGGTGTGCTGGGATGGGGGCTGGCACTGAGGTTTATTGGTGGGCTGCTGTGAGGGAGTGCTGCGGTTACAAATACACACACCATGCCTTCCACCCACACACACAGGCAATGGAGCACATACACTTCCACTGAACTTTCATGTCAGCAGTAGGTTTATTGTAACAACTAACCAACAGGGATGATGCAACTATACAAATGCACACACACAAACATCCACCTGCAAAATGGTAGATTTTTCTTTTTCCTGAAAGCCATTCCATTTTCAAACTTTCAACAGAAATTTTACAAATTTTTTGCAACATACAGCTAAAATGTGCTAAAATGCATGTCAAGTTTGTCATGTCAATGCAGTACTCCTTCCAGTAGGGAAAATAAAATATGATACAGGAAATCCAGTTTGACTTAAAACATAAACATACATAAATTCATTAATTGTAGGATATTTCAGATGTTTTAGTTCTGCTTTAGGGCCCCTCATTTAAAAATGTGTTACTGCAGGGCAAATGTCAGCCTGAATATGGCATGACCATTTTTCCTTTTGTCACCTTCACCTCTAAAAAAAAGGCTTTTTTTTTTTTTTTTTTTTTTTTTTTTTTAAAACCGTTTCCTTTTTGTTTGGTGGGCTTTTTTTTCTCCCCAAGTTTTCAAAGTAACCCTCAACCTTGGAAGGAATGTTCCTCCTTTCCTGCTCT
>JBAMHW010000009.1:24702509-24718672 GCA_037177495.1 Rhadinocentrus ornatus | reverse complement strand
TTTAAAAATGTTTTACTGTGGGGCAAGGGTCCGCCTGAATATTGAAGGACCCTTTTTCCTTTTTTCACCTTCACCTCTAAAAAAAAGGTTTTTTTTTTTTTTTTTTTTTTTTTTTTTTTTAAAACCGTTTCCTTTTTGCTTGGTGTGATTTTTTTTCTCTCCAAGTTGTCAAAGTGACACTTAAACTTGGAAGGCATGTTCCTCATTTCCTGGCATGGTATTCCAGTCCAAATGTGGCCAAAGAGTTATTTTTCTTCAATGGCAGCACCCAGCAGAGAACACCACAACCTTTTTTGTGCTGCAGCTAAGCACCTCTCGTTCTCCATGAGGTGCTATTCACTTTTCAAGTGTCACTGTCTCATAGAACCTCAAACACGCAGTGTAACAGGACAAGACGTTCATCTCTAAAACAGAGAGGAAAGCACAGCGTGAAAGAAGAAGCAAGAAAAGCAATTAGATATTGGAGGGACAATTCTATGTGTTAACTTATGAAGTGTGATGGTCTGTGAAGAGCTCTGTAACACAATGTAATAGGACAAGACGTTCACTTTTAGAGATAATTAGAAAGAGAGTGTAAAACAACAAACACACAGGGGCGCAGATGGAATTTCTTACTTGGGGGGGACGAAGCTGTCAGCAAATGAATTCAACTCAATTGGCCAGTTGTTCAAAAAATTTAATCCGGATAAAAGCTATGCGGAATTAAGAATCCCATTTTCTGGATGGCGGATCACGTAATCCGGCTTTCTTTTACCATGGTTGTTCAAAGAAGAATAGGATTGGATCACCCTGATCCCAAATCCTGTTTTTTACGATCACCAAATCCAGATTTCCAGCATGTAGATCAGTGTGTGCTGCCAGCCATGTGAAGTACAACAGGTAAAAGAGACGGTTTGCATGTCTTAACTACTTGCGAGTGGAACCACCGGGAGCATGTAACATAAAACGTGCATGTATTGTCCTGCACAACATTGCAACCAGGTGGACTGTCTCAAGTGCGTCAAATGACGCAAATAGGTAGCCTATTCCCCTGTTAACCACTTTACCACTGTAACGATTAAACAAGTCAGGTACAAAATTCTAATATAAGCATATGCACCGAATAAAAAGTTCTGTTATTTAATCAGCTGTTCAATTGTACTGCAGTTTCTTCCTGAAATTCGCCTTGTAATCCTGCCCTCTGTTGGGATCAGGATAATCCTGTTTGCTAGGATCAAAGTTATCCGGTTTCTACTCAAAAGTTTTGAACAACCCAAACTGAGGGTTTTATCTAGATAACAACCAGGATTGAATTATGTGAGCCAAGCCTATTTTTGGAATCTGGATTTCCCTTTTGTACAACCCATTTTCAAGATTTGATCCCATCCGATATCGAAATCCGATTGGATTATGTTTGAACAACCGGCCCAATAAAATTTTTTTGATCAGACTTCAGGGAGTATTTTTTTCAAGCATTCACAGCTTGTGTTGACCTTGTACTTTTTTTTAAACATGGCCAGTTTGACTCTCAATTATTTTACAGTTCAGGATACTTGCAAACTGCTGCGTCATTTGCAATGTGAGTCAGGAGTGAGTTTTTCCAGTCTTTTTAATGTTTGAATGCCTTGTTGCATAAACAGTAATTTGCCTATCTACTCTACTGTGTCTAGGACACCATGTATAGTAGACACACCATGGCTGCAATAGGCACAGGTGCAGATGGAACTCTCTTTAGGACCCTGGGGAGTGAGAGTTTGCCTTATGGTGTGTTCAATTGGACATGGTGTGGGAGCTCAGGTCAACATTATCCCAAAGTTCAGTGTTCCCAGCGCTTCCCAGCCGTACAAAAATATATATAATGACTGTTTACATAAGCAGCAGATAGCATGAATTTTATGTTGGGTTAGTGAGATTAATCTGACTTTCCGTGTTGGAGATGCAACTTCACAGGGGGTTCTGATTAAAATTCTGACTTGAAACTTGGAAATTCTCACATTTCTGAACAACTGAAATGCACCATTAGTCGAAGCGCTCTCAGTGCACACTGCAATGACATTAATCATCTGTTTTACCGGCGATGTTTACGCTGGGAAAGTGGTGGGGACGGATCAGTGTCACTATGAATCTGAGAGGGAAAAAACCCTAAAACAAAACAAAATGTGTTTTCCTGCACTGCCACATCCACTCATGGACACAAATACTATACCTGTCAGATTAAGTTTTTATTTGTTATTTTGAAGGAGCTGTTTTATTACAAGTGCATTCACATTGTGGAATATATCAATTGGAAGTCTCACTTTGCACTAATCCCTGTATTGGCCTTGTGAACAACTGCCCACCTGTCCTGGGATGTACCCCACCTCTCACCACACGACAGAAAATCTTAAAGGTCAGCCCATTTGTGACTTTCTAAAAGTTTTGAACGCTGGCAGAATCTAACCTGCTGACCTTCCTCCATATTCTTCAACCTGCTAGAGTCTTTCAAATCATCATCTGAAGTTCTTACCCTCATGTTTATGTGCAGATGAATTAGCTGCACATTTTTCTTTTTTTTTTTTTCAGTTGCGGTAACTTTGGCTTCATCAGTGTATTTTTTGAGCGCAAAAAAGTACAAGTGAAATAGCTTTTTTTTCTCTTTCAGTTTTACTTTATTTTCTAAAGGCCTGCCTTCATTTGTCTGTTTTCTTCTTCACTGATTAATGGCTCTTTTGAATGTTCCTACTTTGCACAAGGTCATGCTCTTTAATGTATTTTACCTAATGTACTCAAATTCACTGTTATGTTCCTTTACAGTTATCAGTAGCACTTCGCATTACAGCACAGTAATTATATGGTAGGTTTAGGCAAGATCCTAGTAGTAACATTCGGTATATCATGGTAACAAGTAATTTAAACTGAAGTTACAGGGTAACAAGGGCCCTGTAACCTACAGCAACGACAGGTAAACAAAATAAAAATGAAGTGAAACTATTTCGTAGTAGTATGGCAACATTGTGATAATTATTTGGTTACTACCTGGAAATGGCTACAGTTTATACGTAAAGAATGAGTAATTATAGTGACATAAATGTCATAATAACCTATAATTGGACAATTTCCAAGTAATAACCACAAATCAGGGCTGTAAAATGATTAATTGCATGTTTCCATTTTATTTCAAAGTAATATTACATTAAACCAGACAACAGGTATAACAATAAACCTGGAAACAATGGTTGCAGTTGTAACCAAGTATCAGGGCTGGAAAAAGACCAATATCATGTTTCTGTGTTATTAATATTTAAGTAACATTACATGAACTAAACATCAAGATGTAGAAATATTACCTGGAAACATTGTGAGTAGTTTCTATATAACAAATAACCTCTTGCTTAAATGTCTTCTAGGATCTCCCAATATGCTGACTATGTACTCCTGTAGCTGGATGAACAATAAGCTCTGGTGTGTGACAACTTATTAATGTATATACCCATGTTGTCTCAGTTTGTGGTTAGGCCTCCAATAATCACTCAGAATGGTACTTGTAATCTGAATTATTTCTGCATCAGGGGCAGCAGTCCATCAATTAATTTGTAAGCAAATTTTAACTTCTAACAGTCATAAGACTCAGCGTCTTCTCATCCAAGTTGCACCAAATTACAGGTAAACAAGCAACTATGATGTACATGTCAAACCAAAGAAAAGAGGGAGGAAAGCTAGTTTATGTTTGCATGTGAGCCCAGTTTTAAGTCAGAACTCACTCAGCCTTTAACCAAAGCAGTTTCAGTGCTGGTGCGGGGCTGGTGCTAGTTAAGAAAATAGAGTATCTAAAGTTGGTTACACTTAAGAATTGGTTTAGTTTTCTTTAGCCGAAGATCCACTTCAGAGCCAAATCATTACTGTTCTGGCATGGTGCAACTTTAAAAGAATAATTCATGCTGTTATTATAGCCCGCATGTACTTGCTGATCCTTGCCGGTTAACTGGGGTGAACAGACGTGAGCACATTTCCCCAATTCTGTACCCCCCTTATTGTGAGATCCAGCATTGACTTTAAAATTCTCCTCTAGCTTAGAAATGTCTAAATGGCTTCACTCCACCCTTTTTTATAACCTGCCTCAGCTTTGTTCCCCTTCTCTACCCCTGAGATCCATCAATCACCAGACTTTGGTTGTCACAGGGACAAGGTTTTTTCAAGGATCAGAGTTTTGCAGTAACAGCTCCTAAACTTTAAAATAAGTTGCCTTTTGACATGAAACATGCCTCTTCTCTTTCTTCTCTTATATCTCTTTTAAAAGCACACTGGTCTCACTGTTTTTATTACTATCCTATTTGGTATTATTAAACGATAATGCAAACAGGATTTAATGACTTGTTTGGAGCAGGATATAAACAACAGTTGACTTTATTAAAATATTCAACATTTTAATTAATGTTTTTTTTTGTGCTGGAGCCAGTGCTATGGTGTTTTAAAACAAATAGAACTGATTCAATGTTCAGCTGTGGCTTTGAGTAGCACAGAAGCAACTCTGGTGGAAAAAACTCTTGTTTTAAATAGTCCCCTCTTTTTCTTTGTTTTTTCCATTTTTTTATGCTGTTAAACGTTTGTCTCGGGTCATTGTCTGCTTGAAGACTAAGTCTTAGACCTTTCCCCTTAGACATGGTTGAACATATCCTTTGGCAGCATGTCATCATTCCAGTGATGCACTTAATAAATCCAGTATCAAATATCAGAAAGCATGAAAGAACCTTCACCATGTTGTATTGAAGAAAGGGTGTTTTTTTGCTAAAGGCTTAATTTTGTTGCCTCCAAAGCTCTACTTTAATTCTTCTCTCCACATAACATCCATTCTCAATAAAAAGACGCAACCAAAGTCAGTCATAAATATGACAATCCTCCATCGTATATCTTCATGCTTCTCAGACTATTGACTGTCCAACCGTGACCTCTCAACTGCATGCCCTCATTTTCTTCTTTATTCTGTTAATTTTTAATGTGAGCATTGCAGTCTTTTTTGAAAAAAAAACAGGATGGAACACATAAGCCTCCTGTCCTAGTAAATTACACCATGGTACATATCTCTCATTTCTCTTTTTTTCCATGTCGTCCTCTTTCTCACTCATTCCCTCAGTTCTCTTCTCCTTAAATAATAAATCACTTCAGACCAGAATCCTTCTCCCTACTTTCCCCCTTCTCCAATATTATCTCAGGGGGATGCTGGGTAACGGCAGGACATTTGTTGTTCATGAGTGTAATCAGTGTGCCTCAGACTTGCTCCTTTCCTTCCCCTTCCACTTCATCACCTTCCTCCACCTGTGTCTTCCTCTATGGCAGTTTTTACACTTCTTCCCATTTTCACTTATTCTTTCAGGGAGAATAAAGAAGGGGAGTGAGGTGGGGTGTATTGGTGAGGCCGTGGGGTGTAGGGGGACAGGGTCATCACTGATCTGTTGTAATGATTGAAGCACAGCAGGGAGATTATTGTGTAGTATTGTCAAAGGTGTTTTCTGGGGCCGGGTAATACATAGTGACAATATTGCATGATAGTCCATGAGTCACTGTAAGGCCACTGTTATTTTTTGTTAAGCAGTTGCAAGATTTTTCCTGATAACTACTTCTGGAAGGTTACTGTTCTACAAGTAATAACAATAAACAATGTTATATGTTGAGACAATTATATAGCATAATACTTCATGATACTAAAATTTCAAACTCAATACTGATACTAAGGATAGTGCTCGATAGTCAATACTATTTTCAAAATTACAGAAACAAAAACAAAACAATGTTAAAACACCACAAAAGTAATGCAATCCAAACAATCCAATACATAAATAACATTAACATTGTAAAATAAATGCAGCATTTCACAGTTTTACTAGCTCGTGCAAAGACATACTGTAGTACATACAGTTTTCTCAGACTGCACTGTAGTGCAAAAATGACAAAACGTCAAAAAATCTTTTAGTTAGTGTACTTATTAAAAAAGTGTCCTTTTACTCCACAATTCTTTGGGCCCAGGGCTCTGCCTCTGGCCGCCCTGGATCGCCGGTGCCTGGCGGGGTCAGTTACTGCTGATCTTGGCCTGCCGAGGGCCTGTGCCGTGCCACTGTGGGAGGCTCTTGCTGGGGTCTCCCTTCGCCACCCTCTAGGTAGGTCCGGGGTAGTCTTCGTGGTGGGGTGGCTTGGGTTCGTGCTTTGGGATTGCTGCTGATGGCCTTGATCTGCCTCTAGCCTCCGGAGAGGTGTGGTCACACTCATCTCTGATCACTCCTCATTGCTCATACTCTGCATGCTGACACAGTCACTCAGTTGTTAAGTGAGTCTATACACTAAAAGCTACTCTTTTTTTCTTTTTTTTTTGCGTGTGTGTGTGTATCATTGATACTTTGGTTGTTGTTGTGATACATCTTGTTTCTGTCTTGTTTATCTTTTTAGGAACTCCTGATGATTGTCAGCTTAGTTTACCTGTAAAAGCTGTAAGAAATTATCTGTTGTGTTTCTGTACAGGTGTAGCAGTTAGTTGTCTGGTGTTAGATTGGATTGAAGGGTCGTTGCCTTCTTCTGTATCTTTGCCTCTTCTTCCCTTTTTCTACTTTCCTTTTTACTTCTTATTATTCTCTTTTTTTTCTGTCCCCTCTGGTCAGGTCCAGCAAGATTACACGAATTCCATAATTCAAAATAAATAAATAAAAATCTGTTTATCAAGAGGAGCCTTATATATATACAAATAATAGTGTTCTGGAAGTTCAGTAGTACTTGGTTTGAGGTGAGGGTGCCAGCATTGGTTATTAAAGGAGCATCAATCACAGGCTTAGTATTTCTAAGCAAGAATGGGTCATGGCCCACTAGTTTGTGCCAAACTCATTCAGAAAATAATCATGAAGTTCTACAAAAAATAAAGTGCCAAAGCAAGATTGCAAATAACTTTGGTCTTTTAGCATCTACACTAAACTATGTAGTAAAAAGATTTGGAGAGTCTGGGGATATCTCAGGGTCAAAGATCAAGGATGGAAACCACTGTTGAAGCACAAGCCCCTTGAGCCATAAGGAACACTTGCATAAGGAACATTAATCCCACCATGATTAAAATGACTACAGGTTTGAGAATACCTTTGAAAACTTACTGAATATACTCTGGCGCTTCATGCAGAAGTGCAACCTGAAATTGTATTATTCAAGTAGGAAGCAATATATAAACTGGGTGCATAGTCGTGTCCCAGATTACAAAAAGAGAGTAAACACATGCAGTGGTTAGATGAGTTCGCATTTAAGATGATTTGGGGGGGAAAAAAGCTCTACTCTACTCTACAAAACAGGACAAAATTTTGTTATCACCATAAGGTCTGGAGTGCATCAGTGGGCATGGACTGGATAACTTGTATATATGAAAGTACTGCTGATAAAAATGTATATTTAGGAAAGTTTGAGGATACATATGCTACCATCAATGTGACCTTGTTTCCCTGAAGGTAAGTGTTGTTAATTTAGCAGAACAATGACAAACCCTGTTCTACAAAACAAGGAAAAAATCACAAAGATGCGTGTAGTTGCGTACAGGTCAGAGAGGTGTTCTGTAAAGCTACCCGCCATTGTGTTTATCTCTGACCTCGTAGTCATGCTCTTGTGCCAAACAAACCCAAGGAATGCGTGGCAGCCATGACACGCCCAGCCCTTAGACTCCCACACACAGATACATACTAAAACTCATGCAAAGAAATGGACAGAAGCACATAAAAAAATATAATCACAAAATGTGGCATTTTATATTTTGTTACTTTGGCTTATTAAAACACATCTTGTGCATCTCCTTTTGAAAGGTGGTGAAAATCTTGCTGTTTATGTAAATGTTTACTTGCATGTAAACACAACACTCCATCTTCTGGTCAGAAAAACAGTAACTTAACTGGATACTCAGTCATTGAATTTATATAAAAATGTTACAATATGGCATTCTCACAAAACACTGTCCGTGTTGCTATGGGATTAAAAAGTCTCATCCGCTAAAGGTCATGTCAGGATGCCTCGGGATACATGAGCTCCATTTCAGAAAAAAAGTATTTGTAGCATTACATAACAGCACCAGCTTTTAAAAGATGCTGCACAATGCTACGAGTCTTCAGTTTTAAAGAGATATATGCTGAGGAAAATATTAATCATTGACATGAGTTATTTGACTCTGCAGCATTTACATGCACACACACAGCACACGTGTTCACACAAGCACACAAAGCTTAGACAGTGTTACCTTCCCTTGACTCTCAACTTATTACGCTGTGCCATGCCATGCTGAGCTGTGTGTTACAGTGCTTCGTCTATTAGGGCTAACAGACACACGTGTATTGTCTACTAACTCAGATTAATGTAACACCACCCTCCATCTCTGACTTTTTTACTATTGGCTGCCTTGCATTAGAGTCTGTGAAATAAATAAGATAGTTCCAGTTTCAGAGCTCTGGAGAGTAGAAAATTTTGGAGAATGTGATTATCTCTTAGCAATCTTTTAGTCAAGCAATTCATTTTAACTGAATGTCTTTGTAAGGTTGTGTCGTGTAATCTATTATTACCTCTGCCAAGGCAGAGTTTAGCGGCGTCTGTCTGTCTGTTAGCAACATAACTTAAAAAGTTAGGGACAGAGTTTGATTCAATTATCAGGTAATCTCTGAAATGGAATAAGGAACAAGTGATTGGATTTTAGGGGTTATCCAGATGACCGCCTGGATCCAGGAATTTTTAAAGAATTCTTCACTATGGGCAGATTTTTTTTCCCTAGGTTATGTCTTTCATCTGACCTCATTGCGCTCATCCACTGACACTTTGTGTAACATAATACAGCATGCTTGTTTGGAAAAATTAGATTTCTGTAAATCTACAAGGTGCAATATAATAATTTAGATTCTTGTTTTGAGGGGAGGCCTTGCAGGAGAATCCCAGTTATCGTTAAAATTGTGAAATATGGGCATATAATTGTATAGTGCCCATATTATATGATATGCCCATGTATAAGAAGAGATTGTGACTTTTTGGATTGCGTAGCTGACCCAAAAGGTATCATTGATACCTTGAAAGATCATGGTTTTACACAATTTTGTGTGGAGGTGAAGATTTTTATCTGACAACCAGTGATGACAGAGAAATTCTTCTCAGGTGAAATGAATGATCATGTTTTTGTCAAGCTAATAGCTGTTATGCTATAAACAGTAAAAACAATTTTTGGGCCCCTGCTACAATGCTATTTTGGGATCAAACTTTTTTTTTTTTTTTAAACAAATAGAGAACAAGTAAACTTATTTATTTACTTAGTAGGGCTGTGCTATTAATTGAATTTTAATCACAATTACGATCTGGGTTTTCAACGATCATAAAAATGAAATGGACTGATTATTTTTCTCCTTCGCAGTTTACTCTTGTGCTGTTTTCAGCTGCAAATCGAGGGCCACTGGCATTGCAGCACTGCACTCTGTTGCAGACCCCTCCCACCTGTGGTCAAGCCGCACCATAGAGCCGAATATGACGCGGATTTTAACGTAAAAACTAAATGACTCCAGTCTTGTTTATTCCAGATCACACCTGGCAGAACATAGCTACTATCAATTTTACATATTTACTATCAAAATGATTGTGATTATCATTTTTCCCATAATCGAGCAGCCCTATTACTTAGGCACAACCAAAGGACTCTCATACAACTAGAAATAAAATGGACAAAGCCAGGCCTTTGTCCGCTGCCTGCTCCTCAAGCTAGTTGTTTATTTCTGTGTGTGCCATACCGTGCTGTGCCTGGCTGTGCCTCGCCCAGAGTTTGTGTGTGATGTGATGCATGGCCGAGTGCTGGTCGAGGAAGCCATAGGTAATTCTTTCCCTGCCACTGCCCTTTCCCCGCTTCCACGCGAAGGAGCATGTGAAGTGGGCAAACAGGACAGGGGAAGGGAACGCAGGGAATAACAAGAAATGTGCACAGACGGATAGCCAGTCATGCGTTAAACATGTTACTCTGGGTAATAATTCCCTCCAAGACTTTACTTTTTTATTGTTCCTGCTTTTTTGACAACCCCACTGGCTCTTTTCACCTCCTTTACATGTTTTAAAACCTGTTCATCCTTACTATGCCTGCTCTGCTGCCCTAAAGATAAATGTTGGCCTCTGTTGTCTGCCTCCTCACTTAAATATGTGTAAGTGATTGGCAGCAGATTCCTCAGTGCTACTCTTTCATGCAAACACCACCAAGAAACTGACCATTTTATTCATTGTACTTTGATGTAGCAACACTGTGGAGTATGAGCCTGATCCATATGGTTGGTCTCTACATCTCACACACCACTACCCTCCCTTCTTGTACTTCCTCCTATGCCTTGTGACTTTTACCATCCTTCAATTTTCCCTCTTCCACTCACAACCATTTACAGAGCCCCCCCCCTCGATACAAAGACATTGAACCATATTCACTCACATAGACACGCATACCATGCAGTTGTGAAGAAAGCTACACACACTCTTATCTAGTCATGTGTGTTGCGCCAAGGGGTCCAGATGAGTGGAATCTGAGTGTTGGTTTTCGCTACATTGAGCACCATGGGGGGTGAGTTATCATCGCAAAATGCAACAAAGGCACAGTCACGAAGTGCTGTCTCGTTCATAAACACAATCACATGCACGTCCATAAATAAGCATGCACACAGACAAAAGACCAAAAAAGGAAAAGCATACAGAGTGACATAATTTAAAAAACAAGTCCTTTCGATGTGCAAAAATGAGCTGAGCTTGACAGTGTTGTCTATGGAACACACGCACACTTGACAAGCTGTCACGCACTGTCACCCCCACCAAAAAAGAGAGAAATAATTTCAGAAAATTAGGGATAAAAACATGGATTAGTCCTTTAACAACTTAATCCGTTCTTAAATGCTTGCGTGATCTATCGTGTCTGTGATTTCACAGACAGACTGAAGCAGGATGAAGTGCCAGATTAGCAGATCCAAAGGACAATGCATTTGTGTGGATTGAAAGAGAGAGAATTGAAAGAGCACGAGTTCAGATACACGCAGGTATGTTATTAGGTGGCACTCCAGCCTTTGTTTTTTCCCCTCTCTCAATCTGCCACCTTTCATCATATCACTTGATTAGACCTAATCCTAATGCAACTAATCCCCCATCTCCCCTCCACCCAAAAAAAAAAATATCCTAAGTACCCCCTCGTAAAATCTCTAATAGATTTTATTGTGCACTGAAATGTGCTTGTATTAGTTGTTAGGTGAGTCAAAGTTGTAGGTTTTCTGGCTTCCCTTCAAACTGAATTACATGAGGGTTTTAGGTTTTTCAAGCACTGAGGATTAGAGGAAGTAGACAGTATCCTGTGATTTGTAGGAAATATTACTGTAAAATGCTAATTGAAAAAAGTACGAACAGTACAAAAGTTCAGTGACAGAAGTTTGTGAGGCTCATTTGGTGTTATCTTTTCATCTGCAAAGCATCACGAAATGCAGTACAAAAGCCAAAGATATATTTGAAAAATATGAGCCCTATCCAGTCCAGTTTTTATGACTTCAGAAAAAGTTAAAGCTCTCATAACTGATGCTGAATTAAAATTTATAATAAAATAAAAATACAATTTTTTTAGTCCAGCGTATTTTATGGCCAGGGTAGTCCTGGTCCTTGCACCTCTGATTTGTATTTACATTAACTGTAAGTCTGTAAAAAGTAAATCAACATATTTTACATAGATTAAAATATCTTAGTAGAATGTTTTATTGTGACCAGCAAAAAGCAACATAAAAACTATATTTCCTGAGATCTTTGTTTATTGTAGCCATGTAGAAATATATTGTACACATATCATCAACACAGTTCACTCCACAATGCCTTTCCATCTATGTTCAGTAACTTTAATATTGGAGGCAGCAAGGGAACCCCACATTATGGCTCTACCATGCTTTGGATAAGCTTTTTATTTTTCTCTTTTTGTCTCGTTAGGGTTCTCCTTAGCCTTTGTCATTACAGAACCTAAATTGGTTTAGTCATAAATGTTTAGCACAGGCTGAAACTAGGCCAAAGAGACTTAAGCTCTTTAGAATTTTTTGGGATGTTTTTCCACAAATGGCACCATTGTAGACTCCTTTGATTGAGTTTCTTCTTTGCACCCTGTATTGGGAATGTCTAAAGAACTGTTTTATTCTGAACAGTCAAAATAAATAATCTCTTTCCCTTGAGATAACATTTCTGGTGCTTTCAGATATCAGCCTTTACCTAAGTAAAAAAAATAAATAAATAAATAAAATCAAACTTTTTTAATGCAAGGACTACAACAGAAATCAAACAAGAATTAACTCAAAACCCACTGACCACAACATACCTGTGGTTTTGCTGCCATCTCATTTTAAGCTTGTTCATATTGTTTTAATTTAAAGTTTGTTAGAAATTAATTTCCTTTGTAGTAGTCAGATTGATTACACAGGGACTTTAGCCTTAATAGTGGGTGTGCACTGCAACTTTCCAAGTTACTTGCATGCAGCACAGTTAAAAACATGGTTATGACCAAAAACGTTCTGTTACAACTATACGCAACTGATACAATCAGATACATCTCACATAAGGACAGAAAGTTATTTTAACAACTACAACAATCAAATTAAGTGGTCGCTCCTATGGTGGCTAATGACACAGAACAACAGTTCTGCTGTGTATAAGAAATGGACAAATCAAAATTTTTATATATTTAAGTAATAAACACACAACACTGACATATTTGATGACATGTTTCCATTAAAAAACCATTAGGAACCTTATTGGAAGTAAATGAACTATACCCTGAAAAGTGGACTACTTTTGAGCTTTCACAAAGCATTTCAGGTGAGCGTTTTCAGAGAAACTCATCTGCTTTTCAGGGGCGCTGAGCTGAACTAGCTCTACTGTAATTCAAATCATAATTTTTGTCAAATTCCAACAATTCAGGAAATGGGACCTAGAAATTTCTCAAAGTGACCCTAGTAGTTAAACGAAGTATGTAGTTATTTGTATTCTTGTTTTTTTTATTTATTTATTAGTTTGTTTGTTTTTAGTTCATAACAATGTTACCTGTTTTGTTATTGTTGTTTCACAGCTTTGCTTATTTTAAGAAAACATTTCTCTCAAAAAAAAAAAAAAAAAATTAGGCTCATATGTCTTTATTCTAAATTTTAAGCTTAAATATTTATGTTTGCCAGTAACTTGGTCCAGGGCTGCGTACGTGTGTATGTGTAGGTGTAAGTGGCTGCTTGTTGGGTCAATTCCGGTCACGAATTAAGTGTCTGGTTGTGCATATGGACACAGGGGTAATAGTCTGTATTCATGTGTGTGTGTGTGCGTGTGGTGTCTGTATTTCTGTGTGTGCAGTGTAAAGGATCTGTGTTCGTGACAGTGACCCACTTTTGGTGTTTTTTGATGAGCCAGATGGGTCACGGCAGCTGGAGCTGAGGAGGCGGATATGGACAAGGGAAAAGAGCAGGATGACGGGTAAGAGAGGGAGGGAAAAGACAGTTGTTTGGAAGGGGAATGAGGTAAAAAAAAAAGAGGAAGACAAAGTGGAGGAAATGGGATGCTAGGAGGAAATGAACATTAAGGAAACAATAAAGAAGGAAATAGAAGGGGAATTACTGTGAAAGGAGAAGGGCTGTCCCTCCCCTCCCTCAGTGCATGGGACAATGACTGTAGACATTCGCACACATACAGACAGTTCAGGGGGAAAAAAAGAATTAAATTAAAAATGTTTCTCGTCCTGGTAAGGCGCCAACCAACTCCACCCTAAAGCCCCCCTGCAGGCAAGAAGTAATAGCCCCCATATGTTTAATTGATGGTGCATACAGGCATTGTGCAATTAGCACGGACTGTATAGGGGTGCCAACCACGAGCACAGTCACATATAACAGCCCATGTATCTGTCGGTGTTTATGTGGACGCCTGTTGGAGGTTCATTCATTGATAATGTTCATGATTCAGGGCTGTTTTTTTTTTTTTTTTTAATATTCATTAATTAATAATTTTCACATTTGTTTTCTTTATTTTTTTCTTTAGTTTGAAGCCTCGTGCCCTTTGTATTTACTGTTTTAAAACATGCATCCTTAGCCTGTAACGTAATTACCGTATTTAATTGTAATTAAGATTTTACAATTCATTTACATATTCATTTTTATCTTAAAATAAGTATTCTAATAATTTTTCAAAATTGTATTGTCTAGAAAAAAATAGGGCTATATTACAGAACCTGCGGGAATGGACCATGTGTCTGGAATCTAATTATTCATCTATATCAGAGCTTCTCAACCTTTTTTGAGCCAGTGCCCCCCTATTTTTTATCCAGGTCCCATAATGCCCCCCGCCTTTACAATGGCGGCCAAGTGTCTTCCCAACATATGAGGCCTAATGTTGAATGTTCGTGTAACACTGTAAAAACCTGTAGTAAAGCTTGTATGGTGAAATAATACATGCCATGATAATCAAAACTTTAATTAAAACATATTTACAAACAACATCCATTTAAAAAATAATTACTAAGCATCCAATTAAGAATGGTGATGTTGAACTGCTGAAAAAAATGTTATGCTTGTGCTTAACTGGGCTAAAAACAGAACTTAATGCGAAGGTTGGATTGGAAAGTTGAGATATTTAATAGAATAGAATTGTGTGTTTTGGGAATTTTAGATGTGGTTATGATTTTTTTCTTATAGTTTTAAACATCTTTGTACAGGGGATAGTTGAGATGTTTTAATTTCAGAATGTGTGATGAGATGTATTAATTTTAAAAGCACAATAAAAAATAAACACTAATCCTGAAAAGTAAAATCCTAAAATAAGATTCCTTTGACCCGTCAACAATAACAACACATATAAAAGCACAGAAGTTTAACAAAATCTTACCTTTGCAGTTTTGCAGTGAGTCAGTGGATTGTGCATTTGTTTAAAATTTATCACTCAAGTCCAGGTTATTTTCATAATGATAGAAGATTTTTGGGGGATTGTGTGAGCCATTTATTTTTTACAGTATACGATCTTTGGGTCTACTTCCTTTTGATCGTTTTTTTTTTCTTTAAGAATTTGATTGGTCAGTTAAGTTGTCAATCATCAACTGCCAAGCCAATCCCGCCACCCAAAAAGAAATGCCACCGCCCCCCTATCATAACTAGTGCTCCTAGCGCCCCCTGACGTTATTACAACGTGTGGTACCGCCCCCGTTAAGAAGCACTGAACTATATGTATACTTTTCATTCTACAGACCTTCAAAATTAAATTAGTTAACAAAATCTAAAATGCCCACTCTCATTAAAAATAGTACTTGCTAATTTTTCTGTCGATTTTTCTGCTACAGAATATTTTTATACTATTGACTTTGAGAGCAAATTATAGCAGTGGTTTAAAAGCATGCTCTTGTCACAATGCTGTAACATATAATCTTACACATAAGAGGGAAGATGCACTGAAGTCAACTTTGTAAAACAGAAAGAAATTAGATATGTTATTCTTTAATCAGTTGTGAATCTTAGAGTGATTTTAATCCTAAAAAATATTAGAGTAAGATGCATTATATGCTGTGGGACAAAGAGACAATGTAAAGAGGAGATGCATCAGCTTCATAAAGGAAAGATTTTCCTCACCCCTCTTTTTAACCTTTTTTTTTTTCATCATTTCCCTTTCATATCCAAACTTCCTTTGTCCCTCTCCCTTCTCCAATCCCCTCTCAGGTATCTTTCAGACACATGTGCGTGTGTGGAAGTTTGTGTGTCTGTGTGAGCATGTCATTTTAGTGATAAGTAAATGTGTTGGGGGTCGCCCACTGGGGGCTAACTCAGTCACGGCAGAGCACAATTCACTAGTTATGCAGACATTCTGCCCTTAGGGGGTGTGTATATGTAAGTGTGTTCTGGTTGCATTTAGATTTGCCTACCTTATTTGAATCTATCAACATGTTTGTGGTTGTGTTGCTGTGGATTTAATGTGCCTGTTTGTCAGTCTTTGGGTATATGTATGCTTATTTGTCTTCACCTTTTGTTGGCCTCTGTATTCACTGTTGTATTGATTTGTTAATGTTTTTGTGTTGGATAGCATGAGTGTAAAAAGGCGTGTGGATGTCTGTTTTGTGTGTGTGTGTGTGTGTGTGTGTGAGAGAGAGGGAGAGAGAGAGAGAGAGAGAGAGAGAGAGAGAGAGAGAGAGAGAGAGAGAGAGAGAGAGAGAGAGA
>JBAMHW010000009.1:24682541-24693181 GCA_037177495.1 Rhadinocentrus ornatus | reverse complement strand
TAGTGAGAAAAATAATAATAATAAACATTTCAGGAACAATAGGGTCCTTCCATACTTCGTATGGCTCGGACCCTAATTAATTGTTTTATATTGCTCTTATCACTTAAGGAAAATTGTGCAAGCAGTGATACATTACAGAAACAGTGAAGCAAAAAAGAGCCTTAAATGGATACATCCCAATATTAGCCCTGTACTAAAACTATTTTAACCTTTAGCCCAAATCTTCTAAAAAATCTGTTCAAGTGCAAAACTTCTAAACCCTTTGACACATACACACTTGAAAAACAAAAAACATTTGACTTCTTAGGTCACGATAACACTTTGGTGGAGATTAGTGTTGTTGATGTGAGTGCCTGACTGTTTGTGCATGGCTTGTCCTAAATGTGCGTGCATGTGTCTGTGTGTGTGTTTATGACGTGTCCTGATGAGGCGGTTGATTTGGCCTGCTGGTAGGGGGTACTCTAATCTGACATGCACTCACTGGCACTGCACTACCTAGTTATTCCACTGACAGCCACTGCCCTGGGAACAGGAGCTTGAGCTCTCACACGCAAATTGCACACGAACTCGTCTACAAAACACACACACACAGAAAAATTCCCCCACACACAAGAAGGATGTGTGCATTTTCACGCAAATGCTCAAACCCCTCTTGAGGCAGTGTTCTTTCTGATCTCGCTTCGGGACTGGTGGGGGCAGATGGGTGAACAGTGGGAGCCTGGTCTGGCATCATTCAAAAAGCACAGGCACGCAGGCACTAAGACACACATTTTACACACACACACACACACACGCACACACGATAACAGGCTTGGTCAGGAAGTGGAAAGCGTACAAACGGAGAGGCTGAAATAATTATGGAAAAGTCTCACTCGCATGACCTCACATACACACACGTAGAAACTGCAGTCACACGCATATTTATTTATTCTTAAAACATCCATGTACACTCCAGCGTGGCCTGTCAATCACACACACACACACACACACACACACATACATACACAGGATTACTAGAAGCTTGCTTACATTACTTAACCCATTTTCATCACAGAGTGCTCACAGCCACTCTAGTAAATGTGATTCCCACTCTAAGTATATTATACATGGAGAAAAACTCATATTTATTTGACCTTTTCAAAGTAAACATGTTCCATAATTTAATAGAACAGAAGATGGAGCTAAAGAAGAGATAAACATAAAATTCATTTAATCATAAAAGCTACTCAAAATTAGGCTCTATCTAAGTGTCGGCTAGGCAACACGTTATACAGAGAGACACGCGGGTATATAACATTATATAGGGGGCAGTGTAGTCGTATATATATATATATATATATATATATATATATATATATATATATATATTCCAGCATCCGAGGAGTCAGAAAAATACTGGGAAAAGAAAACAGGTGAAAAAATGTAAAATTACAGTAAAGGTAAATAACAAAAATACAGTTTACACCTTTACTTTTACATTGTTCTATTCTAGCTTTTTAATGTGCAATAAAAAATGTAAGCACTTATAATATTAATTTAGTTCTATGCTAGTCTGGGGACTTAAACCTTAGTCATCCAGCCCCAAGAAATGTACATCTGTCTACAGATGTACATTTCTTATTTTTCAGAAATACTTAAAAGAAAGGTTGGAAGGCCCATTAGTTAGTTGCAGAGCTTTTAGCCTCATTCTGTCAACAAGGCTGCTTTAAAATGCCATTACCTGACCTGGACATGAACTTTCAGTCAGGTGACAACATGACCTGACATGAACTGAGCGGTCAGAAATAGCAACTGTAAGCTGTAGATCATCAGTAAATGAGCTGAAACTCTATTTGCTGTTGTTTTGTTGCAATATTTAGATTATGATGCAATTGTCCTCTTTTCCGTCCCGCTGCTGGTAAACAGGGCAGTCACACAGAGGGCAGTGAAGCACTTAGCGCCATGTGCACATGTCTCTCTGTTGACTTTCTGTTTGTCCTTGACATGGCAAGCTGTGGAACTGATGTTGTTACTTCAGCCTAGCATGTAGGACAAGACCATCTGTTTGTTATATAGATTACTGGCTGTCTGTCTGGCAGTTAGCATTAGATAGTGGGGAAATAAATAGAGCATGACTAAAATTATAGCATTTTCAGATTTGTTTACATGCCTTTGGACAATATGTGGTTGTGGTTACAGCCTGTTTCAGACATTTTCTTTTTGTTAAATCTTTATTTAATGTATGTGGAACATTTTATATCAATAATGCATTAGTTTTACCATCACCACACCCAAGTAATGAATAAGAACATCAGATGTACATTAAATACAGTGATTGCTTCATTTTACCCACAAAAGAAAATCTAAAGGCACCTCCCATAAACAAAGGTGGTGCTGGTGGGTAATTGTAGCTAATCTTTGTTTCAGTATGTGATGCTTTCCTTGCGTAGGGCTTACCTCAAATTTGTTTCTAAAGTGATGCCAATCAGTAGAAAATCCCCCACCAAGATCATTACCTGTCATTCAAATTAAACTCTGTGATTATTATCTGTCTGGTGTTATTCTCTGTCTAGTCTGCTCTGCGTAACTCGTACTGCTTATTATGTTTACTCTTCTTTCTTTTTCGGTGTCAGTTCTTATTTGCGGTTTTGAATAAAATAACAGGATGTGCTGTTGCAGGTTTCTAGGTGACCAGGTCGCTCAGCCTTATTGTGTCTTGTCTGAGCTGCAATCTCAGAGTTGGTATCTCTGGAAAAGACAGTGCAGAAAGTATCTCTCCCCATCCCAGAAGTGTGTGAGCAGTGGAGAACATAATCTTTAACTTCTGCGTGTTGGGAGGTTATTGGGAGGCTGGTGATAAAACAGATACATTACTGCTAAAACAGTGATCTAGTTTGGTGCAGTAGACCCAGTGTTTTGCCTACTACCTACTTTCTAATCTGTGATTATGCAGCTGCCTAATACTCTAAAAGCAGGTTTAGGAACAAGCTCTGTTGTGTTCTTCTTTTCCAAGTCACCTCTACTCTGTTTGCACCTAAAGAAAAAAACAAAGCAATCTTTGCTTAACTGACTCTCCTAACAACCATTTCAATAAGTTGAATCTGAAATGAGATGCAATGAGCTGAGGAGAGAAAGAGTCTCTTAAAATCATTTACTTCTAAGGAGTGTTTTAACTCATCTCATCTCATTCCATTTCATCCCCATCCCCCTCCTCTCCATATCATTCAATTTAGATTTAGAGCTTTAATTTCAGCTGAGGTTCTCTAATGAGAAGACATCACTTTCAAATCCTAGTTCTTATTCTTCCACTTCTACATCCTTTTCTTCACAGGCTGGAGATAACAACTGCCTCAAAGGAGGATGCAGAGCAGGGACTCAGTAAAGAAAAGCAGCATGTTGAAACTCTCAGGTGAGGAAACAACTGAAAACAAGAGACAAATAAAATGAGTTTGGGAGTGGGGTGATGTGTTCAAGGCTTTTGTGGATTTAGAACAAATTGGCCTGAAAGATGTGTTTCCTCTCAAATCATCACAAAACCAGACGACGTGAAAAAAAAGCATTGGCCTGCGTCACCCTTCTTGGCTGTCGACATCTTATCTAGATGCAGGGCAGGAAGGTGAGGTCAGATGGGAAACAACTGTATGCGATGATAGAGGGAAGACTTACCCCTTTAAATGGAGTACAGAATCCCTTAAATATTTAGGAGTAAACCTGACAAAAAAATGTATCAAATTTAATGGAAAAAAATTATTCTCCTCTTTATGGAAATATCAAAAAGATGAGAAGAGATGGAATCGTATCCCTTATCTTAGGTGCACGAATTGAAACTATTAAAATGAACGTATTACCAAGATATTTATATTTATTTCAAACATTACTGATAAATATTTTAAAACAATATTTTAGTGAATGGGATAAAATGATTTCAAGATTTATATGGCACGGACACAGACCTCGTATTTGTTATAAAACTCTGCAATTACCAAAAGAAAGAGGAGGATGGGGTCTGCCAAATCTTCGATACTACTTCATATCATCACAAAAAAGAGTACTACTTTACTGGTTTGACCCAAATTATAAAGGGCAATGGAAAGATATAGAAACCTCAAAGGTTATAGGTATTTCAATACAAGCTATTTTAGGAGACTATAAACGTTTACAATCAATCTGCAACTTAGAAAACCCCTGGACAAAATCAACACTTTCTATATGGAAGAACTTGATAAAAGTATTTAAACTAGAAAAAGCTATTAAAATTCTTGGATGGATTGCCTATGACTCAAACTTCATCCCAAATAGAACCGACATGATATTTAAATCATGGATTACAAAAGGTATTGAAACCTTCTTCCAGATCACATGGAATGAAATGTTACCAGAATCTGAAAGAATATTTTAATATAGAAAAACAAGACTTTTATAGATACCTACAATTAAGGAGTTATTATAATAGCGAAATTAAACAAGCCAATAGAAAACACAATCCATTAATAAAATTCTTCATAAATGCATACAGATCCGAACTTTCCAGGAGAATAATAGCACAGCTATACAAATGCATTTGTAATTTAAATAATCTCTCAGCTAACTATATTAAAGAAAAATGGACGAGGGAAGGAGCCCCAGTTATTATAGACGCAGAATGGGACTCTATATGTATATCTCAATGGAGAAGCACACAATCGTATATATGGAAAGAATTCTGTTGGAAGAATGTATTCCGTCTTTTTATACCTCCATCTCAAAGTGCACATTATTCAGGGGGCTCAGCTCAATGTTGGAAAAACTGTGATTGCCAAAAAGCTCATCGATATCATATTTTTGGGGGATGTCCAAAGGTTAAGAGTTACTGGACAAAGGTCCATGAAGTGATGCAGAAGATTTTTTAAATTAAAATCCCTTTCGATTTTAAAATAATGTATTTAGGGTATAAACCTTTAAATCTGAAAGGGATGGATGGATATTTGTGGAATGTGCTCTTGGCAGCAGGGAAGAAAACAACAAAAAAATGGATGGAGCAAAGTGAACCGTTGATTGAAGAATATAATGAGGTGATAAAAGCCATATACAGGATGGAAAAAATAACCTTTTCAGTTAACTTACAGAAAAATCTTTTTTAAAAACATTGGGAGAAATGGGATGAATATGCCAGACAGCATGCAGCAGACTCCTTATAAAACAGGAAAAGGTGCAGAATTTTCTTTTTACCTTATAGTTCCCTTACAATAACTAAACTGGTAATTGTTGCATAGTTCTTTTTTTTATGTCTTTTATTTATTTATTTAAATATATATATTTAGTATAACATATTTTTATTTATTTATTTTTATTTTATTTTTTGTGTGTGTGTGTGTGTGTTATTCGGAACCAAATCTGTATAGTTTATACATGGAATGAATACTCTAACCCAATAAAAAGAGAGTGAAAAAAATAAATAAAAAAAGAAAGAGGGAAGACATTAAAATTGAGAGTAGAAATGAGAGAGAGGAGAAAGTTAATTCATCTGACCCATTGGTTCATTCTTGGAAATAGAAAGAGAAAGAGAGAGAGCCTGAAAAATAGACATGAGCAATTAATGACATGCGGTGAGCAGAGGAGAGAGGTGGAGGTGTAGAGAATGGGAGAGAGGAGATGAGGTGTCAGGGAAAAAGTGCTTTTTTAATCAGTTGCTGACATTGACTGATTCTAAATGAGTAAACCATGAGGAGAGCAAATGCAGTCTTTTTATCTGTGTCTCCGTTTTTCGCTGTTTTATCTTTATCACAGATGACAGATCTGGCTCATATCTGTTCTTCCGTTTGATGCTGTCAGCCTCATGATTTATGTCATCTGACATTATAAAACTGACTCTTATGACAAGCGGTGCCCATACTTCCCATCCACTCTGCACACATTCAAGCCCACCAGCTCAAAGTCTACCCTCTTATCCCGTTGCCTCTCGTTTGGGAGTCTCTTCATTTATGATCACCTTCAGCCACAAACCCTAAAAAAGGACACAACGCAATATGTAATGAACTAAAACAATTTTTCATGTAAAACCAGACCACGATGTTGGTCTGCAAGTATACAGGCTTTTTCAGTTTACAACTCAGTGTGTATAGGTATCGTGTGGGCCTCTACGTTTGTTGTGTGTTTGAAATAAAATTTTTAAAAAAAGGAAACTATTCAGTGTGCTCTCACCCACATGTTCCTCTAAATTGTTCTTGAAGTAACAGAATGTTCTTTTCCAGTGCTCATGTTTTCCTTGTTTTGCATCGAATTGAGTTTATGTGTATGTGTGCACATGTATATGTGTGAGTTAAATGAGTGATTTTCATCTAAACATATTTCTTTCTGACAAATTGAGTAGGGGAGAGTGCTGTAAAACACATGCCCTTTTTTGAAGGACATTGTAGTTACAACAGTCTTCTACTTTCTACTTCTCTACTCAAATTACTATTGAGTTATTTAGAGATTTTTAAGATTCTGCACAATTTCTAGCCCTCTGTTAATGTATTCATTAAGCTTTTTATTCCTTAAGTGCTATAAATCCATCTTGACTAACTTGTCAAGTTAGTCTCACAAGTTTTTAATTTAGCTGTGCTAGGCAGGATTTGCACATTTCCAAATGACTTAACTGCATCTCTAAGGTGCCCATTAAGATGGGCAGAGTCTTACATATTCCAGTCCAAGAGAAATTACTCCAGATAAGAAGAAAAAAACTTAAACTCTTGTTGAAAACTTGACATTCTGAGTGTAGGCTGAAGCTTGGAAGATGCAATTTCTTGTAGAAACAGACATAGACAGACTGCAGACAGGCCAGACAATGAGCGGCCATTCAGCAACCTTATACAGGTAGTCAATATCTGGTGAGGCGACCATTTTTCTCTTTGTATTCCGGTGTTAAAAAATGTGTTTCGTTGGTACCTATCATTTTTGGGTAGACTGCAGTGAAGCTCGATTAAAATATCAGTATGAAAAGTTGTGCCGATGTGTTGACTTTTGCCTGTATAATGACAGTTTTCTGAAGCAAAATGATGGCTTATATGAAGGAATGTGCTGCTAAAAGCGGTTGCAATTTCATGCACTTATAATCCACTACAAACAGCAGGTGAAAGATGAGCGCAAACACAGCAACAAGCACAATGCTTGTAGAAAATGTGTCTGCTTGGTTTTACATTCTGACTTGTAGTTAAATGTCACCAAATTTATTTGTTAGTAAAATACCACACAAACTAAGCATCATTAATTAAAAAAAAAAAAAAAAAAGAAATGAAGAAATCCTGAATGTTGTCACACAACAAACAGTAAGACCTTTGTTACATACATTTACACCAGTGGAGCAGGACTGTAGTTTATTTACATATTGTTAAAAAACACAATTAAAAAAATAAGGCTGGCAAAAAAAAAAAAAATTCACCAATAACAGTGCTGCAGAAATAATAAAAAAATTGCATATTTTCTAGTTGTTATTCTGTGTGTCTTTGTGTGTTTCAGAGTGGCATGTGTCAAGCAGCAGCAGGCCTTACAAGCAACTCTCTCCTTCCTCAAATTCTCTGGCAGAGTGCTCGCAGATGTACGGGGTTTCTTCAGCCAGCTGATGGGGACCTGGCAGACCCTTAAATGTCAGTTACTGCAGCAAAGCACGCAGGTGTTTTCAGGTAACATACACTAATGCAAGAACACACACACACCAAGTCACGCTGCATATTTTAAAGAAACATAAACGGACTGAGAGAGGAGCTGAGGTGTGGATCTATGCAGATGGGGCAAAGCAGGGAGTGTGTATTCATGCTGAGCTAGTGCTGACATGAAAGAAAATAGAGTCAAGAAAATAGTCTATCAGCAGGAATAAATATTAGTGCAACTGTGATGCTAGCTGTGAGAGCAGCACACGCAACTAATGGACTAAGGTGTGTCCCTTCATTTTTAAAATGAATACACACTCTCTTGTAAAGAAAATTTAGGGAGAAAGGAATGTGTGTGTGTGTGTTCATGGGTATTTGTTTGTGAAAGCTGTAAACAACTGAAACTCCAGCTATAATTTTTAAAGAGACGCCAGCCAGAGGAATCAGACCGCAAGCTGATTGTGTGTACGTGTTATGTGTCGTGTGTGTGTGTGTGTGTGCTTGTGTTCAACACTGACAGTAAATGCCTGAAGGAGAGCTAAACTTCGGCTCACCTCATGGGTGTGTCTTTTTCTTTCTGCTGAACTATCCAAACAGCTGCCGAGCGGCATAGATGTGTGTGTGTTTGTATAGATGTGTGCACACGCGTGTTTGTATGACAGTGTACATTTGTAAGACACAAGGAGAGAGAAAGAAAGAGGGGATGAAAGAGAACGCTTGACAGAGGAGGAGGAAGATAAAGGAAGTAGTCAACTGTTTGTATTATGACGTGATCATGAAAAGCAGCTGCTGTCTACACATTTATAAACCAAATGTGGGGTGAATATGCAGGTAAGAATATTTAGATTTAGTACAGTTGTTACAGTTTCTAGCTGTTTGAATGTATTTGAATGCCCAATCCTGACAAAGCTCTGAGCATTATCTATAGCGACAGCTGTAGTTGTTTCACAGGAGATGTTATATTCATTCATTGTGCTGCACATGCAGTGAGCTGTTGCTGTCACATAAACCTGTTTGGTCAGCAATGGCCATCCATCTGTGGTTAGAGCAAGCGCCTTATCCCTTTGTATCATTTTAATGATTTCCTGTGTGCTCCACATATAGTCCACAGATTTGTTGTCATTCTAGTTTAAGACAGCGTTTCTATACAAAGTTGACAAGAGGCCTTATCATTGTTTCTTACTTTACCATTTATGGTACAAAATCCAAAATGCTCCCAAACACCAACTGTCCCCTTAGGATAACTTCATTTACTTGTTTCCTCAATAATTGTAGCATCAGCTTATTTTACCAACAGTTACCGAGGTATGTATTCGGCCAAGTAGATACTAAAACACCCTTTTCTGGTTTGTAAGGCAGGCTACCTCTTTTGGTTACGGTGTCCATCTATATAGCTTGCAGACTGCAATTTTTTTCATTAGATATGGTTACTATATGGTCTATAATAATATAATAATAATAAATTCATGTGTATAACACCTTTCACAGATATAGAATCACAAAATGCTTCACAGAACAATACAAATAAAACAAAATAAAAAACAAAAATAATGATCTCCCACATTTTAATGAATGTATTTATTTTGGACAGAATCTGTTCGCACTGGTTTCGTATTCCAGAAAAGACTGAAATGCCCAAGGTGGGGCCATCTTTATCTTATAGTGTATTTACCTTAGTCAATAAGAGTCAATAACAAATACACCCAAAGGACTGAATTCTGATTAAAACCTTTCTCATATGCACTTAATGGTCAGATGTTAGTGGTATTATTATTATTATTATTTTTAATACGATGGAAGAGCCTTAAGTTTACATTGAACACATTTGCATTGTTAAATTGATATCAAACTTAACAGAAAGGAACTTTTTTTCAATCAGGTTCCACATGTTATTCCTCAGCACCACCCAATTGTGGGCAGTTCTTTAAAAAAATATGGAGAGAAGGTTGACTGAGGGAGTTCTTTATATTTCTTGTTTTAAAATGAAAAATCCTTTAATAATTCAGATTGTTTTAACAGATGGCTCTGTTCATCTGCTTAGGAAGTCATCTGAGACTTGGCTTTATTCTTACTTGAATCTGTTGTTGTATCTTAATAAAATGACGTTATCTGCAAATGCTTCCAAACTGATGTGCATGTTAGCTTGCTGTTAAACCCACTACCTGTCTGTTTGCATTTTGTGGTTTAGCGTCAAACAACAGAAGGACTGAAGAGAAAAGAGAAAATGGGCAGAGAGAAACAAGGAAGAGGTTGGCCAATACAGACGGATGAATGTGGTTTATGGTTAGGTGGAGAAGAAGAGGGAGGAGATGAGATTTCAACCTCCAGGGGTGTGGAATTTTACAAACTGTGGGACAATGACGAGTGATGACATTAGAGAAAGATGAAAATATGATTGGAGTTAATTTTGTGCAGATGTAAGAAGACAACTTATTTAGACTGATAGTAGGTGACTGACGTGAAGGTTTGAGAGTGTGTGAAATTTCATTTAAAATTTTAGAAAGGGAGAAAAGTTGACAGCAAAAGGTTGATAGAGAAAGGCAATGACTAAGGGTGTGTGTGTGCATGTGTGTGCGTGAATATGGGTGTGTTTGACCGATCCATGAACCACAGCCATCTGCCAACACTCTGGGCCATCATAAGACTGCTGTATATGGTATTTCCCTGGAGCCATCTTTGTATATGGATGTGTTTTGATAGTGACGGCTGCAATATAAAACCATATGTATGAACAAATATGTTCTCCCACATGTAGCACAGATTAGCAGAAAGAATTTTTTTGCATCAGCTCTCTGTCCATCAGTGCCTCCAAGTGTGTCTTTCTCTTTTGTCTAGATTACACAACTTAGTGATACATGTTTTGTTTTTTTTCTTTGTTTGTTTGTTTGCTTTTTTTTTAATTATTTTTTTTAGTCTCTTTAGAAGTGTTGCTCTTCCGTGACGTATTATAAGCTGCTGTGGTTCAAGAGTGGGTATAGTTTTATTACATATAATAGAGGGTGACACCCAAAGATGGTTGTGGTACCAAAAGACTTTGAAATGTGATATTATATA
>JBAMHW010000009.1:24670198-24682108 GCA_037177495.1 Rhadinocentrus ornatus | reverse complement strand
TATACTTATATGTATAAATGTATGTATATATATTTATATATATATATATATATACACACATAATTATCCGTTAATTGTCATCCTGATGAAATCCTTTAAGTCCAAAAGAATTAGAAGTGCATGTCTGGAGTAAAATTTTATGTTATTATTTTTAAGGAGAAGCACCAAAATCCTTTTCTCAGCATGAGTCAAAGAGACAAAGAGTACAGCAGGAGATTACACTGTTAATCACAACTGTAAGTCAGTGACTACAAGGCAGACATCAGAGCAATTCACACGCCGTCTAATCTTATTAATGAAACAATATTTTCAAAATGACCTTCCATATCTCTAAAGAGAGAGGTTTATGCTTTATGAGGGCCACTTTGCTCTCTGAGCTGCCATCTAGCAGCCGTTGATGACAGAGCACATCTAAAGCATCTGCTTGAGCCTCATGCTGTGGTAATTCTCTCTTCTTCAATATATTTTTACTGAATGAATTTTGGATTTGTTCAGACAAATCCAAAATCTGCATTCACCAGATATGTCTGCAAACAGTGCGAGTCATCCACAAGATAAGTCTTAACAGTTTTAATACAATGACACTGCATGGAAACAAAGCCAATTAGACTCTAATTTTATACTATTTATTTATTTGCTTGAAATATAAGAGCTTTCTTCACTTTCTAGCTCTTTCCCAGTGTTTTGTTTTAAAATATTATTTTAATAAGTGCTCTGAAAAGTAATTTGCTGTCGTGGAATTTGAAGTAAATAAAAATATATATATTGACTACATCACTGTAAACAGTCAACCCACTAACAATATTATAAAACTGTCACAGTAGGTTATTGGCCAGCCACCCTGTTGCCCTGTGTGTTTTTGTTTGTTAGTACTGAGACACATAATAGAAGTGCTTCAGAGAAAGTCACACAAGCTGGTTGCTTTTACAGCAAACCCTTTCTCCACTATCAAGTATTTCTTCAACTATGGTACTGTGTGTGTATTTGTGAGCATGAGTGTGTATTTGTGACACTTGTGTATCTTTTTGGAAATGTTTCTTTGTCCGTGCATTCTTGTGTTTTCTGTGTGGATCTGAGTTTGAGTGAGTGAATGTGTGCATGCTGCTTTACCCTGGCAGACCTTGTCATGTCACAGTGACCAGAAAGCAATTATCGGTGTATTGCCGGTTTGAGAAAGACCTCCTACACTACCCTCTTCCTGCTGGGAGAGAGAGAGTTAGAAAAAGGCGAGATGAGAAAGAGAGAAAGGGTAACAGGGAAACAGAGCCACTCAAAAAGAGGTGGTTGAAAAAAGAGAGGAATGAAAGAGGAAAAACCATTAAGGGAGAGCGAGAAAAACAAAAGACTTAGAGGGAGAGAATGTCAGGCTGACATTGCTGGATCATTTAAGAGCTCTCCAGGGCCACAGCCACTGTGCCCTGCTGAAAATCTCAGACAGGCCCTCACAGACAACTTTTAATATTCAGTAGACACACATGTGCTCAGAAACACACATATACAAAAATAACAGCTTTTCTGCTACTACAGACTATATAACGCTTAAACTAATGTTTATATTTCTAATTTTTAGCATTTCTTGTAACTTAGATTCTGTTTCAAAATGTAAACCCAATACCATAGAAACACACTAAATGGATCAGAAATGAATTCCAGTGGCTCTGTGAAACATTGAGAAGAAGCAATGAGGCCATGTGGAACTTAATGGCTCAGATGTTAGACCAATTCATCTGTGTGGACAACATGTGACGTGGTAGTTTTCAACTCTTATAAGATTTCCATTTTATCTGTGAGACACACCTAAAGATGAATTAATTTCATGTTTTTGTGTTTTTCTTATGTATTTATCCACAGTTCTTGACAATTATAAAGCAAAAAAACAGTTCTTAATTCATTATTAATAAAAGTTTGTGATACCTCATTTATTCTGACTTAGTATTTGCTATCACACCTCATGTCTTGATCCTACAAGATTAGCACACCTGAACTTGTGTGATCTAGTTTTAGTAACAATGTTCAAGCTTCAACCAGGTTTAACAGTGTCCTCCTTTAACAGCTACTGGTTCAGGTTCGGACTCCAGTTGGATCACTCCTGGAATTTAGCAAAGTTTTCCTGAATACTCTACCAAAGCACCTTCTGGCACTGAGCACTTAGGAATAAATCTTTACTCTGGATTGCTCTATGTTTTTTCATCTTTCCATCAATAATGACTAATTTTCCAGTCCCAAACACAGACAAACAACCCCACAATTTATGCTGTCATCAGCATAAATGTATTAATTAGGTTCCTGGTTTTCTCCACCCACACCACTGGTAATTGTGGTAAGATAGTTAAAAACGGTTCAGTTTTCTTCTGCAAAGCATCCAGGTGTCCTTGTTCCCAGTAAGCTGACTTATGTATTACCAGCAGGAAACATAAAAGCTGTCTGATAATCTATTATAAAGACTTAAGGATAGATGGTGTGATGCACGGATTTTAGTTCCTCTGTAAAACTCTCCAGTCATTACATTTCTAACATACACCACCATTTGTAGGCCATTGCAGGCCATAGATATATGTGCCTTTTTTTATTATGTGAATTCAGTTAGGAACAGGTGGACCCTAGTCAAATTGCAGCATCATCTCCAGGACCACTGACATAGAACAGGATGCACCAAGGCTCAGCTGAAAGTGACAAAACAATGGGTATGAGTACTTATATAAACAGAATTCAATTTAGTTCCGTTTCAGTCTTGCTATGGCTGATATTTTCTGGATATGCAAATTCAGTCATTATTCTACAATCCTGGGTCGTTTGGCATGTATTTAGATGTGGACGTGATGGTGGTGTTTCACAAAATGTGCATTATATAAGCTGCTAGTAGATGTGAACGATATTTTTATTCTTAGATTTATGTGAATTATCAAGCACTTCATGCTTAAGCATGCAAGAGTGTAGTCAGGCAAACACGATGTGTGAAATGTTTTTCACTGATCAGATTTTCCACCACAGTACTCACATTATTTTTGCAAAGGGGATACACTTTAATTTTAGATAAAAAATGTCTACACCAACCTCACTTGTTCATATGATTTTTGCATACAGACCTGCAACAAAATACAGAATTATTTTCTTATTAATCTTTTCTCGTTCCTAACTTTATTTGTGTGCACAGCAGTACCCTGGAAGAACAGCAATTGGATTTTATGAGTGAAGGGAATGAATGTAACAGCACTGACACCTCTGTTACATATTCCTTATTGCTAAAATAGCCAAGTTGGAATACTTCTTGTGACACAGTTACTCCGTGAGGAATTTGTAATTATAAACATTAGAGTAAAATAAAAAGAATCTGCAGACATTGGCAATGAGATATGAAACTTATCCATTCTCTCTTTCTACAAGGGTAGTCTAATTCCTATTCAATACATATATGTACAAGTATGTACATATATATATAAGTATTTAAATATAAAGGTATTGGGATGTCTGGGACGTTCACATCTCAGTCTGTAGGGTTTAATATGAAGTTGGCCCACCCTTTGCAGCTGTAACAACTTCAACTCTTCTGGGATGGCTTTAGGACTTAAGAGTGTGTTTAAGGGAATTTTTGATCATTCTTGGTCATTTGTGAGGTAGGGCATCGGTGTGGACCAGAAGACCTTGATCCAATTAATCTTAAAGGTGTTCTGTTGAGTTAGAGTTAAATCTGCGTTTGACACCATTAATCACAACATTCTGTTACTGAGGCTTTAGCATGTAATTAGAATTAAAGGAACTGCATTAGCCTGGTTTAAGTCATATTTATCTGGTAGATTTCAGTTTGTTAATGTCAATTATAAGCCTTCCTCAAACACCAAAGTAAGTCATGGAGTTCCTAAAGGTTCTGGACTTGGACCAATCTTTTAACGTTATACATACTACCCTTAGGTAATGTTATTAGACAGCGTGGTATAAAATTTCACTGCTATATGGATGATACTCAGATTTACTTATCCACAAAGCCGGATGAACCTAGTCAGTTTGTTATGTCTTAAAGACATAAAGACCTGGATGACTCTCCTAAATTCAGACATGACTGAAGTTGTTGTCTTTTGACCTGAAAAACTCAGGACAAAATTGTCTAACAAAGTAATTAATCTGGATGTCAATTCTTTGGCTTCCAGTACTACAGTGAGACACATTGGAGTTAGTTTTGACCAGGATTTGTCCTTTGACTCACATTTAAAACAGGTTTCTAGAACCTTTTGATGTTGGGTTTATCTGCCACAACAGCGCTTCACCCCTAAAGCCGATCGCTCTCCTCTGTTACTACGACCTCTGCTTCTTTCCCTCACGTCACTCTGGCTCTTACTCTGCTTCTGGAAGGAGTTGGGCCTTCTTCGTTTGAACAGCTACTGCTGGACTCATCTGCTCTGCTTAGTCTCCTGCCAGGTTTCTACTGCCAATCAGTTTCTGATGTTGGCCTAATATATAAAATTAAAAAAAGTTTAGGATTTATTTTAAATTAGTACTGTGCTTGTATTCATTGTATTCTCTCACACACATACACACCCACCCACACACACAGGCAGAGAGTGAAAGCAGCCCACATCCGCACAGGTAAACAAAGTCAACAGACACTTATTTTCTTTCTTTTCACAATTTTGTATTTATGTACAGCATATATCTATGACCACTGGCCAATAAATAAATAAATAAAAGAAATCAGGAGAAAGATTAGAACACTTCCTCCCATTGGCTGATCAGGACTGAAAACTGCTTGTTTACTGCAAGTAAAAAATGGAGCAACAATAAATTTCTCCAGTCTGATTTCTGTTTTTACTTTGGTGAATACAATTTTCACCAGAATCTGTCCAGTATGAGCAGCAGCAGGAGGCAGTGAATGGCGCAGCGGTGAGCTCTCCTGCAGTGTCGCAAGTTGTAGAAAAGCTCGCTGCTGTTCCACTGCGTCTCTGTCCACCAGTCCATTTGATTTGATACACACAGACTGCATGAGACCCACACGGGGTATCATGCTGGTGAACCGAGAACCCAAGGTTCTCCATTTCTTTCACGGACTAACATAAATGCGGCCACAGTCAGCCAACGGCACTGGCTCAGGTGGTAGAACAGGTCATCCAATGACCCGAAGGCTGGCGGTTTGAATTCCACTCCCCTAGACACTTCGCCCTTCTACCCATTCTATTCTATTTTACAGTCATTTGGCAGATGCTTTTATCCAAAGCGACTTACATCTGAGAGTAAGAACAACACAAGCAAGAATTCAAACAGGGTGCGACATCATAATTAAGTAGTAGTCAGACTGCTATGAGTCGAGTTGGACCCAGGTGCTGTCATGTAGTGCTAGATGCAGGTTATGTTTTTGTTTTGTTTTTTAAAATACAAGATCGCGATTTCATCACACAATATCATCATGGGCATAAGTGCATGCAGCATATTCAGTACTGTGTTGAGCCAAAGAGCTGGACAAATCTTTCTAACTCATTCAGACGAGTAGAAGAGTTAAGCGAAGTGCGGAAATGCTCCTTAAACAAGTGAGTCTTTAGTTTGCTCTTAAAAGTGGATAAAGACTCTGTGGATCTGACAAAGTTTGGTAGATCGTTCCACCACCGGGGAACAACAGAGGAAAAGAGTCCAGCTACAGATTTTGCGCCGCGTACCTGGTGTGTGAATGTGTATGAGCGTTTCGGTGGTGGTCGGAGAGGCCGTTGGTGCACATTGGCTGCCACGTTTCCGTCAGTCTGCCCCAGCTTACCATCACTAAGTATGATTGAGGAATGGACGAATAATGTATCCAATGTATGCACTTTGAGTACCAACCAATAAAGGGCTATATAGATCTAATCCATTATTATTATTATTTTATTATTATTGTTATTATTATTTTTATTGTTGTTATTATTATTATTATTATTATTATTTATTTATATATTTTTTTAATTATTATTATTACTACGCTATGGTGTTGAGATATTATTCATCTAACAGATTCTATAAAACTATGAATTTAAAACTAAGTCAAGACAGCCCGGGGGCAGGCCCCCACCTATTAAGGTGATATCAAGCTCTCCATGACCAAACTCCATTGTATAGCAAAGATCTCATAGTTCAATGTACTCCCAACAGAGTACTTCACTTTTCATTTTCAGAAGTAAGTCGATGAAATATCAGTCTTTTAAGTCACGAAAATGCATGTACATACTGTTGGACGTCCTGTATTGACATAATTGTGTCTGTTCAATGTGATAAATTTTGTTTAAATGTATTTTGCCTTTGTATGTTATAGCCATTATTCTTTTACCCCAAGGCCTCCCAGCTTTTTTGTTTAGTTCAAATAAGTGTGGTCACGGTATTATATTATTTATTTCAATGTACTGATCAAGCGCCTTGGTATTCATAGATTTATAGAATTTGATGTTTAGTATGGCTTAGTATAGTGGAAAATAAAAATGTACTGTTCTGTCACCTCTGTAGACATAATGTACCTTACACAGTTTCCTATTGTTGCTTATTTATGCAGCTGTATTAAAATACTTCCTGCCGACCATTATGAGCCACCTCTTGCTCCATTCTGGGTCCCTTGGGAATCCACACATTGGGGAGCCCCTCTCAGACCAGTAGGAGTATCCAAATGCTGCACAGTTCACAATGATTGACTGTTTTCTTGTCTGTAAAATGTTATATATAACCAATACATATAATAAAAAATTACAGATTGGGTGACCTGTCCATTGTTTTTAAACTGTTTAAATATTTATTAAAACTGCCTTGTCCCCTTTCCATGATCCATGCACCAATAACTGACTAGTAATCACCTAAATTAGATTCCTAATTAACTATTATTGTTAACTATATTTCACCAATTCCCTGTGCATTTCTATTCACTCATTATTACTTGTTTATCTTACCTATTTACTCTTACAGTACTTTTTCCACACGTACTTATTCACTAATTTGGTAACACTCATTGATATTAGCTCATGTTCTACCCTTACAGCTGTTCAACATTTATGTTCTGTAGCTAATTTAGCCATTACTGTCATTTAAAAGGATTTGTTCAGGAGCAGCAGGCAGGGACACTGACATCCATCAGTTTGTCATTTTTCCTTTCCCCAAGGTTTATTTTATCATTTTATTATGCATACAGAAACTGGTTTATTTACTTTAGTGCCTTGCCCTGATGTCTTATGTCATTAAAAAGTTTTCTTGTGTCTCTCGGTGCCAGTCCCACCAGTAGGTCAAGCAAGTTTTTGGTTAAACCAAGTAGTTACTCGGTGAGACATTTCCTTTTACATTCAAAGCAAAGCAACTTTATTTGTACAGCACAATTCAACAACATGGTAATTCAAAGGGCTTCACAAAGACATTAAAAACGAATATATGAAGCATAATTTAAAATAAAAACAAGACAAAAAGGGAAGAACATAAACTAAGTATGATCAAGTTTATTTATTTATTTTTTTATCTAGCTTAAGAGAGACAGTGCAGATATGAACTTTTAGATTTTAGATTTAAAGCCCTAACAACCTAATCATTTAACCTTACAAAAGTAAATAATAATGACAGTTAGCAGGAAGAAATATAGAGGCTAATGAGGACCATCATGTCTGACCTTTGAAATGAATATTTCCCTCCAAAAATGCATGAAATTATTGAACTGGTTACACTTATTTAATCTATTGTCAAACATGACTTTATCATCAATTAAATCAACATTAACATAATATTGCATTCAGTGGCAAACGTGTATTTGCAGCAATAGTATGTTTATTTAGTTTTCACCCTCAGTAATCCAGGCGCTGCTCTCTGTTCCGTAGTAGAATCTGGCAGCGCAGGGTTTGTTTGGAACTATCGGAGGCTCCATGACCTAAGTGACCTCTCTTACAGCAAAGTCAATGGATGTCGCAACTCTAAGTATATTGACGGCTCCGGCCCTGAGATGACGTTGTGAAGTGGCACTATACAAACAACATTGAATTAAAGTGGTATTGAATTGACTCTGTGCAGGCCATTTAAGTTCCTCTACACCAAACTTGTTACCTTGCTTGTATACCTGAATTGAATTATTTGAAGGAGTTTCCCAGTATTTTTGATAGTATAGTTTATATCTGTATTTTTTTAATGTCCTGGCCCATTGTGTCCAAGACATTATTCAGAAACAGATTTTGTGCTTTTGAATTTTTTCAGTTAAGCTTTTTTATGTACATAAAGTTTAAATCCAGTTTATGTTAATAAATATAATTAATTAATATATGTCTGTGCTGATTATGTAAATAAACAAGAATACAAACATTTCTGATAAAGTTAATTTAAAAAAAAAGAGAAAAACATATGTACCCAAGTCTTTTTACTTTGTAAAGACAGTGTTGCATCTCAAGTAATTCTCTTTTCAGACTTACAACTTAAGTGCTTTTTGCTTGCGTGATATCCACTCCTGCCTGGAGCTGTAGAAAATGCAGTGCCACTGCTCTATGTCAAGCTGTTGGTCTTACTTAAGGTCCAAATATTGCAGCTGGGCATTTCTTACAGGACTGTATTATAACAAATGTGTCTGCTGGCCTGAGAAGCTACTGTGTTAATGAAACTGTGCAGAATAAAATGACACTACCTTTGCAATATCTCAGCAGGTTGCAATTTAAGCACAGGGTGATATTATCCACTTACAACCGACTGCATGCTAACGCTGTATGTTGCCAGGAATGATGCTGCTTTGTTCTTTTCTTAGCTTAGTACATATTTATTAATGTTAATCCCCTTTATGTTCTTTCCTTCTTAGTTGTGTATTTTTTTTATGTGTTTTCTGACTACCGTTTGATTTCTACCTTCACAGTATAGCTTAGCAATAAAAGTGATGGTGAAGAAAGAAAACAGCAGCATATTGCAGTTACTTTGTATCAGGGATAGTTGTAGTAATCTGCTAGACTGTGGTACATGCCTTCATGGTTACCTCCCTTCTGCTCAATACGGTCTCCATCGTTCTACTTTCTCAAATCATATTGTTTTATTTTTTCTGCATTCTTGCTATTTTGTCTGTTTCTTAAATCACCACAAACTTCTGGCTTCCAGCCCTCATTTTATTTAATGTTTAATAGTCTTGTCACTCTGGTGGATGGTTTCATTTGATGTGTTGTGTCCTTTTTTGCTCAAGTGTGATACAAAACTCTGCCTTATTGTACTTGCCTGTCCTTCCATCTGCTTCTCTCTTTCTATAATAGCTGCTAGTGACAAGCCTGGCATTGAGTTAGCATTAATTTGCTCCTGTGTGCAGGTTAGCTATTGTTAGCTTTAACTGCATCTTCATTGTGTCAAGGAAACTCAAATCTATGTGTGTGTGTGCGTGTGTGTGTGTGTGAACAGCATTGAGTGAGGAGCTGCAGCATTCCACTGTGAAGCTTCAGAAAATGACTGAAGAGAAGGAGCGCCTAACTCAACAGCTGATGTAAGTATCTATATTGTGTGGTATAACACTCACGTGCACATATATATGTGGAAATATATGCACAGGAGACGTAGGTGGATGGTGGTATTTGGAATATGCTGGGTGAAGAATGGGTCACTGCACTGCTTGGTTCTATGTGTAATTCCCTTCAACCAATGAGAACTATCTGTGCAGCCTCGCTGACACCACCCAAACCAGGAAATGCTCTTGTTCCACAAACCAAGGCTTGCTAAGCTGCAACAACAGAGGGTTTGACTTGTATACACTCACACAAAAGTCTAGTCAGGGGTTTAAGACTTGAGAATAAATATGCCCCTGTGGCTTTTGAAAATATGCTGCTGATGAAGCTACATCACTTCAAAGGTTTTGCAACTGCTCAGGTTTTTTTTTTTTTCTTTCTTTTTTTTTCATTCTTACTGAATACCTGGATCTCTTTGCAAAAATAATCACACTTGGATAATACAGGATCCACACCCACATATTCTAAAACTGCAAAGTGAAACTCTGTCAATTACATAAATTCTTGGATTTTAAATTCTGAATTCTTATGATCCAAGCCACAGCTATTGTAAATATTTGTACATGACAGCCACAATATTATAACCACTGATGTGAAAAATAACCATGGACAACAGTGAAGTGAGCATGGTTATATAATGCAATATTCTCCTAGGCATAATGCTAGTATTCAAACTGACGTCACTTGTTTTAACCCCTCTGTGGCAATGGCACTCCCTGCTGGCAATAGCTTTCACTAACAGATATTCCACCCCTGCACAATGCAAAACTGTTCAGGAATGGCTTGAGGAACATAATGAAGTCATGACTCGATTGCCCAAATTCCACAAAACCCACTTAGATCAAGCATTTTTGGGTGGTCCCATAACAAGACCTACCCAGCAACATACAGGACCAAAATAGTCCGCTACCAATGTCCCAGTCAGGTCAAACGTTAGCATGTCCAATGCCTACGTATGATATATGGTCAAATAGCAGCAATGCTAAAAGACCCCCATCAACTGCAGTTGTACTAATGTTCAGTGCTGGCTGGCAGAGTAAAATGTTAGCATGCTAAAATATTGAGCGAAGCTGCTGAACATGGTAGCTATTTAACCTGCTAAAATGTAAAATGCACATGTTAGCATGTTAATGTCAGCACATAGGGCTTGTATATTAATGCAGATGGACTTGACAGTCCCCCAAAAACCTTAGCATCAGCATTTGCCATCAGCATCAGCATGGAGCACTCTATAGAGCACTGAAATTTATTTAAGTTTCATTGGCGTGTGTGCAGAGTTAATTAAGTGAGTTTACAAGTTTGTGTGATTACAAGAAATTAAAGTTAAGAGCACTTTCAATATAAAAGTGTAAAAAAATAGGTGGGCCTGGGAACTGACTAAGTTGTGCATCTATCTTCATGTGGCTGTTTGACGAACTGCAGATTCTGATAGATTGGCTTTGTTTTAAGGCCCTGGAAGTTGTCTAAAGTAATGGACTGGGACATTTCTAAACCGACTCATCATTTCTCCTGTCATACAGCAAATCTGAAGTTAAAACTGCATGAAACTACTAAACCAAATATATTTAAATGAAAGGCAACCTTTTTTATCTGCTATTGTCTTGAGTTACCGTTTTGAGTTGAAATGTTCAAGAAGCTGAAGCTTCATATAGTTCCTATTCTCAGCCAGTTATAAATAGTAAATATAGATTTTGGTCCGTGTCTCCTAAATTTGTAGCCTGTTAGAAAGATATGGTTATCATTAAGTGGACATTGTGTAACATTTTCTGTTGTTTACTGGCCAAAATCGATGTCTGCATGTATATATGTGTTATCATTGGCTTATTATGACTGCTAATAATCTGATACAATTTCGTAAGCAAATAATTTTTTGATTTGTTCAAACATATGACAGGTAAGCCTCTAGGGCAGCACTATGACAGTGTGCCATTTTGAAACTACAGCCGCTGGCAAGGGACCAACTACGCGTTTTCCCTGCGAGCCAGTGCACAGTGATTGAGACGCGTGATTGAGAGCAGCGAGTTGGAAAATCTGTTCAATTGTAGTTCACAAAAATGCAGGACCATGCATATATAGCAGCAGCACAGGAGCCGTTTTCACCATTGCCAAGAAAGAGAAAAAGGGGCTTAAAAGGCAGCAGACTAGACAATACAAAAAGTACAATTACAAAAATTCAAAAAGGGGCCTGGGGCCCTTCGCTCGGGCCGGGCCGCTCTAGATGGCCGGTCCCTGGCGGGGCCAGTGGCTGCCTATCTTGGCCCATTGGGGCCTGTGCCCCAAGACCGCGGGGGGCTCTGGCTCTCTTCTGCCACCCTCCGGGTGGGGCTTGGTTTGTATTCGGGGTGGGGTGGCTTGGGTTCGTGCTCCGAGGTTGCTGTTGATAGCCCGTGTCTCTGGGCTACCCTGGTCTGCCTCCAGCCTCCGTAGAGGCGGGGTCACATTTGCATGATCTCACTCATCACTCCTCATC
>JBAMHW010000009.1:24645329-24657603 GCA_037177495.1 Rhadinocentrus ornatus | reverse complement strand
TATATATATTAACTGAAAACTGGCAATTATTCATATCATATTCATATCAAGGTTCATTAAATCTTATTTTCCTGCAGATTGTTTTTCATGCTTCTAGGCACGTTTCCCCCATCATGTTCTATGTCTGTAACCTTCAGTAAATTACGTTTTAAATCACCACAGATGTCATCTAGTATACAGTCATTATTCGTATGTTCTTTTTCCATTCTATTATGTTCCTTGTCACATTTGCTGTTATGGAAGAAGTGATGTTGTAGTGCTAGAAAAGTTGTAAGCATATAGCCAGTAACATGCCCAGGTGGAATAGAGTGCATGTCTCATGTCAGTGCAGAGTAACTTCTACATACATGCAAGGGAATGTGCAGAAGACACTGCAGTAAAATGTATGTTGTCCCACTGCTTGACATACTGAACTTTATGAGCATACACTTTATGTATTGTTGCTAATCTAAGTAAAAATGGCTAGTTTTATAACTAAATATATATATATTTTTTAGTTTTAGGGTTATTTATAACTTTTTCCTCTCTCATTTATGTATTTATTTCTTTATTTATTACTTGGTGTATTACAGATATACATAGAAAATTGGCAGAACCTTTATAAATACTCTTTCATAAATGGTAAGTCTGCTCACTTTCTATTAATTACCATATTTACAGGATCAAAGATATATTTTCTTTTTCTTTGTAAGAGTTCATTACAGCAGTAACTGATTTTCTTCTTTTTTTGTGAAATAAATATGTTTAACTTCAAGATATATCACGAATGTAATAATAAGCCTTTTACAGGTCATTATGTCTCTATGTGCCTTTTAAAATATTAACTTTATTTTCTCTATTTCCTTTCAATGCCTTTGCAATGGTTTATATATATATATATATATATATATAGTCAAGGTAATTAAATAGCCCTCTTAATATTTAAGTCAATAGTGGATTATATAGTGTATTTAATTTTTATGGAGATGTGTTATAATTCTGTTCAGTATTACAAAGTGCACTATTTTAATGAGGGAACTATGTTCTAAGATATTAAAAATTTCCAAAAATCTGCAGAAAAATGTGTGCATTAAAAAATCCTAGCTTAAAAATTTATTGTTTTTAATTTTCTTTACAAATGAACAAAAAAGCCAAATTTCTGCTATTGAAAAAGGTTATATATCACAGAAAAACAGTTGAATCTTAATAAGAAAGATTTATGTTGCTAATAGAAATAGATTGTGAATGTTGATTGTTGACAGTGAAAAGACCATATAAGCAGCCAGAAGGAGATTTCCTAAACCAGAGTAAGATTGAGAGGTGGTGGGATTGTAAAATTGACTGGTGAGTAAAATAAAGAAAGAAATGAAGGACAGAGGAGGGAGGATAAAGAGAAGTTGGGTGAGCAGGGAAGCCATGGGGCTGAGGCGAGGGTCGGAGGCCATGACTCTAGTTTCAGTGGTTACTTCACACTCGGTCTGATTCTCGTTTGCACGTAAGGGTCAAAGTGGCCATGCACGCGCGCCACTATTAGACGCACACACACAGACCAGATTTGACAGCCTGCCTTTGTTTCAGTTAAACCTAAAAACAGAGGCAGAGTGTGCAATGAAAAGAACTGGGAGAAAGGGGAAGGGGGGGAGGGGGGAGTCAAACCGTCAGAAAGTGGAGAGAGTAAAAGATTTATAAGTCAAGAGAGGTCAGGAATATCTTTGCTTCCACAGCCATCACTTAAAATGTGAGAGGACTTGTTTCAAGTGGTTTTGAGCAGCCGACTTTTCGTGACAAAAATGATGTTCTGAAGAGCTCTCCATCCTGTCTGCCGTCCACAGTGAAGCGGTGTACTGTCTTGGGCAGAAGATAACTCCTTGTTCCATGTTTACTCTGCTCAATTTTTTTCTATTTCTTTTTTTTCAAATTTGCTCCCTGTTTTTGTTGAGTGGAAAGTATTATATCATTCTTGTCTGGGTTTTAAATTTTATTATGGCTGTCAGCCTTTTTCTTTCACAGTTAATAAATTGCCATTGTTGTAAATTTAGGTCATTTTTTTTTTCTTTTTTACAAGCCAGTCCATTTCTGCTTTGAAATTCTGGGTGACTGTGAGACGGTTCTTGACTTTGAAATTATAATCATCTTTCCAGGTGGAGAGTTCTGTCCCTAAAAACAGTCTGAAGGAAGTGTGATGTCAGCAGAGATTCCTGTTATCTGTTGATCTACATTGTTGAGTCACACACAATAAAAACTATTTAGAATTGACCTTGAGCGGAACCATCATTTGTTCGGTGCACACAAAGATAGTAGCAGAGAAGAAAAAGAAAATGTGCCTTTTGATGAGGTAGTAGCCTCTCACACTGCACACACATGCTCACTGCGCACACACACACTTGCCTGTCCTTAAAAGCAGCCTGGCGTGTGAGCAAATGAAAGAGTGTTCCCAGATTTTCCCATCATTCCTCCCTGTAATCCCCCCAGACCTCCTTCTGAGGGCTGAATTTGCACGCTCACACTCCCTGGGGTGGGGGTCACACACCAACACACAAACCTAACGTATGCACATGCAGGCTCAGCGTTACTTTTAAAACTGTTGGTACACTATCTTTCTGGAGATCTACTCATATTACATCTGAATATATCTGACAGGACACACACGCACACACTCAAACACATCCACACATAGACATATAAAGATATTATATGCATCAATGGTTTGTTACATATTAAAAAGGCTTCAGCTTCATAAATCTGTCAAATCCTCACTTCCAGTGGTTTCTCACTAGCAAAGCCTTAGCTGGAAAAAACAATAAAACAGATGGCACGCGCACACACAACAATGTATTATCTCAGTCATGCAGATTAGTGTATGTTGCATGGTAACAATGCTGAGCATGTATCAAAGAACAACTTTCTCTCTGGTGGATGGTTTGAAGCACCTTCTTAGCCTGACTTCCTTAGCTCCCAAGCACATTTAAATGGGAGTCAGATCTTGGCATTAAACTTGCAACTCTCTGGGAGCACTTATGCATGGATGTCTGGCTACATCTATTTTTGTGCATCTCTGTATGTGTGTATGTGTGGTGAGTGGGCTGATGTGATTAGCCAGAGCCAGTGGAGTGAATAATATTATGTCTGCCCTGACCAGGAAGAGATGGAATGTACTACAGATTGCCTCCTCTATCAGATACAAAGTGAGTCAAGTGCACACACCTGTGCACAAAGACATCCCATCACACGGACACTTTTCTGACACAGATGACTTCCACTTAGATGTACAAAGTGCTATAAAACTGTAACAAATATGGATTTTTTTCCTAGAAAGCTGTCATGCCATTTGAATGCACACTTCTGCACATGTTAACTTTGTTATGATTCACTACATGTATCACTGTTTGGGATAATCAGTCTTTCTAACAGAATGCTTAATATTGCTCAGATATTCTCTGAAAGCTTTCTTAAAGAGTCTTTGCTACCAAATCAATCTGTAAATATTTGCTAAAAGCCCTCAGCTTCTCTACGTGTCTTTTGTTGCTCTGAGACGTTCCTTCTCATTTTCTCAGCCAGACCAGCTGCTGAAATGATTGTACAAAAGATCAACAAATCAGTGAAGTTCACCCTTTCCAGCTATGTCGAGCTCATCTCCCACAGTCTTACTTTAATTTTTTTCTTTCTCTGTTTCTTTCATTGCTCTAAGGCAGTTTAAATTTTCTTTACGCAGAAATGGTATGCTGAAAACCTCATAAACAAAGAAGCACATGTAATAAGTATTGGCACAACATTACGTGTGATGTTGGGGTACTTGCTGCTACTACTGGCTGCACTGTTAAAATGACTGATGAAGTCTAGTATCTGTGTATGTGTGAGAGCTTTGGTCACTTTTGCATTCGCAGACTTTTCATTTGATCTGCACGTTTCTGGCTAAAGCAGCCAGTGACTGTGGACATGTTGGATCCTATATGAGAATCTTAGGCCACATTCAACAGACTTCCATCTGGTTTTAAAGACAGATGGCTGTTTGCTTCTGCCGTATCATGTATGGCTTTGAGTTATTTAGCCCAGGGGCAGTTGTTATTTGAACATAAATTCAGATGTTGCAGATGACCCGATGCTGCAGTTATATTCTCACTGTGCAGTTTGCTCTAAGGGGACATGTTATTTAGATGAAGGAAGAGCATGTATGTTGTACGTGCAGTACGTGATTAGTTTTACAAGATTAGATTTTTTTTTCTTTATCTAATGCTTCAATGTGTGTATTTTGTTTGTGTTTACAGAGATTTTTTGATAAAGTCTCACAGCGAAGCCATAGCCAAGATGAAGGAAGACAACAGACAACAACTGGGCATACAGGTATTTTTTTTTTTTTTTTTTTACCACAACTAAAGTTAATTATACAAATGATTACAAACCTTTTTTAATAACTTATACAAAGTAAAGGTGTAAATTACAAGTTTGATCTTAATACATTGTATTGATTCAATGGAAAACAGTTTGACAATATTACAAATAAGATATGCTTTCAGTCGGCTTTACGAACCAGTGATCAATCACTTCCATTTCTATCAATACACTTTAAAGCAGGTCAAATATCAAAGTATTTTAATTTTATTACTGAGCATAATTAGACATCTAAATGAAAATAAAGCTGTTCTTTTTTAACAAAAATCTACTGTCCCACATTTTGTATATTAAAGTTTTTAGATAAGGTAAAAAAAACTGAAAGAATGAATTTCTATTTGTTGTTTAAAGCACGTTAAAGGTTAAGCTTTCTAAAGTGTAAAGTCTCAAAAGAAATATTTTTTAAACAAGGTTACAATAACTAAGATAGTACAGTCTGATGATATATTGATGTTTTGTTACACTCTTATATTGTGGGATGTGCATGAATGCGATCCAAGCTTTTTATTTCTGATATTGTTATTGGTGAAATAAAGCCGTTTTGCTTCCTAACCCTTTACTAAATATGTCCTGTTGTGCTTCTTTAAAAGAAACACAGCACAGTGTTCAAGCTCCAAACCAGTATGTTTAGATTGCCTTGTACTTTTTTTTGCGTGCAAAGTTCCAAAGAGGCTGAAATATGTGGGGCAAATAAAAGCTACTATAATCAAAATGAAAGCTGGGTTACATACAAGGTCAGCAGATCGTCATAAAGGATCTTCTTAACAGACAAAAACGTTCTACTATTGTTATCTTATTGCGGAGATGTGATGTCTACAATACAGTGTTTTGATTATATGCGACAAACTCAAACAAATCACAGCTGAGCTTTGTGACCGTGGGTGTATGAGTTTACGACTGGCAGACGTTGAAGTAAACAGACGTTTAGGACGGCATCCAAGCCATTGTGACACTTTAGTGGGGTTTAATGGGGAGAATCCTGACACACAATGTGGATGGGGTTTTAAGACTCCAAGACCACCAGTATCTTTAACACTAGATGAACACACATATACTCACACAGAAAACCAGTCTGTGTTTTATTAGGCAAACAGTGTTGTACTGTGTCATGCACCATCTGACTGTCTGGCAGGAAGAGTCACTGAGGTTTAGCTTTGCGTCACAACACAGAGTAAAGAAACAGAAAGTTTCTATGTATATTGTATCATTTTGTCAAATAGATCCTTCTATAGGAAACATATTTTGCTGTGTTTATGCCTTAAAATGAGAAGAATCAAGCAGAATTGACTGAGCTAAAGATTTAGAGATAGAACTAATTCTACTTTAATGAAGTACTAAAATACAATTATGGCACTTTGCTTTGCTTAGCACCCACTCTACTTTTATCACTAATCTAGTTCTGTAGTGCATTTATAAAAAAAAAAAAAGCATGAATTTATTTAAGTTTTTAGTATGTTAAATCCACTAAAACCTTTATCTCCACTCAGGTGTTTGCATCATCTGAACTCACTGTGTCTTGATTAGCAGCACAGCTCAAGCTGAAATAAAACAGATAATCATTTTCAATTTTTTTAACACACATATGGAAACATTTACTGATAAAACACAGTATTTATAGCAAAAATAAGCAATGCGGCCATATGTATTGATCTGCAGAGCATATAGACTTGGACTCTGAACTTAGGAGATGTGATCAGTCATTACGGACACCATTAACAAGTCCACAACATATTGACAGCTGGAGATTTGTGAGATTTAAGCGGATATGTGTGGAAAAAGCTTTACTAAGCAGGGCAAATGGGAAAAAAAAATGACTTAAAGCAAACAATAAAAGGGGTTATGTGTAGAAATGTACATGGGGTGATGTACATGTCTGTGAGTCAGTATGGACTAATACTAAGTCTTTCTGTTCTTTTCTGTGTTATTATACTTTCCCAAAAGATCCAAAACTACATATAAAACTGACACGCAAATCCAAGCTTATGTACATGTGAGGATACTAACACAAATATGTGTAAATACGGCTCCCTCACAAACTTTCATACAAGTTATTGTTTATTCTGAGCTTCCTGATCGCACATGGTAAAGGAAGTAGTCACTTTATCAAATACAAACTGCAGCTGTGAACATACACATGCTCACACACACACACACACACACAAATAAGGATATACACAACATAAACCATCCGTGCTCCTCACACGTAAATTCACCCAACAAAGAGGAAGTGGTGTTTTCTCATTTGATCCAACACACGCAATCTTAGTCTCGCATTCAGACTCTCAAACCAAAACCATAACACACGCACAAGCTCAAATACACACATTTTCACACGCCAATCTTTTTTTTTTCTCTCTCTTTTTTTCCACTTTTTTTTTTTTTTTACCCTTGCAGACACGCACACAGGGAAAAAAAAAACAAAAAAAACACACACAATCACAATGGTCTCGGTCCAGTTTGTCTGATGTCTTGTGCTGGTAGAAAGGAAACACGGTGGCCTTGGCTGAGCCTGACAAACAAATATCACGTGTAACTTACTGCCCAAAGAAAGGCCAAAGCTGGTGTTTCATATAGCCGACAATTTATTTTTATACTGGGCAAGTGCGATGACAAGGTCAGCCATCTTCCTTAACAAAGCCATTCATTGTGACTAGTTCAGTCAACACCAATGTCATGTAATGCAACATGGAACAATAACACATAACTGTGTGTTAGTGCTCAGACAGTGAAGGGGACAGCCATCATTGTGAGGTTGGCACTAATACCTAGATGTGTGTATTTGTGTCCTCTTCAGTGAAGAGGCTGAATATTAACATTAAGAGAGAGAATTTAATGAAAATGTAATACCAGTCTCCAGCTAGATTTGGTTACAGAGGAGCCCCTCAGATGCATTTGCAGGTGCACGAACAAATCTTTGTCTTTCCAGTTTATATCATAAAGAAATGCCCTCTTTGAACTCTAAAGTGTAGACAGGCCCAGCTATGTGGGCTGGAATAAAATCCACCATATGTACATTTATTTTTTAATTGTTACATAAAGGAAACTGGAAAAGTCTTTATCTGTTTTAATCAGTTGAAGTATTATTGCCATTACTATGGAAAAGAATAAATGTAAACAATGTAAACTGAAATTGTGTTAAATTTATGTTGCGCTTATGTCTTTGCTTTTGATTTTTTTAGCTGGCTGCTGTACTTGAAGGACACAGATCCCATAGTGCGTTTCACCAGAAGCAGCAGAGGGAGGAGCTTCGCAGGGAGGCAGAGTTAGAGCTGGAGAAAGAGAGGGAAAACAATAAGATACTGCTTCTGAAGTGGCAACAAGAAAACTCACAGCTTCGGCAGAAGGTGCATCTAAATATATCATGTTGCAATACTTAGGGGAACAGGAATGTTTAGGGTTTGTTTTTTTAACTTTTATGTTATAATATCAAACTTCTTTGATTGTCCTTTAAGGATTTTTTTCCTCTTTTCATTTCCTATTCATTGTAAAAGATCATTTTGACGTTTAAAATAATCAGACAAAACATGCATTGTATGCATTCACTGGCCTCTTTACCAGGTCCACCTGTTGCTTGTTAACACAAATAACTCCTCAGCTAATCACATGTGGGCAACTCAATACATTTAGACATGTAGACATGGTAAAGAGAGCATGCTGAAGTTCAAACTGAGCATCAGAAAGAGTAAGAAAATAGATTTAAGGGACTTTGAATGTGGCATGGTTGTTGGTACTAGACTGACTGGTCTGGATGTTTCAAACTGCTATCTACAGTGATTTTCATACACAACCGCCCCTAGGGTTTATAGAAAAATATCTAGTGAGCGAACTGTGTCTGGACCATTAAGCCTTCTTCATGTCAGAGGAGAATGGGCAGATGATGGGTGATGATAGTAAGGCAACTGTAACTCAAGCGTTGCCTGCTCTGATCTCATCATTCTTTATTTTCAGTCATCAATAATTCTTGTGTTCTTTTTTTAATTTCCTACCCATCCATTTTGCTTTTTTTTATCTCTTTTTTTTGTCTTTTAGCAGTTTTCACTTCCTTACACAGCCATCATTCAAATAATTTGACTTCTCTCTTTCACTTTAAACCAGACACTTTTGACCAGGATTATCTTGCATTAGTTGTGTAAATTCTTTCCCAAATTCTTTGTCACAAATTTTCAAACTATCAAATGGGCAGCGAGGCTCCTCTTTTTTTTCCTTTTTGTAGCAAGAAAACTGTTCAGCAGCTTATCAGCTATGCAGCTTTTCTAACCAGTGGCCCCCAAATTTGAATGTTAGGAATGTTTAAAACTGTTTTTGTTTGTTTGTTACAGCTTCCTGAACCATAACTTGGTTTGTTGTAGATCATCCAAACTGAAATACTTTTGTTTATGATAAGGACAAGCCTGAACTTAGAAACAGCTGCTGCAACAGCCTCCAGGAACTTGCCTCATCAGTCTACATTGCTATCCTCTGTTCCGCTTGTATGCATGTGGTTATTTACCTTGCATGCCTTCAGTATTCTTGGAACACACGTTTGCATGCAGACAGATGATTAATATTGTGGTTTGAGAGGGAGCTGTGACAGAACACTTCTCTTTCCAGACCGTGGAGGTGAAACAACAGAAAATGACACCAGCAGGCAAACAGCCCTCCTACGTGCTTAAATATATATATCCACCTACAATTTAACACTGTATGAGTAGCAACAATGCACAATGAAGTTTAAATAAATCTAAGATTCTTATTTTGACAGTCAGTGAATTTCCATAGTGCAGTTATAAACTTAAATTCCACTCAACTTCTTCAGCTCCCATTGTGTCTGTCACAGCAAATTCCCACTTCCTTTGCAGTCAGGGTCACAGAAAACACAGAAAATCTTAAAGCATTGGACTTAATGTAATCTCAGTTATCCTGTAATCCTTGCAATATGTTTAAATTGGTCAGTGTAAAAACCAAACAATGAAAAACATAATTTCTTGACACTAATAACTGTTTCTTCCTACAAACTGACATCATTCCTCTCAAGTTGGAGGAGAAAGAGCAAGAGGTAAAAAACCTGCATGAGAGAGGGAGCAGGGAGGAAGAGAGGAGGAAACAAGACAAGCAGAAGAAGAGGAGAAAGGAGGAAATACGGCAACAGGAGGAACAAAAGCTGAGCCAAGCTAAAGCTGAACTGGAGCTGATGACTGTGAAGAATGCTGAACTAATGGAAGAGGTGTGTATGTCTGCACATGTGTGTTGCTAATGTGTCTCCAAAGCACTGGTGTTCAGTTGCATAAGAAAGAGGGTGTGCATGTGAGAACAAAAGGATTTGCATTTGTTTAATATATTCCACTGGTGTGTTTCTGTGCCAACACCATTCACATGAGGCTAGATTAAATTTAGTAAGTGTGCGTTAGTGTGAGTGTGATTATGAATGAGCAAAGTGAGGGAGATTTAAATGAACAGAAATAGAGAAAGGCAGAGTTCCTGTTTGCTTTGGCAGCAGAGTGTGCAGGGATGGATCTCTGTGCCAGCACCGTCCAAATGCAGCTGCTTTAAACGGTGAAATCAAAAGGTGAAAGATGGAAACAGTACACAGAAGAATCGTGATGGAGTGTACACATAAGTAGTTTAAAGGGAGTAATTAGGCAGAGCCACTGCTTACATGGATGCGAGGGAGTGAATGAAAAAGAGTAAGGGAGCAAATTTTATGAAGGATAAAAAGGACAGGACAGGAAGGACAGCTTCCTAAACTGGTGTGCCGCAGTGCCAGACATTTAGTGTGGATGTGTTACAGCATTTCTATCTGTGTGTGACACATGGCGTCTGTCTGAGGCAGCAGTCTCGACACACCTCAGCTGTCCGACCACTAACACATACACACCATCCCACACAAACATAGATTTATTTTAATATGTTTCCTTGTCTGCCCTCTAACTTAATTTTCTTTTTATAAATTTTTTTTTATATCTATTTTCTGCTTTTACTACTTTATAACTTTTTTAAAGAAACTTATTAATTAAATTAAAATTGAATACAACTAATTGCAAAACATATAGAGATCTTAAGCAATGCAGAAAAACCACAGACATATTTTTAAAAAGTAACCATCTGTTAAGCATTTTCTAAAAACTGGTCCACAAAGATAAAATGTGCTCATATCTAGAGAGGGCTTCACATTTTAATGGTTTGAAAACCTTTCAAGAGCAACATGCCTATTATCTTTTGGTAAATTATACAGCGCTACAATTTAATTTCCCTTTGGGACAAATAAAATATTATTCAGTTCAGTTAAGCCAGGTCAGCTGTGGCTGTTGCTCTCCTACTCCACCAGAAGAGAAACCACCTCCATGACAGCACAGTTTTACCCTAATAGCTTTAAGGCTTCGATGATATGCGTGACTCATGATAAACCTTTGTTCTAAGAACTTATGATATGCTATCTCCTCTGGTTATCTCTCACAAAGTGGATACAGTTTATTTGATCCCCCTCTGGCAGCTCATTTGTTTTACATATGGGCACCAGACACTAAAGTTTTCACTCCAGCACTGGGGTTGGGGTAAACAGTTTTGGTCTAAAATTTATAACTGTAAAAGAAGATTTCTTTTCTTGTTACTCCTCTCTGGTGGCCCCATATGTAGATGGTATTTTCAAGTTTATGACTTTCAATAACACAAAAGCAATGAAAATTTTTACCCTTAGAAGTGTGTTTGAACAACTATGCCTGGGAGGTCGGTACTTTTTTTTTTTTTACTAGATTGTACTTTTTTTAAACACAACCCTTGAAGTCACCAGTTGACAAGTCAGAAACGATGCTTTTCTTAAAACCTGGTGTAAGTAAGTACAATGTTTACTTTTTTTCAGCCCTTTAATTGAAGCTGTAAAAAACCTGAAAATTTGTATGTGAACCTTTAACATACTGTGCATTTAATGAAGAGAAAAAGAAATAAAAAAGAAAAGAGCCATATTGACCTTAATTATTCAAATCACTAAAGTTGCAAGCTGTATAACAGAAACATATACCTGGAAGATGTGAAAAGGCTCTTTAGAGGCTAAAAAGCCAAGCAGATCAGGTGTTTTATCTCTGTGAGGGAAATCTCTCACATTTCAAGATGGCATTTTTATGTATTTTTATGTAAATTTATTCAGTTGTGCAAGGGGGGAAAAATCAAGCCTTCAGTCAGAATGCATAGCTAAGCAGGAGGGTGCATCTTGTATGACATCATGTAAATCTGTCAGCCCGACACTGTGTTCATTTCCAAAACTGCTACCAGAGCTTCAAAACCAAATACAAGTGGGAATTAAACATGAGATACAAATGATCCCTCAAAAAATGTATTTTGCCCTTCTAATTTACACTTTTTTGATCTTTCTACCCCTAAACACTAACATAATTATGATTATCCTTATAAAGTTCTTTCTGCTGTTTCATTTTTTACATTTGAAGTCAGAATATCAGAAACAAAACTATCTGATCCTAGTCAGCAAAGGTTATAAAGTCAAGTTGTTGCCTTCTCTCTTCTCATCATCTGTTCATCAGCTCGTGCCACTTTCCCCCCTCAGTCATCCAGCTGTGCTTTGTAGCGCTGGAGTCTGACAGCCCCCTCACAGCCCTCCCCCTCTGTCAGCTTCTTTAACTGCCTCCCTTTCAGAGTGCCTGTCCAGAGAGGTTCATCCAGTTCAAGGTGCCCTGATGCCAATTTCACAGCTGACATGCTCTTTTATGTCAGTCTTAGACCTTTGGTCTAGCAGCTCCTTCCCCCCACCATCCTCGTCTTTCTCTTCTTTCTCATCTAACTTAAATAAGAATTTTTTTACTGTGCTGTGGCAGCAGTTATAGCAGATCGGTTGGCATAATCTTTGTTCTTTCTTTCTTTCTTTCTTTCTTTCTTTCTTTCTTTCTTTCTTTCTTTCTTTCTTTCTTTCTTTCTTTCT
>JBAMHW010000009.1:24613399-24635007 GCA_037177495.1 Rhadinocentrus ornatus | reverse complement strand
AACACTGCTGGGATAGGCTCCAGCTCACCCCGCGACCCCTACTGGGAACAAGCGGTAAAGAAAATGGATGGATGGACTTTATATATGATACACACACACACATATATATATACAAATAGAAATTTGAGTTACAAAAAGAAGTCTTACTACTTAAAGTTCGGAAATAAAAACTTAAAATATAAAATATATATTAATATATTCATTTGTTTATTAATCTAGTATTTGCCAATTACATCTTAATAATACCAGACTAAGATAACAGACTTAAGCTCTGTGGGAAGAAAAAAAATTTGGAATATTTTGGTTTAAACAAAAAACACGTTTTAACCTGTTTAAAAAAGGTGCTTAACGATTCAAATTTACGGGGCTATTTTCCACCGCGGATGTGTACGTTTTGATTCAACAAGGTGGTGACGTCAGGTGCTTTGTCATTGTGTCCGCCATCGGTTTGTCGACAGTGGCCGAGCTTTAGCTGCTAACGGCTGTGTGTTTGGTAAAGATGGCCGCAGGTCCGCTCTCTGTATCTTCCACTGCATCCACCAACAACGATGGTATTCTCATCGGTGACAAAGTTTACTCGGAAGTGTACCTTACGATAGACAATTCGCTTATACCGGAGGAAAGGCTCTCTCCTACACCGTCGATGGTCGACGGCCTCGACCTGAACACAGAGACCGACCTCCGCATCCTGGGATGTGAACTGATTCAGTCAGCTGGAATTCTTCTTCGCTTGCCTCAGGTACAACCTGTATAACACTTTAAAGACACAGAGATTACGCGTTGGTGGTCGTTTTATCCTTAGCAAGGCGCAAGTTTTGAAATTTTCAATCGTCTTGTCTGATCTATTCCTAGCCCGGTTATTAGCAGGTTGCTAATGTTAGCTCCCTGACGTTGGCGTGGTGGAGTTAAAATGGCGGCGGCCCATTGTGCAAGGTTAGGCCGGTGTACATAAGAACTATTATAAACACCCTGTATTTATCCTTTCCTCTACAGGTGGCAATGGCAACGGGGCAGGTTCTTTTTCACCGGTTTTTCTACTCCAAGTCCTTCGTGAAGCACAGCTTCGAGGTAAGTCTGATTAAGTTATTGGGTGCTTCAGTTACTAGTAGGCCGGCGATTGTCATACAGGAAAACGTTATGATTACGTTCGTGGCAGCCATGTTGAGTAGCTTTAAAGAGTGCGAAAAAATCCAACCTACAAGGAATTACGAAAAGGATAATGCAAAAATTAGCATGTTAAGTGTTCTTTAAACGCAAGAATTTACTTTTCCTAACTAAATTATGAATTATGTGAGGTTTAGTTTTTAGCCTTGATGAACGCGATGCAAAAAGTATTGAACAGAGGTTAAACTAAAGATCCACATAACGTTTCAAATACGTTTGGATGATGTCTGTTGTGGTTAAACTGATCAAATAAAATGTCAATACCACCTTGTAGCGTTTTATGTCTTCATGGGACATTCTGATTGCCAGTGCCACCTAGTAACTAGTAAGACCAAGTGAAATTATATGTCGAAGTATACAATTTGTTGACTGACGTTATAAGTTTACTGATAAAATATTTTTCTCTGAATAGCTAAATATTTAAAATGAATATTTCATGTCTGAAATGCTTTTTTTTTTTTTTTTTTTTTAAGCACTGAGGGATCCTGACAAAAAGTAGACCATAAAAGAAATGACCATATTGGCATTTCCACAGCAGGAAATTGATTTATTTAGTTATATTTATGTTGTTCACTGTGTTAACGGCTACTGCAAATGTTACCCTCATCTAGACATAGTCAGTGTTTTATGTATGGTAGCTTCATAGTGCAAGTAGTTGGTGTGCACTGTCTGTACAGAACATATGCCAACAAGGAGCAAAATATACATTTTTTTAATGTCAATCTTTGCTATATAATTGTCATGTTACATATTCGAACTACTCCTGTAGGTAACCCTTCCTTGGGATACATTCTTGAAGCTTCTGTACTCTCCCTTCAAACTTTTTTTTATTTTTTGTGGTCTTGTTTCAGATTGTTGCCATGGCTTGTATCAATTTGGCCTCTAAGATTGAAGAAGCACCACGGCGAATACGAGACGTCATCAACGTTTTCCATCACCTGAGACAGATCAGAGGGAAAAAGTAAGTAGCGAGATTAAATTAATTTATTCATTATTTAAATTTTGGGGGAATTTTGCTTTATTGTAAACGTAAAAATGAAACATGTTGCATTGCGTTTGTTGTAACCTTTGTAATTTGCCGAGCTGTTTTTGCTGTGAAAGTGCCCTTCTGTTTATCCATGCACTCTAAACCATTTTAAAACTTTTCAGTTTCAGCTTCACTGGTAGTTTCAGAAGTATAAATGTCTACATTATGACATCATTGAAATGTATATCTCAACAAACTCATTCCTCATAGAAGAATTTATGTTTTAGTAAAATGTGAGGCATATCTGCTTTTATTGTGCCTCATGTCTTTGTCAATATTTTAGTCGTTGGCATTAACTTGGCTTCTTTTTTCCCTTGCAACCAACTAACAGCGACCAGCTACATTTACCAAAGCCTGGGTGATGTGGAATGGTACGTAAGATGAAGCTGTCGGCATGACAACCATGATGCGAGGGGGTCTCTGTCCTCCCCCCAGGCCCACCCCACCCCCTCCTGTGGGAGACTCCCGTGGTCTGAGCCACCGCGGGGCACTGGGATCGGGGATGACAGGTTGGCCGAAGGTCCTTGGCCCATGGGGCACCTTGAGGACTTCTGTGGTTCAGTCTTGTGCTTTGGGTATCTCTGTCACTCTGCGGACCATTGGGTAATGTAGTTTTCTTCTGACTGCTCCTCACAATGCATTTTGATTGTGCGTCAAAATCAAAATTCCATTCACCGACTGTAATCCATGGCTTCAACAGAAATATCACCTTGTTTTTGAAGTTTGACTTTGAGTAAATAATTTGTTGCTCTGGGTCCATGTGAGCTTTGTTTTTAGTTAGGGCCAGTGCATGCACTGTGTAAAACCAAAAGTTGTGCACTATATGCTGTAAAATTGTGTCAAGTGTGAGGGTAATTGTTTTGTTTTTTTCCTTCATTAAGATTTTTATTCAGTGTTAGGTTATGGGTAGTATATTTTTGACCTTGGAAGTGTTTTATGTATGCATGAGATTTTGTAGCATGACATTTTCCACCTGAAATTCTTTAGAGCAAATATCACATTTGGATCCCAAATTTAAACTTTACTCCTGCTAGTTAAAAGCAACTGCTGCTCAGAAATTTTAGGTCAATGTAAGATTTAGAACTACTGTGGTGAAGTGGCTGTGAAAACAACTGGTTTTAAAACAGGCTTACACGAGAATTCATATTTATTTTTAATTATTTTTTTACTGTGATTTGTTTAAATTTTTTTTTATTCTCAAAGTAAAACTTAGTTTGCGTCAGTAGTGTTTTTAAAGTAAACTGTGTTTAGCCATCATGTAACTAACTGGTTCAGTGTAGTGATGGGAAAATGTAAGCCCTTTCCCCATTTGTGAATATTTTGTGCTGAAAAAGGTTTGTTTGGCAACCTAACTTAGTTTAGCTTTATACTGACTGACACACGGGTGTAAACTATCTCGGCAGGTGGCTTAGTTCTGTGGGTTTTTTTTCCCCCCTCCGTCTGAGGTTTTAGTTCACGGCACAGATGTAGTTTTGTGCCTTTTTTAAAGAACACGTGATGATCTGAGCTGATATTTCTGTTAAAGCTGTGGTAAGGGGTGATTGAGATTCAGGGGCAATCTGCAGATCCTCAAGCCTTTTACTGGAACCACAGGAGTCCACAATCCCCAGCATACTGTCAGGCATGCATCTTGTTGCTTTAAGTTGGTTGGAACGGGAAAAAAGAAAAGTGCAAGAATTCAAAAGGGCACTGTCTTCTCTTTACGTTTATTACGAAAAGGGGATACAATGTTTTATTTTGATTCCTTTGTTTAAAAAAAAAAATAGGAATCCAAGTCCATTGATACTTGATCAGAACTACATAAATACCAAAAACCAAGTCATCAAAGCGGAACGTCGGGTGTTGAAGGAGTTGGGCTTCTGTGTGCATGTCAAGCATCCACACAAGGTGAGTTAAAGTCCATGATGATTTATTTTTTTATTTTATAGCTTGCTAATTTCTCAGTTTTTTGTTTACATCTCCAAGTGTTTCTCTGTTAAAATGTATTTCATGTGTCATTTCAGATTATCGTCATGTACCTTCAAGTCCTGGAATGTGAGAAGAACCAGACACTGGTCCAGACGGCCTGGTAAGTTCCTTTTGCTTTTTTTGTTTGTAGATCATCCCCACAGCAGCAACCTGTGTCATGTCTGCAAGAAGTGCCACCAGACCTGGGCTTAAGATGGAGCTGTACAAGTTTCAAATGTTTACAATTCCTGAGGAGTACTTGCTATATCTACTAGAAACTTGGGACAACCCCACTTGTAGAAATGAGACCTGTCAGTCATGTGATATTCAAGTGCTGGTGTTGGGAAAAACAAATTTGAAATGCACTCTACAACCATTTTGCCCAGGTCTGACCGACATTCCCTCACTCCATTTGATTCCTTCCGCTTTTTATTTATTTATTTATTTTTTTTATGAAGCAATTTGTTTTAATGCAAATCTGCTACTTGTTTCACACTTTTGTCTGCCCTTACATGGCTTGCTGTTGAGTTTGTTTGATTTTCGGTGCCCAGGGAACTTGGTTTAACTTTGTCCTTTCTCTCTACTCTTTGATTAAAGGGTAGTCCATGCTGGTAAGTCACATAAAGAACCTCTGAACTCTGCCTCCTCCAACCACATGACCTCAGGAAGCTCCCCCCATTGGCTGGCTGCCCCTCTCCTGACAGCCAATCCCAATGCCGAGATTCACTGAAGGGGGCGGGCGGGCCTTTCCCAACAGCCAGCATCAACTTGTTTTCTCTTGGGTGTCTAAAAGGATTTGTATTTTTGGTCTTGCTACAAAGGTTCTCATCTGTAATCGCTTTTGCCAAGTAACTACAGATAGATAATTTTCTATCTTGTTCTAGTTTACTTGCATTTATCAATGAAGTAAACTTAGCCAGATCACAATGTTTTTTTGCCCAGTTTACCTTCCTACTTTTACATTGACAGAATACTGTGTCTTGTCCCCAATTGACATGGTGTCCAGACATGTCTGTCTTCCAGGCTGATCCAGTTCTCAGATTTTGGCTCCAAGGACCTGTCTCTCCCACGGAGCAGTCACAATCCATCGGCCATGTGTTTGTGTAGTAGCATTGGAGTAGCAGTTTCACACTGACCTACTCGTTGGGCTTTTTTTTTTTGTTGTTTTTTATTTTTTTGATTTGTTATTAATCCTCTGGGGTTTAGGAGAAATTGGCCAATTATATTGCATCTTTTTTGGTGTCATGTTTTTACTTTTTATAAATCTTTTTATTTTCTCCTCCATTTTGACCTAAGTGTATTAACACAGTGAACTTAATATATAAAAAAACCCAAAATCAAAGTAGGAAAAACATCTTTTCTTTTGTGTGATACCTGATGAACACCTTTAATAGCTAGAAATGCAAACATAAATGGTTGATTTTAGAAACTTGTGTGCAAACAAAGTTGGCTGTTTACATAAAAAAACAGCAAAATGTCAGGTCATATTTGTACAAAACATAATGTATATACAAAATAGGTGTTTGCCATAATATGCCACACAGCATATGGGTATTAGGGGGTGTTTTACTTTTGTAAAAATCAAGTCATGTTTACTGTTTCTTTCTGCACCAAACGTGGTGGCAGTATTTTCAAAAATAAGTGCCATACACTTTTCACTCTAACTTCGCTTTTACCTGATTTATCAACACAATTTAAAGGTCCCATATTATGCAAATTCATTTTCTAACAGTCGTGTGTCTAGATAGCCTGTGTAATATGCCCATAAATGAGAAAATTCTGTCGCCTCTCTCGCTTGCTCCACTTTTTAGAAAATGTGGGCTCAGATGAGTGAGTCAGATTTTTCCCTTTATGACATCACTAAAAGAAAAACCACTTCCTTGGGTCATAGATGTTGCCTCTGACCTCAGACACAGAAACAGCCCACTATCGTAGAGTTGGATACTACTTTTGGAATGGTTGAAATTACGAGCCATGGCTGAATTTAGGTTGACAACTAATTAACTCGTCAACTATTGTCGGCAGTGAGACATCATCTTCTTTTCCTATCTTTGCTGAGATTTGCACAAAATATAACGGGCGACCAGGGAACAAATTGGCGTCAGAGGACATCAAAACATTACGGTAAACTTATGAAATGGATTAAATGCATGTGAGATTTGTAAAGCGGACCTTGTGTACCACGAAAGTGCGTCTGCATTTAAAGAGGAAGCACGTTGGACTTCGTAACAACCTCATGCAAGATTTCAAAGCTGAAAGTTAGAATGGTCATTAATTGCAGCCCTAAGTTTGGGGTAATACTTTGAAAACAATGTTGGACCTCTGACATCCATATGAAAATGTTGAAAAAATGTATAATATGGGACCTTTTTAAAAAGTGATAAATCTCCTGTCGACAGAAGTTTTAATGGAGACTCTGCGACTTCTTAAATGGGTTATGCAATCGAAACATGCCAACATATCCATCGATCCCAGAGGGTTAATTGGCAAGTCTGACAAAGTTTAATTTCAGCATGGCAGGTACCTAGTTTTTGTAGAAAACCCTGGAGCGACATGCATGTAAAATGTAGGTGGACATAGACACAAAAGGTGTAATTCATCTGGTTAAATATTTGGGCTTTGACTGGCTGTAGCTGGAGTATGTCTTTAAACGGGTCATTGTTGAATTGTCAACCATCCTGTGATTTTTATCCCATTTTTTTTTCCCTCTTGTTTTGACCTCTATGCTTCTTCAAAACATAGATGATCGTTCCACCTTGTCTTCACCTGGTCACACCCTGGCAGTTCTCCTTCCTCATGCTCTCCCACGTGCTAATCTCATTTATCCCTTGTCCTGGATTATTCTTAGGTTGCACAGCAGAGTATGTTTTCTAAGAGATTAACTCAGCCCAAAACAGGAGGCCATTGCTTGTCACCTAATGTTTTTAGAGGCAAACACACACACTCTGTGATCTTATGGGGTTGGTTTTGGTTTGTGGCTTGAAAGCTCTTCTGTGGAGCATTATGCACCCAGAACTTGTTGACATGGTGTTCAGTGCTCGCTTCTATATTTTTGGACCATTTTTTGCTTTTGGGTTCATCATGCTACTGAATTTTAAGAAGTAGCCTCTGCATGCTCCCATACATGCTGTGCTTTATTCCTTTCAGATCTAATCTGAAAGTGACCGCTGCTTTCTAGAGAATTGTTTGACATTATGTGCCTGCATGTTCCCCAACTTACAAGGCATGTGACATTGTCTATCATGTCGTCTTGGCATTAAATCGTGTTAAGGTGGTCTTGGTGGGTCGTCAGTAGGCCTTTTATTAATTTGGTTTTCATGTTATTCTCAGATCCTATTTGTTTGGTTATGCTGTATTTGTGACATACAGCACTGTTGTGGTTGCCCCAGAGAGAAATGGACAAAGTTAAACCTCACAAATGAAAATGCTTATTTTTTACCACTTAAGTTGTGAATCTTCATCAGAAATGATAAATTCATTGATAGAGATAAAACTGTTAATATGTTGACAAAACTACTTTAAAGTGATAAGTTGGTGCTACTTGACACATGATGCAGATTTATGATCTGCAATTTGACCTTATGGCATGCTGTATTAGATTTGAAAAGTTTGGATGAGAGTTGGTTTTATGTAGAAAAGATTCTATGTTTTTGTTTTTGTTCTGTTTGTCTTTGTAGGAACTACATGAATGATAGCTTGAGGACAAATGTATTTGTGAGGTTCCAAGCTGAGACCATCGCCTGTGCCTGCATTTACCTCGCTGCCCGGGCTCTCCAGGTATCAAGAAGTCCTGACCACATGCACCCACTCCACTTCCTGCCCATTTCCTCTCGAATAATTGTGTAAACATATTTAATAGCTGTAAAACGTACTTTTTAAGGTTAACCTTGTTTGTATGTTTGTCCAGATACCTCTGCCATCCAGACCTCATTGGTACCTGCTGTTTGGAGTTAGTGAAGATGAGATGAAAGAGATCTGCATCACAACCCTCAAACTCTACACCAGGAAGAAGGTGATTACTTTGACATATGAACTGCTTCCCACAAAGGAAACGGTTGTTCACACGGAGGATTACCTTATTACCCTCTCATTCCAGTTGTTGCATAAAATGAACTCTGGCGCAAATTTTCTCTTTCAGCCTAACTACGAACAGCTGGAGAAGGAAGTGGAGCGACGGAAGGTTTTTCTGGCAGAGGCTAAACTAAAAGCCAAGGGCCTGAACCCTGATGGTACCCCAGCCCTGTCCACGCTGGGTGGCTTCTCTCCTGCCTCCAAACCCTGCTCCCCAAATATGAAAGTGGAAGAGAAGTCCCCAAATCCCCAGACAATTAAAACTGTTAAGAAGGAGCCGGATAGCCGGACCCAGATCAACAAAAGTCCACATAATGGGTAAGAAACAAACATTTTTGCAGAGAAGATATTTAGGTATTAATACTTTTTAATAGGAATTGACAGCTGTCCGTTGCTGCATCTGATGCAAGCTTTTATGCATCTGTATCTTGAGACGCGTCTTAATTTTTCATCACAGGTTACGGAAGGAGGTAAAGATCGGAAGAAACAGTAGAAGTGGAAGTCGTTCTCGTTCAAGAACACAGTCTAGATCCCGCTCCCCTCGAAGACAGTAAGCTTCTTCACATCTGAACTATTGTTATAGCACTTGTGATTATTTATAAATTCTTTTAACTGACAATTTTCTCGTGCTTCCAGTTACAACAGCAGACGTAGTCGCTCAGGGACCTACAGCTCACGGTCGCGCTCTCGCTCTCACAGCCGCAGCCCATCGCCTCGGCGACATCAGCCATCACCCCTCCTCCCCCACCTTAAGTCCAAGTCCAGCAATAACAGCAATAGTGACTCCAAGCTTAGTGGACGTCACAGCAACAGTGGAGGTGGAGGGTCTGGACACAAGAGGAAGCGCTCGCGATCTCGGTCAAGGTCTCGCACTCCTGTCAAGGTGGACAGGGACAGAGAAAGGGAAAGGGAGAGAGACAGAGACCGAGACCGCAGCTCCTTTGATCTCTCTTCAAAGAAACACAAACACGAGCGAGGAGTTGGACATCGAGACAGAAGGGAGAGGTCTCGGTCCTATGACAGGGACAGAGACAGGGAGCGTGGCCACAAGAGCAAACACCACAGCAGTAGTGGGCACTCAGGACATAGCCGTCACCGGCGCTGAGGCACATTGACAAATTCTGGGACTGATGGTTACTTCAGTATTTTCAGTTTATGCAAATGGAGATCACGCTGGACATGTCCTCTGACCTATAGTGGCTTGTGTTGTGTAGCAGTGGGATTCCTGGTTTGTTCATTTAAAGCAAGCAGGATGGAAACATGCTAAATAAAAGTACTGACCAGATGATAATGTTGACATGTATTTTGTTGGTGAAAAAAGAAGTCAACATGCAAAGCACTCTGTTGTCATGTCGACCATGACTGAGAGAACATGTCAACTTTGTTTTTAGTGCATTACAGGGCATCACCCCAATAGTTTCCCTTTCTGGGTTTCTCACATGCATCCTAGATCTGACCAATGATTTTTTTTTTTTTTTTGTTTATTTAAAATTCTTGAAGCCAGCCTCTAATATTAAAACAAATCTAGTAAATCCATACATCTACTTTGCTTTTTGATCCAGACAAACATTTGTAAATTTGCAAGTCATACACTTGTATTTTCTGCATTGACAAATAATGCAGGAATAATAATGCAAAAAAATGATTTATCGTTAATATTAAAATATAAGTTGCTTTGTGTTTTATTTACTCTGCAACCAGTACTGGTGGCTGGCAGAGGTGGCTAAAGGCCTTGCATCTGAGAAACCCTGAAAACCCATCCAGTGCCAGTAAAACGGAAGACCGCTATGAAACGTCAACCCCGGGCTTTTATGTCGTATTTTTATCCCCCCAATCCCAAACACACCTAAGAGTCATCTAGCCTACTCTTGTATTCTTGGTTCAACTTGTAAAGTTATAAACTTTTGGAAAAACAAACTCATTTACAGTGTAAAGGAATGATATCTACTGACAATGTGAACGCTTTGATTTATAGAAGCGAGCTGTTCAGTGGAAGGTTTGAATAAATGTAAAATAAATGTCATTCAGGAAAGTTCAATATGTTGCACATTTAGAGGCTTATAGGCATTTTTTTTTTCTTTTTTTTTTTGGACAGTTTTATGTTGCTTAAAGTAAATTACTATTCTTTTTTTCCATTCCCAGCAGGGTAATCAGACTTGGTTAAAAATGTTTTAGGGTCATTGGTTTGTTACACTGGTTTTCAGTCTGCACGTCATGTTAAATTTTTATTCATTAATAAATGAATTATGTTACGTACGTGTTTTGTTTCTTCTTACAAGTTAATAAATTCTCTTCTCTCAAAGTTAACAGTTGAGCTCTGAAACATAATTTATTTTGGTTATTAGTTAATGTGCCTGATGTGCACTAGTAGTTGCATCTAAATTTTAAATAAATTTATAATTTATTTTTCCACATCTGTGTACTATAGCTATAACAGGTGTGTGAAACAAAAGTAAACGTTTGAGGGAAAAACATTTTCCTTCCACTAGAGGGTGCTATTGGCCTAATTGGATGTGTCCATTTTCCAGCAGTTTTACAACACTGGAGTTCAGTGTTGATAAACATTGGGTTATGTGTTATAAAAAGACAGTTTCACAACACTTGAGTAGAAAAAGTAAGGCTAGAAAAATCAACAAATACAATTCTTCTCAGTTTAAAGACACTTTCTGACAGCTGAAATGCCACAAACATGGTCAATACAGTAATTTCTTTCAGACCAAAGTTGGCTCTGTGTTTGATAATTTAATTTATATGCAACAAGTTTGACATAGAATGTACTGAAATGCTATGATTGACAAGCTTTGAATTTACATTATGTAATGTGAGGTGAACACATCCAGCTGTTTGCAGATGCCACATGTCTACTACATAAACCTTTACCCAATTAACTGTATATTTTAATCTTTAAAACAAAAAGACAGTCGTGGAACTCCACACAGATTCGGTCTCAGTTGTTTTCGCCTATAATTCTTACATTGCTAATCCTGTCACCTTCCCTATAAATAACCTTTATATCTGTCAGTCATACACTCAACCTGGCAGAGTTGGGGTCATCTTCTCTACCATTGCCAAACAACCTATTCTTGATAACCCTTTACCATCAAGCCTATCTGCTCCGGTGCATAGATGGACAATTAGGAATTCTGTTCAGAGATTAGTTCAGATTTTACCTACAGCAGTTGGATCATAGCAGCTCTGCTAGGGGAAAGGGATTGCCAACATTAAGGACAAGAAATTACGTAAAGTAAGTAAAAGGTTTATTTTACAATAAAAAAAAATTACTAAAACTAAATGAACAGCAAAAGGCAGCAAAACAACAACCAAGGATTTAAGAGTAACCAAAATAATACCAGAAGCTTAAAGCTGTTCACAAAGTTACCAAAGTTAGCAAAAGACACTCCGACTTTTAGTGCAAAACAGCAACTGGCAAGCTGTGCTGCATGAACGACAGTAATCATCTGAAATGGTGGAGCTCCTGGTCGGAGACCAGTCACTTGGACCAATCGCGGACAGGTGATTGCACAACCATTTGCCAAGGATCCAGCCAGCCAATCACAGACAAGCAATGACACGGCCAGGAAGTTGCTTGATTAATCCAGGCAGCCAATCACCTGGTTGCAACAAAACATAAATATTTACATACAAGACAAAGGCTCTGTCCATTGTAGGGGTGTCCGAATGTCCAGAGAGAAAGAAGTAGGGCACTCAAAATTACCCACAATGCATCTAAAAAACTAGTGAGCATTGATGGTCACTAGACGAGTCAATATAGACCACAATGCATTGCGGGCAAAAGCTCAACAAGGCGCAAGGAGGCGGAAAACATTTTTTAAATATAATAATAATGAATAGATATGCAACAAAGAATAAATACAACATAAGGAATAAAAATACAAAGGTTTACAAACAACTTTGGATTGAATTTGGAATGACATCTTGACGGGTGTTGTAGTTGCCATGGTGACGGCTGGTAGTCACGTGGTCTGCGGCGAGGGAAAAATAGGCAGCTTCGTGTCCAAATCACCAAGAAAATAAGTGCACTATGTAGTGTGCTATATAGTGCAGCCCTATGTAGTGAACGAGGGGTTAGAGAGTAGGGTGGACATTCGGACACAGCCGAGGGCCAAGGCCTGGGGCCTAGTGATGAGATTTTCGGCTCTTTTTGCTCGACTCATAAAGAAGTCTTGTTCTTAATTCACTACCAAGCATCGGCTCTCAGAGCCAGCTCTTTGGCGCATGGCACATTACTACTTGGGCCATAACAAGGAGACATGGTTAAAAAAAATGAACTTCAAACTAGCTGTCAAACAAGACTGATACAAAGATAACTAAATGTGCTTGCAAAAGGAAGAAATTAATTTCATGTTGTGTCATAATTTTGATGCATGTAGTTTAGACATGTGGCTGTAGGTGAGAACATCACCGTGGAAAATTAATGAAATAGCTATAAAATATGTGGGAATATTTATTGTTCACAATTGTGTTAGATTAGATTAACTGATTTATTTGAACACAATTATTTTAAGTAGGTGGTAAGCTCTCTGAGAAGTTCTGTGTTAGTTCAGTCACACAACTCCTTAATGCCAAGTGTTTCATAAAACCTCTCACTGAGTCATCCTCTGAATCTGGCACTTGAAGTGACCATTTTTTTTCCTTTACAAGAAATCTGTTTCTTTGAGTTACTAAAAGCTTGAAATGAGAACACAATGACTGTTTAAGGTATGTCAAGGAATTAGCTAACATGTGAGAAGGATTGTTGGCCGTTGACTGATTCTGTATTGGTAACAAGCCTAGACTGGCTTCAAGCCCAATAACAAAAAACAAAAAAGGTTATTATTTCAAGATTTTTTGGAAACATTTTAATAAAATTCAAATTAAACAATAATTTCTGTACAGCATGTGTGAGAAAATACACTAACTTCATTTCATGAAGCAATAAGTAGTGATAAAGTACCAAACTGATTATTATAACAAGAGTCATACTGTTTCCAGGGCACAATTGCACCACATTGAACCAAATATGTTGCCCCTAAATGGGATTTTTCATTTTGAATACCAAAAATAAGAGTATAAAATTTAGATGTGAATATCTAGGATTACTTCACAAACTCCAACTTCCTGTAATAAACCTAACATTTTCAATTTATGCACCAAAAAGTAAGCCCACATGGGAACACTCAGAAAGACTAAAGAAATTCCTTGAGGTTATGAGTTGTACAGATTTATTTAACAATTCTGTCAAAAGTACAAGATGGAAGACATGCAAGAGGTGCAACAGGCACATTTATAATACATATTTCATTGTCAGTACAATACAATATAATTAATGCTTGCATTATTAATTCATAGTTCTATAAAAACAAGAAAAGGTGAGTGGCAGCAACATAAAATATTTAATTTGTTTCAGTAATTTCTTCGCAACACGATTGAAGCCTTGCAAAACACTTACAGTACAAATAAATACTGACCTTATATAAAAATCAAATGTATTCAAACAAAAAGGAAAAACAAAACAACTATGATTCTTTACACAAGGCGGATGATTTTATACATTCAGATATTTTATTACTTGTATTAATCATCTTCACAGTGTTTGTCAAACCTACAGTTTCCAGTGTAATCTCATTGTGCTTAACAGCAGTGAAAGTTTCTCCAGTGTGACGGCAGACTGATGCTACTGTATCTGTTCTCTAGACTATTTACAGAGCTGCCTGTAGTTATATTTTATATGCGAAAAGTACCTTGTGTTTTGGTCCAAACAAAACAAACAAACAAAAAAAAAAATAGACCAACATGGCTGCATCTCAGCTCAGAAGGTGTGGTGTACTAAAGGGAAAACCCCATATGTACCACATTTCATCTTAATCCTTTCAGTATTTGTTGTGAGCCTGCCAATACTCTGACTTTTGGGTGCATAGCCAGCTGTGTATGTAGGCCATGAATCTTAGAAGAGAAAGGAAGTAGAGACAGGCATGATGTAAATAATATTATGCGTAAGTAGATGCAGGTTTGCTCTGCTGACTGGAAACAGGTTAAAGCACAAATATTGGTAAGCTGAGCCAGTGAAAAAAAGTTGCATTATGGCTAAGTTTAAAGCTGACATACTTCTAGCTGTTGGGCAAACTGTGACAAATGGGTTTTGTTTGTCACAGGAGTTAATATTACGACCACCTTAAGCCTTTTAAAATATTCCAAACATTCAATTTTACATTTTTAACCAAACCAAAAACATGCAGAACCAGAGGAGTGAATGGAAAAAAGCACATATACATCATTGATCTAGATAAACTTCAAAATTAGACCTAATACAAAAAATTGATTTGCTACAGCTGAATTGTGAACTGGTGCAGTTTTTTTTAGAGCTTAACCACATTATGATGCTTGTCATGTATTTCCTGGTTAGTTAGTGAACAGCATGAGGGAGTCGCAGTGTTTCATGTAGTTGTTACTATAGGACCATTTTTTTCTACATGGCGTTATATTTAGTGGCAACTCAACATCTCAGGATTTCTGATCCCTGCCTGGTTAAAATAGAATAAAACAGAACCAGGACCAGGAGCTCCATTAACTGACTGATGTGCTTTAACTTGGTTTTTACATTCAGTTTTGTTTTGGTCAGAGATGCCATCGTTCTGCAACATCCTGCTTTTTTTTCCTAACAATTGTACATCAAGGTACTTCATATCTGAATTAGTGTTTGTTGTTTGGTGAAAAGCAAGTCACGGCAGCCCTACTGATAACCTCATACTTTCCAACCCACCCTAGACTGGAAATGAAAATGCAGATACAATTTTAACGTTATTTCTGCTCTACTCAGTCTCATAGTTTGGACCAAAGATCTAGAAAAGACAAGCTTGGAAACACCAACCTTAGAAAAAGGCTTGTTTTAAAACTAGGTTTAGTTTCTTGTTGTCCAAACAAAACCAGTCCATTGTCTGACATGCATACAGCCAAACTGGCAAAGTCTCTGAACCCACAGAGAACGCATTAATTTATCTGTTTTCTCTCTGTGTGGATTTTCTGGGAAGTGAGTGTTTTATTTGTCAGTATATAAAAAATCCTATTCCAAACACAGTTTCAGCATCCATAAATATCTTAAAAAAATTAATTGATTTTTTATTATTATTTTTATAACTTATACTGTATCTGTGTTTGTAAATGTTTTATTGTTGTTTATATTTTGCTTCTGAAAATTGTTAAGCACTTTTACCAATTTAGTTGTTTTTTAGAAGTGTTATACAAATAAATTTAATTTTAATTTGATTTTGATTTGATTTGAATATTAAGCAATAGCTTTTGAGAAAACATGGAGTAAATTGTAGCAGATGTTTCTCTTGTAGGAAATCCATCTGCCACTTTTCCTTTGGGAAAGCCAAAATAGTACACAACAGGATTGCAAAAGAAGAGAAAATTGAGCACTGTATTGATTCATCAGGGCCTAGTTTCAAGTCACTTCAGTACAAGGACGCAACAGGAAGTAGGTTAGGTTAATGATGGAAAACCGATATCAGACGAACACAGATTTAATCAGACATTCTAGGTTAAATAGGTGTATCTATATTTCACATATAGACCGTAACAATTGCGAAGAAAGAGTTTGACAATCTTTAGTAAATACCTTAAATACACTAAGATAGCTAGCTAAGCTAACTGTCCTCTGACTGTAGCTTAATGTCATTTGGAAGGTGGTATATATATATATATATATATATATATATATATGGTATATATATATATATATATATTGATGGTGCCACAGTGCAGTTTAACATGTACATTTATGGAGCCTGTGCTACCAGGCAGCGTCCCTAGGTTGAGTACCAGTGATTCCCCTTTTGCTTGGACGCTGCATGATGCTTTGCTTTTTGCACCACTTCACATGCCAGCAACCAGTTCCGTTTTTGTTCTGTATGTTTATGTTTTGGTCCATAGAAGCATGTGCATCACATTTAAGCAGGTCATGACATGTAACTGTAGGTGCTTATTGGATACTCAGTCTTTTATTACTGGTTTCCAGTCTGTATTCTAAAAACAATACTGCATAATAAGTCATCTTGATGATACCTCCCTATCATCCCCATTAAAGATTGTTACAGACAGATTGATGAAGCGTTAGTGGCAGTGTTGCCTTTTCTGGCCTCCAGTGATGAACATTTACATCCATGTTGTTATCTGTTGGTGTTTTTAGTCAGTCTCATAAGTATGTGGTAGCCTCTCTGTTCTCCCTCTCTCTGGCCTGAGCCATAGCCACATTGATGCACTGCAACCACTCTTCAGCGTGTTTCTCATCCTGAGCTTTCAGCACGTACGTCTTACTGTCGGTGAATATCTCAAATGCCCGTGGCAGACCCCGATCCCTGCGCTTCTTGGCCACCACCTATAAAGCAAAAGAAAAATGAAGACGGGGAGGAAAGAAGGGGCAAAGATCTGTCTCCTGTAGAAAGTTGCTGCTCTTCTAAAACTTGTGACATTTGGCTCCTCATATACACATTCTTAGACTTTTCATTATATTTAATTATATGATCTGGTACCTTAAAAAAGTTACCTTGTCAAAGCCCTGCTACAGGAAGGGTAAAAAAAACAAAAACGCTGTGAGGCCAGGCTGACATTACCAACAATGCAAAGCTTACAATTAGTGGCAAAGACTAAAAGTTTACTGCAAACTGCTGAGACAAAAGGACTTTGAGAGATGATGGCAGTCACCTTGACACTCTGCACCTTGCTCAGCTCAATAGGGATGTCATCTAGCTCATCTTTCTGTGGAAAGGAAAGACAGACTGTAAACTCAAATAAGTACATATAAAAAAATCTACAGTACCTTACTCATTATGTATTCTAAGCAAATGATCTGTGACTTTTTGTTGCCTCACTCTAGGAATCAAACTCTTGATTACAGAAGCACAATACTCTTTGCTATTGTTTCCAGTATATATTTCAGCTCAGAATAAACTATTGACAAGATACACGAGTACAATTTGTTGTTGTGTTGTTTCCCCAGGGCAGGAAATTTCATTATTTCTGTCTTGCCCTCCTCGGTGTCATTGTGGATGTGTGTGTTCTGAAGTGTGTAGTGGTGTGGATGTGTGTACTTTGCAGCACAGACATGTATATTTGCCACAAAGTTAGTTATGTGGTTAAAAACCACAAAACCAGAGCAAGCTGCAAGGCCCGTGGCAAGCATCCACATCCTTCCTGTGGCATGTGTGTGTCTTTGTGTTGAAAAGCATTTATTTAGAGAGGACTGAAATGCAGTTTTACCTCCCGGTCAGCTGAGCTGAAAGTTTGTTCCCCAGTAAGGTCACATTGTGAAATATCTAAATTTATTTGTTAAATTTCTAAAGTTGACAAAACAATTCTGCTTGTGCTAATGCTTTGTTTATTTATTGTTTAACTCATTTAGTTTTATTCACACAGTTGTTTTAGTATAAGGTCTAGAACTGAAAGGTGTTATGAGATTATTGGATTTAGATGTTTGGAAATAGCAAAAAAAGATCACTTATTTCTGTTATGTACATGTTGTTTTGTGTCTCTAATGCATCATTTACACAGGCCTCTATCATATCAGTCGGTAAAGGGCAACCCACATGATACTTCTCATGGATAAATTATCAGTTAGTGATTTTATACTTCATTAAAAAAATCATACCCAATGCAAACTCAGGTCAGGTGTCATTTAAGTCAAAGAAATGAAAACTATTAGTTGCTTGGATGACTAAAAATTGTCATGTGGCCAATCTGAGGGATTAAAACATGTTGCAACTCGACAGAATTTTACAGGAGAAGAAAGAAGACAGCAACAAGTAAACTTTGTGATCCATCTGATTTATGCAGTTTAATTTTGTGCATACTACACAGTATGTGAGGGAATATAAAGACCTCATATTTTTAATTATGTTCCCATGATCTTACTTTTCCATCTGAACACAAAGACTTGGCAAACTCTAGTCCAGGCCTGTTTTTTATTTAGTACCTGTCCTTGTCTGGTCCCAATTAAAGAGAAAAATGTATCATTCAGAGACATTGATCTTTCCTACAATACAAAGAAAAAATCTATATTCTCATTTTATGTTAAAAGATGTTTAACAGTTGTGGGTTTCTGACTCAGGTGGCACCAAAGTGACAGAGCTGGGGTTTTCCAGAGCGTTCGGGGTAATGGTCACTTCAGAAACTTAAATGTACTGTATGCTATTAAACACAGAAAGGGAATAAAACATCTTTATTACATTCCTAAGTTATGTTCTAAAACTTGTCTTCATGTAACAGAGAAAGTGAAAACTATTAGAGCAAAAGAATAGACACAGACATAAACATAGCATCTAGTGCCTCTACAGCTCCCTGGCAATGCATGAGCAACAGAGTAAGAGAGAAGTCATGTATGTGTGGGGATTTTCGAGTCTTTCATACCTCCCAGATTGTCGAAGTTGCTCACACTCACGGAGGAAGCAGGTTTTTGGTTGATAACTTTACTTTCTACTTGGGTAAAAGTTATTTCATAACATACCAACTACCTCAAGAACGTTCTGGCAAAGGCAGAACAAAAATAAAAGAAACCTTCCCAAATTGTGGCTGCTGCAGATCTATCACCATCTGGATAGCAGCACAAAAACTATTAATTAAAGTAAAAAAAAAAAAAATTTACCTTTTATCTAGACAACTCTGTATTGGACATAACTCTTTTGGTTTCTCTTGGTCACTTGGAGACTTGTACTGCATGTGACACCCTCACTGAGTCAGCTGATTTTTTTTTTTATTATCAGCATATAATTAAATTTGACCTACTTTATAAGCAACGCTTTAAGACCTCAGATCACAGCGCATTTTCCAACATGCTGCTTTTGCTGAGTCGTTCTGACTAAGCAGCATTTTGCTTTGTGCAATAATTCTCTGTAAAGTGTCCTCTTTTGTTAAAGCTGACACTGAGTCACCAAGAGATATGGGAGAGTTACAGAAAACATCATGTTGCTTTGCACTTTGGCAGGGTTCTCCTTTTCTTCTGGAATCAAGGGATAGAGGTCATTTAACCTTTCACTCAGGACTTGGGAGGGGGTGTCATTTGCATGGCTAAATAAAAGGGGATAAGCTGGACCTCTTTTTTATTTTTTTTTGCTCCTTGTGTATCTGCTTTCTGTTATAGAGGGTGACTCAAGCTGTTGTAGCGTCACATTTCCCCCCCTTTAGAGCCTTAAGCAGAGCCAAAGTTTGCTACAGTTGGATTCAACACAAACTCCAGAGAGAGAGTTGAGCTGCTCTAGAGGTGGGATATCCACAGTTTAATTAAGAGTTTCATCATGATTCAAATGACATGGAACAGGGAAATATTAATGAAAGCGTTCATAGTGAGACACCGGTAATGTAAATGTGTATTTGTAGCCATTAGCAAGTGTACTAGTGTGCGAGAGACTTAATTTTTACTGCTTACGTACTGATTTGCCTCGACGGAAGAGTAGCTGATTTCCTGCTAAGGTGAAGTAGCGGGTTTTCCAGCGTTTAATGAACTTCCAGCGGACCTGCTTCTCTTTCAGCTTCCCTTCAATTAGCGGCTGCCCCTCCTGGTTCACAACTAGAGGGCCAAACAAACACAGAAAAAGAAAAGAAACAAGAACTCAGATAACTACTAGTTAAAATCAAGGTATGCAGAATACTGTCCCTAGACACACACAATATGCACATGGGCTACTGCTGTAGAAAACCACAGCAGATGATCCTACTCAAGCTTCAAAGTTGTTGCAGGAAGGAACAGGAAAATGAGGCCTCGGTAAGAACAACATGAAAACATCTATCCTGGTTTGTATCAACTGTTCAGGCTAGTGGTGGTGTCATGATGTGGGGCAGGGATCACCAACTCTGGACCAGTTGGGCCACTGTCCTGCATATTTTAAAATGCTTCCCTGCTACAACACACCTGATTCAAATAAAATGACAGTACAACACACTGTAGACTTAGGACTGTGCTGCTTTGTGCCATAGTAAGTGAGTTATATTAAAGAAGCATTGATGGTTAAAATAGTTACAATTTTGTGTTTATTAGTGTAATTCTATATGATAGTTAACAGGTATGTGACTGGTCAAGCTGAGGAATGGAACACTTAAAACTATTTCTTCAGCCTTCCTCTAAGCATTCTTGGTCAGTGTGTCCTATAACAACTAACCAACCACTAACAAGTTGCTTCTCTTAATAATATGGTTAGTCCCTGCCTAATTAGCCTATCTGCTAATACTATCTTAAAACTTTGGAGTCTTAACATAAGTTAGTTGCAACATTTACATGCACAGCAACTTTGCAATATATATAACTATAACACTGTCATTTAAACAACATTTTCTGGTTGTCATAGCCTGAACAGGGCCATTAAGGCTAATCCTAGTAAGCTATTTAGAATATGCAGATCACATTTGGTAAATGTGGGGTTTTAAAGGCATCTTGCTACTCATTGTTTCACAATGGGTCCTGGCTCCCGAGTTAGAGCTAAATGCAAAATTGAGCTAGATTTTATTAGGAACATTGTTGCTTGTCTTGGGATGGTTTTCATAGATCAAGTTACTTGTTTCTGTCACAAGATCTGGCAGCACTGACTTCACTACAGTTCAGTGCAGAACAGGAAGACTCCAATAAAATAAATAAATCGGGGAGGCTTATGCTCCCTGTTTGGAGGAATAGAATTAAGACTGTATGAGTACAAACAATCCTGTTGTGTAGTGGGATAGCAGCTCATTAATTGACTAATTAATGGCTTTTTTTGCCAAGATTTTTCTGCCGAGATTGGCAAATTGGCCACTGGCGCCCTGTGCTCTTTACAGATGAAAGCAGGTTCACACTGAGCACACATGTGACAGATGTGACAGAGTCTGGAGATGCCTTGGAGAACGTTCTGCTGCCTGCAACATCCTCCAGCATGACCGGTTTGGCAGTGGGTCAGTAATGGTGTGGGGTAGCATTTCTTTGGGCGGCCGCACAGCCCTTCATGTGCTCGCCAGAGGAAGCCTGACTGCCATTAGGTACTGAGATCAGATCCTCAGACCCCTTGTGAGACCATTTGCTGGTGCGGTTGGCCCTAGGTTCCTCCTAATGCAAGACAATGCTGAACCTCATGTGGCTGGAGTGTGTCAGCAGTTCCTGCAAGACGAAGGTATTGATGCTATGGACAAGCCCGCCCGTTCCTCAGACCTGAATCCAATTGAGTACATCTGGGACATAATGTCTCGCTACATCCACCACAGACTGTCCAGGAATTGTCGAATGCTTTAGTCCAGGTCTGGGAGGAGATCCCTCAGGAGACCATTCGCCACCTCATCAGGAGCATGCTCAGGCGTGGTAGGGTGGTCATCAAAGTTGGATCAGCCTGTAGTGTGTTTTTCCACTTTAATTTTGAGTGTGACTCCAAATCCAGACCTCCATGGG
>JBAMHW010000009.1:24594337-24609827 GCA_037177495.1 Rhadinocentrus ornatus | reverse complement strand
AAGGTCTGCTCTTGATGTATATTTCTATGATTAAAGTCCACAGGATACACAGTGGATTGATTGTGATTAATAATCTGGTTATTATCTGAAATCTGACTTCATCAGGACAAAGTGCTCATTGAGTGGAGTCGCTGGGCCACAGTAAAGTAATCACAACTGAGTAATGATGGCAGAAACTGACTGCTTCAGTGACCCTTCACAACACTAAAATCAGGCTAGTAGCTGCTCTTTGCTCAGGTTTCCATAACTGTTCTGGGAAAAGATCATTATCCTTGAAGGGAGTTTTAGTGAAAACATCCCGCAAAGCTCCCCAGAGAAGCACAGACTATCACCCAGAGAGCTGCTGAGATAACAAGAAATGAGACAGCAATCTTCCAAAATTCGGCTTTACTTGTTTATTTCTCTATTTAGAGAACACAGCATGTAGGAAAACAGTCTGCAATATGGTGACTACTGGCATATACACTACTGAACAATAAGTTGTTTTAAAGGTACGTGGTGTTAATTTTCAGGTAATAACTACTGATTTGTTTATTAAATCCCTCTTGGCTTTTTTTTATCTGTGTGTGATTCTGTGTTCACCTGTGGCCTTCTCAGGGTTGTTGCACATGAAGCAGAGCCAACTTCCCTCCTCCTCACTGTAACCAAACAGGTCAAAGAAACGTACCTCCTCCAGCTGGATCTGAAGGTTGTCCAAGTCCTAAAGACAAAAGGAAATAAAAGCAGACAAAAAACAGATGAAATCACTGCAATACAAGTATCAAACTGTTCTGTACAGACTGAAACCTCCTCTTAGGGATGTATGTTCTGGGAGACATTTAGGAGAATTTAATAATTGTAATGGAGCGTTTCTGATTGATGGGATACCCAAACAAAAAAAACAAACCTAACAAACAAAAAAAACATCAGACTTGATATTTGGGTTTATACATAATACTAATGATCCTATAAATCAGGACATCTTAAAAACATTTTTATAGCTTATGTTTACACGAAACACAGCAAAGAGAAATTATTTTGGTTTTGAAATTGATACATGCAAATTCACATTTCTACATATACAAAAAGGAAAAGGAAATCTAGACCCTGTTGATGACTGTTAAACCATGGAGATGAGAATAAATGACTCTTCAGTCATGTGAAACAGAGAGGCAGCTGGATCACATATACGTATATATAAAAAGGCATAAGTAATTGGAATAGTTGAGCTACTGGTGTGTTTGACATTTTGACCCATCTTCCTTCGGTCCTTGATGTCAGATGAGTTAGGCTGAAACTGAGAAAGCTGTTTTTATATGTTTATTCCAATATGGACCATAGAAACACCCACACAGAGTACAGGTCATGAACATGCGCATACATCAGAACTTACTTTGTGTTGTTACAACCCAGATAAGTGAAGTAAAAGGGGCTGGCCCGCGGATACAGATAAACCAGAACCATGTGTGGCTGAGAGAGACAGGCCATCCCTGTTTACATGAACATTTATATTCTTATATGGTGCAGCAGACTGAGATCTTCTATAAACATGTTGCAAAACTGAACTCCTGATCATGATTACTAAAAGGTCCATACAGAGAATGTGAGGAAAGCTAAAGGGGGGATGAAGAGATGAAAGAGATGGCAAGATGACGAGAGATGGATGGGAGAAAGATTTTAAACATGAGAAAACAAAACACACACAGATGTTTGTTTTTGTCACGGCATTCTCCAGCACCAACATGCTGCAATGGAGACAACATCAACTCATCAACTCAAAATCTGAGCATTTCTTTCAATATTCACAGAGTATGTGATCAGCATAGATGGGACGTGTTTGTAAAAAATGATACAGACTTGTGGAAAATGACAATATTCCTGAATGATCTTACCTAGGTTTTCCAACTTTTGTTAATGTTTCTGCTCTCCTTACTAAATAACATCAGCAGTACAGTTGCATAAAAGGCTGTTATGGTAAAGTTAGTTTCACTGCACTCAATATGTCATAATGGTCATGCCTGGTTCAACTTCACAAGCTGCCACCCTGAACAGAAATGACACCGACTAAAACACTTGATCTCACATGATTCAAAATGTATTCATTTTCACTATACATAATGATGGTATGGAATCTTATGCAATTAGAGTTTCAGAGATACAAAAGCTGTGTCCCAGTTCAGGGTCTGCACACTTCAAAGTGCAGATTTGTCGGCTACGTACGTCTACGCACTGTCCTCATTCAAAAGAGCCTCCGAATCCACCCTACAAACCTGCACTTCATTTGGCCTGTAACGAAGGCTGCTGATGATGCATCCTTCTCAGCCTCTTTTCTCCCAGAATTCACTGTGCACGAGACATTGGCGAATCAGCAACCGAGCTCAGAAGAATGACACACCTGATTCAAATTAATGGCTTAGCAGACTTTTGCAGAGCTTGTCATAGAGCTGATTAATTTCAATCAGGTGTGTCTTATCTTAGACCTGCAGGATAGTGGGCCTTAAAGACCATGCAACTGACTGACAGCTTTACTTTGCAAGTTTGTTCATTAAAGCTGTAATTTCGGCTTGTCTGGGCATAAATGTATGAGCCGGGCAGGGGTCCTGACATTTAAAATATATTAAATGGGCACAGGCAGGGATGACAATTGCCATTTTCTCTCTTTCATCCTAAAACATCTTTATCTAATCAACCTGAGCTCTGGCTTTATCTCTTCGTAACCCGCTTTCCTCCCTTTTCTCCCACCCACCAGTTGTATCAACAAACCCACTCACAAGCCAACCAAGGAAAAAAGAGGCAAAACAATACATGTCTCGTTGCAGTCTGTTAGCTATTTCTTCTTTCTTTTCTTCTTTCTCTTATCGATAGCCTAATTTTATTGCCTTTTCTGTACAAAGTTCCTTATACCGACTTGGGTTTACTGACTTAAGTAAAGTTTGTAAAAACTTTTCATTTTACGTGTTGTACCCTAATTTTTATTCATTACAAGCTTTCTTTCTTGTTGTCCTTACCTCCCTCCATCCCTCTTTTTTTCTTCCGCACCAGCTTTCTATTTTCTGTGTCATAAAACTACTAATGTGAGCTGTCAGAAGCCAAACATAAGTCCCCCTTAAATCACAGATGCCTCGTAAAGCTCTGTAGTTTCTCTTTAAATCTCCCTGCTGGTACAGATGTAATTGGTAACCTTTTCTGTCTCATATATGTCAGCTACATGTGTTTCTGATTGGCACGTGGAGGCAGGAGTGAAGCTGTGTATCTGATTGGGAAGGAAAGAAAGCAAAGAGGAAATGCAGTACATATGGATGGAGAGAAAGGTTGTGACCTTCTTCCTGCCCCTCTCCCGTTAATTCTCTTTTTTTGTTTTTACTGCTGTATTTTTGGTCGAGCCTTCTGAAAAAGAAGCTCACAGTGAAACTATATCATTCAGTTTGTTTCATTGGTGCTAAAAAGCAACCAAAAAACAGAAAAAAGTAACAGCACAAATAAGATAAATAAGAGGACACTGTCTTTATCTGCAATGGTGAGAACACATATGTGAAGCTAACTATAACAAGCTACTGTACAATACATTTTTAACAGCATTCATAACATGGAAAACCATTTAACCCATTATTAAATTAATGCACTGATACTGAAATGATTAAATATGTCCCTGAAATAAAGAAAAAAAATGTTTTCTTTGCAATGCTGCAGCACCTGTTAATTAATTTCTGTCTGAAATGCTTAATTTCAGTTCCTGTCTCTTTAAGGCCCGCCTCCGAACTAACTCAGTTCTGATTGATCAAGGCAGTTGTTTATTTTGCTAAGATGGAAAGATGGCGTTGGAGTGGTCGTATTAGGCTGCATAGGGAAGTTTTGTTTTTTTTTCAAGTATTTTGTCTGCTGGACATGAACTGCTAATCATGGAGAGGATGTACCTGATTTATTTTAGTTTGCACATTTAAAGTAAAACCACAGTACTTTACACTGGCTCCCAGTCAATCACAGAATAGATTTTAAAACCCTACTGATAGTTTACAAACCCAGAACGGTTTAGGTCCAGAGTTCATCTGTGATATGTTTAAGGAATGCTAACCTAGCAGGGCTCTAAGATCCAAGCACTCAGCTGGTCCACACCAGAGTCCAGACTAAACATAGCGAAGCAGCATTTAGTTGTTATGCTGCAAAAAAGTAGAATAAACCACCAGAGGCGATTCAACTTTCCTCAAATATAGACACTTTTATATCCAAGTTAAAAACATTTATTTTTTGATGAGCCTTTGCATGAAATCTGATCAGTATCTTTGAACTTATCTAGACTGTTGCTTGCTTTTAATAGTCTTGATTTAATTTAGCTATTTTACATTATTTTACTATAATGTTTTGCACACTCTTTCAATTATGTCCTAATATGATTTTGTTTGTTTTTGAATTGTCTTTTATATGAAATGTGCTATGCAAATAAATTAGCCTTAAAAATAGTACAACTTATGCCAGATTAAATTAAGACAGATGTGGGGACTGACTACTTTTTGGCAGTTAAAAATGTAATGTAATGTCTATGCAATGTAAATTATTACATTTAAGGGTCACAATTTTATTTGAGGTTAAGATAAGGTTAGTTTAATCCAAGTCTAAATCCTCATAACATGAAGGTATGTCAGTGTAATGGTTTTGTGGTTTAATGTGTACATGTACTGTATAAATAAATGGTACATTTAGGCTCTTTATGGAAACCATAGCAACCACAGTGCACATTTAAAGTGAGACAAAAGACAAATGTGTTTGCTTGTGGGTCTAATTATTTCCCAATGACCTCTTAGCTTGTCACTTTATGAAGGGCCAAGCAGAGGAGCACCAACCTCATCTGCATCTTTCCAAAAACAGCTGAAACATTAACACACTGTGTTTGGGTCATTCAGACTGCGTTTCTCTCTGTTACTCAATCTTTCACTTGCAGACATACACATAAACGGGCATAATAAAGAGGAGTCTGGGTGAGCGAAGTCCTTGTATAAAGAAATATCCATTCAGTGCAGTCCATATCTGAACACAGTGGATGTTGACACACCCCTTTTTTACATAACCAATTACTTCATTCTCCCTGCTAGAAGACTGATGGCCTTTAAAAGGAAGCAGCCAGAGCACACACACACACACACTATAGTCCAGTACCTTTCTGTGTGGGATGGTGTGTTGTGTCATGGCCATGGAGAAGCTGTGAGATCCTTTAAGTTGCGTCTTCTCCCAAAGAGAAGCCAGTTTTTGGACACACTTGTCTGTGGTGCACAGAGGGATGCTGGATTTACTCTGTTCAAAGGAGAGACCAATTTAAACAAGCAGATAACAATTCAGAAAAAACAATCTGACTGCGATAAGGATGGGATAAAGAGAGGAAATGTGTGGGGTAAGGGAGAGAATAAAACATCTGGCAAATAAAGACAGAAATGGGCAACAAATGTAAGGAAAATGTGAGGCCATACACTGATGTAATCAATGCAAAGTGGTTGTGAGTAAGCTAATTTAAGATTTGACTGAAAACCACCAGGTACCATGGTACTCAAATGGGGCACCACATGGTGCATAATAGGAATGATAAGCTGTAGCTTTAACACTTTGGTGTCATCTGGCTGGTTTCTTTTAGATGAAACAAGTAAGGGAATATTCTGTGATCAGATCCATTTCTACCAATCGACCATTCGTGGTTGGCTCAGACAGGGTCAAAAAGACACATTTTGTTTTACCTACAAGTGGCAGGTTACCTGAGAAATTTGAAAACATTTATACTGGCAAAAAAAAAAAAAAAAATGCATAATGCAATATTTGACTAAAGTAATTACCTCCAGTATACCAACTAATCATAAACATCAGTTTAGGAAAGACCTGCATGCACTGAGCAATCTGTCAAGAGACTTGATAAAACAACTGAAACTGAACTGAAGCTGTTCTTGCGACCGATGAGACTCGGTGCTTTGCTAACAATCTTTGTTGGTGTTTCTTATAATTTGAGCACCTAAAACACAAGTTGTTAAAATATAAAATCGATAAACATATTTCACAATTTAATTAAATATTACTTATTAAACACATTAAAGAATTAAAAGCAGCATCCAAATACACAACTAAAAGATTAGTTGCTAAGTTGTGTAAAATTTCTGGCTTTATGACCCTTTGTTGGTTGAACAGAAGTGCTTTGCAGCTGGATATTCAGGTGCACCTGTAGATGCAGCAGCATGATGTGAATCCACAGATGAGGCTGTCGACTGGAAAAGTTGAAACAGGACTTGGCGTACAGGCAGTAGTGGCCCTTCAAAGGGCAGGAGAATAAGAGCTTGGCCACACTCCCCCGATTTGAATCTGTTATACATAGACACACAACAGACATTGATAAAATATAAGCACTCAGCATATGCGTTCTCTCTCTGTGTTTGTTGACTAGTGTAATCTTGGGAACGTAGTGATTCAGAACAAACAAGCACAGTGCCTATCACCATTATAAGTAAATGCCTTGTCTTCTCACCACTGCCTCCTGCAGCCCTCCAGGAGAGGGGCAAACAGTTCCGCACCGCATGAAAATAATGTCCTCCACCAGGGTCATGATTCAGTAAGCAGACTGGGGAAGTTTTTTGGTATTTCTTTTAGCCTAACAACAAGCATGTAAATGTTCATTTTAGCAAAACAAATTATGTAGCAGTTGTTGCAACTTAAAACAGCTTTTTTTGCCACAATGTTTGCAGAAAAAGTCAAAACTAATCTTCTTGCTTTTAGCAAAACCTGTCAACGCCCTGATATCCCCCTTTCCAGTCAGGTTCCCTGAATGATCAACTGGGCCGAGGTCAAAATGACCCATCAGTTTCTGCTCTAGGGTTTTTTTCCTGTTAAAAGTAGAAAGTCTCGAGGCACAATGTTTAACTGGTAACAAAAGTGGAAAAGTTAAGAACCTGACAATGAAACAAAAGGATCCCATCCAAGAAAACCACTAGCAGCCTACTCAAGATAAACTTTAAAGAGCTCCTAGCAGCGAAGGGTGTGTCTGTTGTAGCATCAACAAGAAGCACGTGGATGCTGTGAATCTTCTGTGTCTCCTGGTGCACGTGCATTTGTGTCAGTGTTTGGATTAAGCACTCAAGAGCGCTCTTCTGTGTAATCCTCGTCCTGTGAGATGAAGGGTCGTCGGCTCATGGGAAGGCCAGCCAGCAGCCTGATGAGATGATCCAGCTGGGACCACCTGTGACATCATGTGCTGTAAGCCCCCAAAGTCGATCCGCATAACAGACTTGATACTGAGGGAGCAAATGTATGGGAGTGGAGTGTGTGCTTGTGTTTTACAACTGTTTAGTATGTTTACATATATTTTCTGATTTCATAATTTAGGCAGAGGCCAAAAGAGGCGTTTGTTATTTTTATCTTGTTTCCTGTTAATAGAATGTGTCTATACAGTGGGTGTGTGAGGTTGCAGTTTGACTGCTGGCTGCTTCTAGATAAAATGACACTAAAGCCAAAGGTGAAGCGATAACAACAACTCCAGTCAATCAAGATATCATCAACTCGTTTTAGAGTGATAACCTGTGTGTGTGTGTGTGTGTGTGTGTGAGTGACAGATGGAGAATTAGAGTTTGCCTGCTCTTGATATGTTAAAAAAAATGAAACATTATCTCATGGCTTACTGCTGCAAATGGATATAATGTAATATAATATAACTAGATTAGCACGTTGGCACTAATGCATATTGTTGAATTTGTGGATTTGAACATGTGCACTTCCTCTGCAGGTGTGTACGTTTCCACAGTTTTTGCTATCCAGGGTATTTCTAAATGTACTTACCTCGTTAAATGTGAAATTATTTGTGAATATATATTGTTTTAAGACTGGAAGCAAAATTTTGGTATTAAATTTAAGCAGGGTAATGAATAGCGCTGCCAAAAAGATACCAGTGCAGGTTCAATTTAAGTGGAGCAAATCAAATAAAAAATTGAAAGTAAGCTGAAATAATCTTAAGTGAAAATAAAATATCAGATTTCTACATTTGAGAAGATCGAATAGGAAAATATTTACATTTGATTACAAAGCTTGAGAAGTTGGATCAGATTAGTGTGAGGTGTAAACGGTTTAACATTTCCCAGTTTTGTTCTGTTTTTCACCCATGAACTACTTGAACCCTTGTTTCTAGTGTGTGTGCATTGCTGGAACATGCATGTTCACCAAACTGCTTCCATATTTTTATGTCATTCCTGAATGCATGATATGTGTGCACTACCTTCATCTGTTTCAACTTAGTGGTATGGATTGTGCTCATGTCACTCATTTCTTTCCTGATGTCTGTTTTACACCACATGTCCCTTTGTGTTCAGATCCCTTCACATCCAGCAGACCTTTTCCCCTGCTCTTTACCTCCTAATGAACTCGGCTGTAGTTATACCACAGACTGATTCAATAAGCAGCCACTGCAAAATTATCTTTGGTCTCATTTACACCTGGCTGATCAGATCACCTTGATGCACAGGTGAAACCACGACATAGTTATCTTTATATAAGAACCACATTGACGGCTTCACTGAAGGATCACCTACTCCTTTGACACACCTCTATGCAAATTGCAGTTTCTGGTAGGACTTTTTTCTGGTTCAATGTAAAAAAGGATTGTATGTAAAGCAAATACACAGGATATTTACAGAAAACCCCCCACATGTGTTCAACAGTGAAAAAAAAACAGTCCTGCATCAAAGCTACAGAGGGAAACATTTTGAGTATTACGTAGTACAGACATGTATTACTAGCAGTAAAGTTCTTGTTTAATGTGAGTCAGACTGCATCACGTGTGGCCACCAAGGACCCATGTGAAGACATTTTGTACTTGGACCTGATTCTGCGGTATAGATTTATCTGAGTGTAATGACTCTATCAATGTTTACCCCTGTAGTTTAGTTCATGGGGTTTACATCGCAGCACACTGTTCTTCTCCAGATGAAGAGGATCACACAGAATCTGCAGTTGAACTATAGGGAAATTTGTCTATATTTTCATGTCATTTTAAGGAATAATGGATTGATGCTTCCAATCAGAATAGTCTTGATTGGCCAAAATATAATTGTACATGCTGACAGGTGTCTACATTTGTGTAAACATATTATGTTCTGCAGACATAAATGTGTTATTTTTATTTTTTTTAATGTGAAAAAAGTGTTGTCCATAAAGTTGGAATAAAAAAATATTCCAACTTTATTAACAATACATATTTCAAGCAAACACAAAAGTTTATGCAACTGCATTTTACGCAACTTATTTCTCTTGCAGCACAAGCGTATCCTCTGAGGCCTGCTTTACTTCTTTTTTCTTTATTCCAATAAAAAATTATATTCTGATACTTTTCAGAAGATATTTTAGAACTGCATTGGAAAGATTAGGTGTCCTCCAAATGTTTCTCTGTTTTTACCATTTTGTCTGTTTCAACTTAATGTCAAAGGCCCCCTCAAAAAACTTCTCATTTAGTGAGGATTCATTCACTTTTTATACCTCCTGTTCCAATTCAGGCTTGCGGGGGACCTGGAGCCTATCCTAGTAATTAGCAAACAAGAGACAGCATACACCCTGGACAGGTCCCCAGTCTAGGGAAAACACAAAGATGAACAACCACTCACACTCACTCCTAGGGAGAATTTTGTGAGGATTAATGAAGCATATTCTGGATTATTTGGGATATTGTCAGTTCACCACTGTAACCAGACTGATGCTGTTTTGGACAGAGTTTCAGACAGTTCCAAATTACAAAAGGTGGTACAAAACAGACGAAAGGATTCCACAGGAACATCACGTGAACCTCATCACCACCTGAGCTGGTGAAACTTAGTGACTGGAAACAGCTCTTGGCACTCAAATAGTCAGGGATAGAGCACACAGAACAAGGTGCCTGACCAGACAGGATAAAAACTGGGAGAGGACCCAAAATGGCAGTAGATATTCAAGAGCTGTATCTAATAGGCCGGGGAGAGAATCACATGCATATGTTCTTGAGACAGGATTTAAATCAAAATCAGTACATGCATGATTACAATCAAGCTACACCCCCCGTGAGAAATAAATCAATGTCTACTTGAGGCGCAAGCACTACCACTCAGAAACACATTAATCAAACCTAGCCACCACATCTGACTGTAATCTCGCTTCAGTTCAAGCTAAATAAATTCTCCTCTGCTGCGTCTCTCTGTAGACTCGCCTTTTCAACTTAGATAGTTACCAGTGTTATAATATGTTATTGCATCTATGTAACACTGACAATTTCTCTCAGAAAAAGCATGTTCATGTTACCTTCTATCAGACACTGCTCTGGTATTGGGATGTGCTGCACCATCTCTTTGCAGAAATCTCTGATCTTCTCCATATTGTCTCTGAAATGGATAAAAAGTCTGTCGGCCTCTTCCTGCTCTTCTTTCTCTCTGTTTGTCTCTTTACTTTGACAGTTCTCAGCATCTTTGTCTCCTGCGACTATAGGAGCAGTGACAGTTAGGGAGTCTTCACCTGTCGTCAGATTCCTCTCAGCAGGTAATACTTCCTGGTTTTGTGTATGCAGACTGGGCAAAGTACTGCAAAAGGCATCGTCTGGGCTTGGCTCTGCTCCTCCACCATCCTCCCCGGTGTCTGAGTTTATGGAGCGTGATCGCACAACATGGAGAGCCAGGCTCTTTGACCTAGGAGAGACAATGAAATAAAAACAGTGCTGCAGAATCATAGATTTAATTTCTTAAAAATATTTTTTTTCCTCTTCCTTAACATTAAGATTTGCAATGCATTTCTTCAGGCTTTGATTGGAGTTTCTAGGAAGGTGCCGTTGACGTTGACATGAAGTTGCACATTAAACTACTTTTCTTGGAGGAACTGGTGGAGTTCAACCAACTTTTTTAACTTTTTTTTTTGTGTGCATTTCTGGACAAGGGTGACATGCTGACTTTTGAAATGCAATTCCTATACCTAAGTGTTAGTCTGTTTTATTTATCCCACAACTGTCTTGGGTCTGTGTTTGGTGTCCTATTTAAACACCCCAGTTTTAACAGTCCAGCTGACTGAGATTATGGTGATTGTTGCATCTGAACTGACCTGTTGAACCTCATCTCACGCCTCTCCTCCCTGACGGCTTGGTTCAGACTGTAGCGTCGCTGAGGAGCCGGGGACTCTTCCACCACTTCCTCCTCTTCTCCTAACTCCCCCATTTTCTCCTCAAAGCTCTGGATCTTCACCTTTAGCCGCTGCTCTGAGGCTCCTATTCCTCCTCTACCAGCTGGAAAAGATGTGCGAGGAGATGAACAAGCTTCATCCACCCTGTAACACGGACACAAACAGAAGGTTAGACTTGGGGGGGTCACTCACCCTTTCTAGTCATCTTTTGTGTCATTTCTTACACTGTCATAATAATTGGCTCTTGCTCAATTCCCTCTTTATATTTCTGCCCCTACTTCTATATCCACATTTTATACTCCACATGTTTCTTGAAAGACGATTGTCAAATCCTTCATTTTTTTCTTCACCCCCACCCTCCCCTGTTCTTTCACTTAAAAACCACCCTGCCTCCCTCAATCTTTCTTCCAGATCACCCCAAGCAAAGTCTTTGGACGCCTTCAGTCCAGCACACAATGTTCTTATTGAAAGAAGGACTTTGATTGTTATTTCCACAATGCCGCCAGATGAATCTCAGTAATGTGGGCCTATCAACATGCAGACACATGTGCACAAACTCAGAGAAACACATGCACATTTCTTTTCTGGACCTCCATTAATTGTAAACATAGCACTTATGAAAAAAGGGACTGGAGGATAAAATGAGGAAAAAATATAATGTTTTTTAGTCTTTTATTTAATTAATTATTTTGGGCTCTTTAGTTACCAGTTATATTTACTCACCCAAGGTTGAATAACTTTAAGTACACATGCATAACCCCTTTACTTACACATAGGTTGTCATACCACTTTTGACAACCTCACCTTCATCTAGAAACAAACATACTATAAACAAGAGTACATATCCTGCAGTCCTGTAACATTATTTCCAACTTCTTTAGTTTATCTAGATCAGCTGTTGAAAGCTTGCTGCTTGTAGAATTACCAGAACGTCTCCGCTGGAAGCTATCCATCACAAACCACCTTTGAAGGAGGAGAAGGGCTCTCTGAATCAATCGGCTGCTTGCTTGCACTGACTACTACAGTGGAAACTCAGTTAATATGACAGTAGATAAAAACAGCCTTAGTCTTTTCCAGAAAACCATCTTGCGGAACTTTAAAGCTAAGCTGTTCGTGTAAAAGACCCATTCTGTGTCCATTTCTGCTTCACAACCTCATAATTTCTGCATCACCTCCTGAAACTACACATTTCCTCATGCATTAATAGTGCATCAAATACATAAATAAAAAAATAAATAGCGTGGTTAAAAAGAATTTGAATTAACATGTTAACACATTAACTTTTACAGCCCTGATGAAAATATAAACAAAACAGATTAAAAATGGCAACAAATATCTGTTCATGAATGTTTTTTCATTTCATCATGTCAAGCTTGCCACAATTATTTAAGTAAAAATAAGGAAAAGTAAAAATCTGATTTTTTTATTGTACAAAGTTGAAGGGAAATCCTACTGTCAAGGCACTAAACCACAGAACAATGGTGACATTGTCCAGTGGAGGCAATGAGAGAACAAACTTTCAGCTGCCTACATTGTGGTTTGAATGTCTGAGCAGTCTGATGTGGAAACAATGACTTAGCCTTTAGATAATTTATACAGTATTAAAATGTATGTGTATCTTGCTGCCACCTTAAGTAGCCATGACTTTGCCAACCTGCTGTGAGGGGCTGTTTTGTCCTCTAGTCGTCTTCCCAGCAGTCTGGCTATAGCAGTGAATGAATTGCTCATCCTGTAGATGTCTTTTCCACAACCTCCCAGTAAAGCTGGGTAACGGTCAGTAAGAGCTCTGATCTCCAGCAGCAGGGTGTGGTGAAAGCTGTGCTCCATGCTGCCCAGAAGGGATACCAGGTAGACTAATGTGCTATAAGCATGAGCCTGGAGAAAGAGATGCACAATGTTATGTTAATTAGAGACTCAAAAAGGAATAATATGAGCATACAAAAGGGTATCAAATAAAGTAATGCAGATATACAAAAAACTGAAAAGATAATAGACCATCAAGTGTTAGGCAAAAAAAATCATTTTAAGAAATATGTGCATCCACAAAGAAACCACTGAAAACGCTGTGGTATGTATGCCATGCCTGTAGATGTCACACTGCCACAGAAATGCACCAAAAACATTGAATAGAACTCGGAGCATGCAGAGAAACTCGTGTGACATAAAAAACATATGAAGAAGAAGATGGCGAAGAATTGAGATAGGAAGACATGTATAGTGCTCAGTAGTATCTGCAGCACAAACGCAACATTGTAATTCGCCATCATTGTAGCTGTTGGCGAGGTTTGCTCATGCAGGCTAAGGGAGAGGTGGGGCAATGGTGTCATCAGTTCAGGAAAGATGTGTATGAGTTGTAAACACAGAAACAAAACACTGGTGTTTTGAGAACTCTTCCCTTTGGGACCGACTAAAAAGAAGTAGCATTTAAAGGCTAAATAATAAGGAATTTTATAGTAAAAATTATTTAAAATGTTCTCATTTGTTGCGAGGAATAAAAAAGAAGCTTGCCTATAAACAATCTGTCTTTCTACATCAACAATGTCTTTGTCAAGCTTTTCTCCTTTCAAAATAAGAGTTATGTGAGGGAATGTAACCAATCATATGCAACTCCCATTTTATGTCGGCAGTGAAACAGGGAAACAGCCGCTTCGTGACATTTGTTTATTAATGTAGCTTTTGTTTATGCTCTATTTTATGCTAACGTAAATTAGCGCAGGAAATTAGCGCGAGCATTGCAAAGCATAGCAACTTACTGTGTATGATGCTACTTATTTTGCCTTTAAAGGCTCCCAAAATGCTGGTTCCATGTAGACAAAACATCCACATCCATAAAAAAAATAAAATATGGAGATGCACCTAAACTCTCTGTTTATGTTGTCTTGGCCTGACACGAGTCAAGACAGACTATTTTTAGTAAAAATAATTACTATGTTAATGGCTGTTTAATGTAAAAGTGTTGCAGTACAAATTGTATTATTTGTAGCATTTTAAAGTTTGAAAGGATATTATAGATTTTTTAAATCACTCTCTTCTGCCCCTCTTGTTAGGGGTATATTCTCAAAATTGGGAGTGCTCTGAAAGCCATCTGCATCTAACACACTGGCTACTTATCAGTACGTCACACTATCCAATTTAAAAGAAAAATATTACATCAACTCATAAAGCCTTGTCAATCAAAGCTAGTGCAATGTTTTCAAACATTGCCATTTACATAGTTATTCAAGGAAACAATTACACAATTCTAAAAGTCTATTTATGCTTGACGCACGCAGAGGGACAGTTTAGTCTGTTTCCTGTGTCGGTTACACGCGTAATTTGGTCCTTTTTCAGGGAGCTTTGCTATCCATCGCTTGACGCAGAAGACGAAGCAATGCCACCTAAAATTGCGGGCGCAGTGCTGAGCAGAATAGCTGACATGCGACCAGGGAGAGAAACAAACCAGAGAAAAAGAAAAGACTCAGGACGGGAACAAAAAAGCAGAAGACATATTAAAACGAGCACAACAACTGAAATTGTGTGAGCTTTTGAAGAAACGCTAGGCTTTGTGCGACTGTTTAAGGTATGTTGCACTGTTGGAAACAACTTTATAGCGACATATTACCGCTGCTAAACGAAGTCTGAAACTGACGTTGGCTCGTGGGAGTGAACTCTGAACCTAGCACTGCCTGCTAGTGTAGGATTTGACTTAACCATGGCAACGCAAACAAGCTTGGAAATATGAGGATGGCAACGTATGACAACATTTGAAACGGACGTCGCTATTTATGTAAGTCAGGGAGCAAAAATGCACTTCTTTTTTGCTGAAAATGTGTTGCTTAGTGGTTTTTTCCAATGTTGTGGGATTCTAAGTACCTTGAAAATGGAACCTTTCTTGTGTTAGGAAAAGAATATCTTTTATGACAAACAATACTTAATACAAACACATTCAGGTGGTTCTCATCAAACTTTGAAAATACAAACATTACATTTTTCCCCCATTAAACAGCCACATTTCATCAGTCCAATTGCTTTTCTATCCAGCAGATAAAAGGCCTGTTTCCAAAGATAATTTCAAAGTGTATTTTCTTTGGGTGGTTTGTATATATCTGTACAGGATTTTGTTATCAAAATAGTTCACTGAATGCAATATGAACTTTAGCATAATCAGTATTTATTTTAAAGGTTTTGCAAGATTTTTTCTCATCCATTTTGTATTACAGCCCATAAAACAGAAAAATTACTGCAGATGAACAGAGGTGACATGATTCAACAACAGCTCTCTGGTAGTATTTCACTATATAGCCAAAGACAAAACAAAAGTTAGAATTTGCTCTCCTTTTTTTGTTTTTTACTTCTTTTTTAACTCTTGCTGCTTTAAAATGGGAAC
>JBAMHW010000009.1:24566888-24592982 GCA_037177495.1 Rhadinocentrus ornatus | reverse complement strand
CTCCCCCAGCCGAGGCTCGAACCAGCGACCTTCTTGCTGTGAGGCTGCGGTGCTAACCACCACACCACCGTGCAGCTGCCCATTGTCATTTGTTTATTTAATTTACATGTTTATTTAAACAGAGACAAATACATAAAATACTCTGTTCTAGCAAAGACTGAATGAAAAGTTCTTAATATATATATTTCTTTAATATATAGTTATATATTCTTTTTTTTAAATATATCTTTACATAAATATTAGTTGTTTTTAAAATAACAATATAAGAAGCTTTTAACATTTCTAGAAAATACAGTATTAACAATTACATTAGCATAGATCCTGTGTGAACAGAGTAAAATTATTTTTAATTGACATTATTTTTACACTTAAAGTAGCTCTGCAGATGTAAATCCTGCATGTTAAAACCTAAAAAAATAAATAAAACTGCCGCTGTGTAGTTTCTCTCCCTCTGTGAGGTTTTCCACTGACTCAGCGATGTAGATGAGTAACAACTATTTTCCTTGCAGAAGACAAATATGTGCTGTACGTATCAATGACATAAATAAAACTACAATGGTTGACAGCTTTGGTAATACATGTCCGTAATGATATGCTTATTAGTCATCTACTACATAACTCTCATTAAACACAGCTGTTGCAGCTGAATCTGAAATGTTTCCAATAGGCAATTAATGATCAGTCAAAAAATAGTTCCTTAATTGGGACCTTAATATGATACTAGAGATCTGATTGGCCAGTCCTACAACGTATTCTATGATGATGATGAATGAATGTTTTTTCAAACATTTTAGCATATTACATGGAATTATTACATATTTCATGGCACATTGCTAACCAACACATTATGTAATCCAACCACTTATTCCAGTGTACATCAAACCTTTGCTGTTATACCACTTTACTTCCTGTTTTAACATGTTTACAGATACAACTAATTACAATATTTACATAATATACATAAAACAAAAACTTAAACATATAGGAATAAGTTTAAACCCCCAAAAAACTGTTAACACCATTCTTCTTCCCTGTACCGTGTGAAAACCAAGTGTTTGTACCGCTTCTTATACTGGTTCATACTTGGACATTGCTTGAGCATCCCACTCAATCCGTTCCACAACTTAACTCCACATACAGAAACACAAACATTTTTTAATGTTGTACGAGCAAACACGCTTATAGTAAGTTATACACATCATCTCTGTGAAAAAATAATTTTTGAATTTTATTAGGGAGCAGGTTTTGACTTTCTTTATTCTTAGGCAGAGCATTAAATTTTAATATGTTTGATTTTAGGAATAGTGGATCTGTGTGATCTTCATAACCAGTGTTTTCAGTGCTTATTTCGGAAGTATGTAAAGTGATTGTAGTGTAGTTTTATAATTGTTTCCTCAAACCTTTGCACTGTAATTTAAATAATGTAACATGAGTTAATAGAGAATGTGGACTGATTTATGGTCCAGAACATGTTACGCTTTACTGAGAATTGAAATGCTTCGTGACAGTTTGTTTTACATGTTTAATGTGTGATTTCCAACTTATTTTTTTGTCTATTATTAACCCCCAAAACTTATTTTCATTAACTCTTTCCATATGGACACCATCTATCTGTACTTGTGTGTTTTTACAATTATCAAATAGCATTTAGTTTTATTGAAATTATACTATAATTAGTTTCCATCAAACCACTTGTTTATTTTTAACATTTCTATCAGTTCTCCCTAGCTGCTGTAAGTTCTCACTAGAATAAAAAATATTAGTGTTGCCTGCAAATAACACCTTACATTTATCATAAATATAGAAAATAAATAACTTTGGACCCAAGACTGACCCCTGGGGAATGCCGTAAGCAATGTCCAGGAATGACAATGTATGTCCTCCAACTTCACTAATTGCTTTCTGTCCCTTAAATATCTTCTCACCCAGTGCAATATAACCCCCCTAATCCCATACAGTTCCAGTTTTTTTTTTTTATTAAAATCTCATGATTGATGGTGTCAAATGCTTTTTTAAGATCTACAAATACACCAAATACTACAAATTTTTTCCATCACTTCAATTAGTCCTAGTTATGTTAAGATGTTTGCTCTGAATCCATATTGACTGTCTGAGAGTAGTTTATGTTTGTTGATGAATTTATCCAATTTGTTTTTAAATAATTTCTCTAGAATTTTTAAATATTGTATAGACACTGGACTATAATTTGTGAAGTGGTGATTTTCCTAAATTTTATAAATTTTTATAAATTTTCATGCCTATTCCATTACAGTCACAAAAATGGCATTTAATATATTATACATTCCTTTAACATTGTTTCTGGTACTATTAAGTATTTTTGTATAGTATTTCTTCCTAAATGTCTGTATGACATTGATAACTTATTTTTTCATATTTATTTTCAGCATCTTTAGTTCTGTTTCATCAATTGTTTATAGAGTTATAGAGATTTTGTATTTTGCTTTCTGTTATATTGTTTAAATGGACATTTTTTAAAATTATACAAAGTTATGAAAACCCCAAGAAAATTATTATAAACTTTTTCAATATCATTTGTGTCATATACACTTTTCCAGTTTTGGCCTTGCAAATCATTCTTAATACTTTATACTAAAGTAACTTTGTGAAAGTAGTATAAAATAAACATTTATAACCAAAATAACTTATTAATGGCCGGATTCCCTTTAAAACATTTGATACAGTACAATAGTTATTGAAACATAAAAAATGACCACATAGGTGAAACACCATGTGTCAACAGAGTTCAGCAGCACAGAGGAAACATTATTATTATTAAATGGTGCATTTACTGCAAGTCTGTTGGACAGAATTTCCTATGTAGAGTATTGTGTTAATATCACTGGTGTTATATTCTGATCTAACAAGCAATAAGTCCAGATACATAATATAGAATAACTCCCTTTGGAAGGTAAAGAGAGCCAGAGAAAGAGTTGAGAAATCAAGCGCAAATGCATCCCAGTTTGAAGATGTGGGTGTGTGTATAGATATGTAGATGCGTGTGTGTGTGTGTGTTGGGGGGGGCATCATCACAAACCCACAGGAGGCATTCCCCATAGCCATCACCAGGAGGCCTCTGCAGGGGCATTTTCCAGAAAACAAGAGTTATTTTCCAAATGGTTCCAATGTGAAGAAAGACAGGACACTGAGGTCTGACAAACTGTGTGTGTGAGTTTGTGTGTGTGCTGACGTTGGGTTGGCAGCTTTTTTGACATGAAGATTGAGGAGGAAGCAGATTTTGGCAGAAATGTAGCTCTGGAGTAACAGAAGACTTTATTATGCTTTTCAGCTGCACGGTTTCTGTGTGTGCGAGTTTGTATGTTTATCAATCTGTGTACATGTCTGATGATGTGTAGGTAAGGAAAGCCAGCACTTCATCTAGACAGACATGTTTCCCCTGTTAGTAATTTTCCCTAATTGTTGTTAAATTGCCCGAGAGAGAAGAAAAAAAAGAAGCCCTGACTAGTCACTGCTGTCACTTTCACCCATTTACACAAAAAGAGAATGATCATTTTTAACTTTAGTAAAAGTCCCAGCATGAGTGGAGTCCTCTGTGATGTAAGCGTACGTGATCGGTTAAACACACAAGACCAGCCAATTATCCTGAGTGCTTAAATAGAAAACAAGTGGACTTCTTTTCTTCTGAAAGGCTTTATCAGTTTAAACTAAAGCTTTTTCTTTTTTTCTTTCTTTTTATAAGAGGTGAAAAGTCTTTAAGAACAAGGCAAAGAAGTCCATTTATCTTCTGTTTAAGCAGTTAAGATTACCACGAACATGTCTGACAGTCTACAAAGACATCACGCCTGCAACTAAAAAGAAAACATTAGTTAATTACAACCATAGTTTTATGTTAGCTTCTAAAAGATATAACAAAAAGCGCAGAACAATAACAATGTCAACATGCCTGAAGCTGAAATTACAGCAAATGTTAAAGTAAATGTCATGATTAAATTAGTTATTATTATAACTTAAAAACTAATGATGCATTTGATGCAGACCCCTAAAGAAAAAAAATATGTATAAGCACAACACTATTACAACTACTGACACAAATGTAAACAAGAGAATATTCTGATTATGATGCACACGAGTTGCAGATATGACATTCTGCTTATATTCCTGTTTACATGTTAGAGAGCATACTATTTTTTTTTTCACTCAACCAACTCAGCTTCATGCTGCCCTGGTATTAACATATCTTTAGACAAAAAAAAATTAAATTGATCTATGATAACAAGCCTTAAAAAGGCAAAGGTGCAGACCCATAGCATTCATCATATTACACACAAAAAGTGCGTGTCACAAGACTTCAAAGACAGCATGATTCCAAACATGGTGAGAAAATGGATATTAAACCGAGTAACATGGGCATAGTGATTCATCCATTCATTTTCTATTCCACTGATTCAAATTGAGGGTCATGGGGAAGCTGGAGCTTATCCCAGCAGTTAGTAGGAGAGAGGCAGGGTACACCCTAGACCGGTCGCCAGTCCATCACAGGACCAACACAGAGAGAAAAACAACCATTCACACTCACATTCTGTCCAAGAGAGAATTTAGAGTCACCCATTAACCTAACACCATGTCTTTGTACTATGGAAGGACGGCAGAGTACCCGGAGAGAAAGTAATGCCAACTTGCAGTTTGCTCCTTTCTTGTGGTTAATTAGCACACGGCCAAATGTTTTAGCAGTGGTCTCCAATCACAGTCAAGTATTGGCTAAAACATTTCTTTTTTTTTCACCAATGTGAAAAGCTTAGTTGCAAAAGAGCAGCCAGGTGTTTGACACATGGGTTAGCAAAAAAAAAAAAAAAAGACACATGGGACAATTTTAGTCTCCTTCAAAAACAATTTTTGTTTTCCTAAACTTCAAGAAAACATGTACTTAATACTGTAAATATAAAAGGAGCTGTCACAATACATTAGTGGTATTTTTAGCCTTTTTCATCAAATTAATGCAAATAAAACTGAAAAAAGACAAGACTAGCACAGTATATGAAAAGATATCCGTCACATATACTGTATGCAGCTGAAACAGCCAATTTTCTCTTTTTTTTAAAAATGAATATGGTTTATTCTTCCTTTTTCCTCACACGTATAAAAAAGGACATCTCCTGAGGTTAATGGTCCATTAAATTGTGCTAATTTGCTGCAGCTTCAAATAATGCTCATTCACTGTTCCCACCAGGACAGCAGTCTGGTCCATCAGAGCCCTCAGTGGAGTCAGCATGTTTTTGTTTAGGACAGACTCTTTTACAAAACAGCGATGTAGATGTTAGAAAGTGGTCAAAAAACCTCCGGATCTGTCCGGTGTGAGACTGTGTGTTTTTTACTTGGCAGAACAACAGAGAGCAAGTCGTATGAGTGTGCAGCCCATTCTTCTATACTCATTAAAATAATCACTCTTGCCTGTTTTAGTGTGTGTGTGTGTGCACGTATGATGGTTATTTTACTACATCCATAGTGTCTGAAAACCTGTTGCCGAAAAAACAAAACAATGAGAACCTGTTGCCTATTGTACTTATGAGGTCTTTGTTTGAATAAATGCTGCAGTCAGCGTTCCTGAGATGGCTCAGATGCTCCAGATGTGGACCCACTTCCGTCACACACATTTTACCTTTTCCTTCAGACTCATAAGTTTTCTCTTTCCTGTCACATTGTGATTTGATTAATTTAATTAATTTCTTTAAACGTCTGGTGCTGTTTTATGAAGTGCTCAACAATATCTCCTCTCTTTTCCACACAAGGCGCATCCTACCTTCTTAGCTGTCGTTATAATAGAGCTACACTCCTTTACGTTCACGTCATATCTTCCCACAGACTCTGTGAGGGGTGATAACATTGCTAATGACTGCTGAAAAATGTAAATATATCCTTTTACCTCACTGATGATGCCTACAGCACCATGGATTTTGGCCACATGACCCAGGAAAGCATTAGACTGCTGACCCACCATCCTCAATGCTGGCAGGAAGCTGACAAAGGATGATGGGCTGGCCTGTGACACGTCTACGAGAGTGCCCAACAGAGCCTCTGTCAGAGATTTGTTGCTCAGGTAGTTGACCAGTGTGGGCACGTGAGTACTCAGCATCTACATGGATTAGGAAAAAAACATGAAAGCAGATTAAACAACAGAACTGTTTTGTAATTTTGGCCCTTGCTAAATAACATGACCAAAACTAAAGCTTGATGTCTTGAATAAAGGTTGGAGGTAACCTTGGAGAGAGGTAAGGAGTCTGGTGATGAATAATAAACAAAAGCTCCACTGTAGGACTGTCTGGGAATACTGAGTGAATGAATAAATCCCTCCTCATTATCTGCACTGGTCCCACTGGACTGGACTAGCAATGCCCACAATTGTGTGTTCTCCTGGTTGCAATTACGTTAAAATTGACAGTAACAGCCTCACAGAAAGAGATTGAAGGACAAATGAAAGTGTTTTTAATCATTTCAATGCTTCACTGCTTCCAGTAAATGACATTAGAACGCGAAACATTTAGTAACCTCTGTGATGAACACAGCTACAATCAACGTACAAATATTTTGTGAGTGTGTATGTGGGGGTGTAGAATAGAGTAACTCCAGATGGCTGAACTTTGTTTCTGATTGAGGCTTTACATGTTTTACCACTGTGCGCTCTGGTTGCTGGTATGTGGTACTTCCCCATCCACAGCAACTCCACTCGCAGGACCCAAGAAATCACTGCAGATGATGTCAAAAAACAAAAAGAAAACTGTTACTTACAAGTGGATGTTGTTCTGCAACCATTTGAATAAGTCGGATCAGATGCTGTTGCTCTGGTGATTCCAGCTGTGACATCATTGCAGTAATGTTGCCCAGGTGATGGTGGATGGTGTCTGGCTGTTTGGGGTAGACGGAGGGCAGCACTCGTAACAACATGTGGTTACCTGAAAGACGGGGAGAGACAAAGACGTGTGGAGTCATATTCTGCAAAAGCATATAACAAGATGAGCAGTGTTACTCACTTTACCTGTTAATGCGGTTGTCACCTACCAATGTTGGCTTGGTAAGCTGCCTATTGTAGGGGAGACCGGGGACGGTTGTAACAATTTTGACATTTCTGTCTTTTATTCCAGTGTGTTCGAACGGCTATGCAAACTAGCTTCAAGTGTCTGCTAATAAATAGCATGGAAACTGCCTATGCAGCACAAAGAGAAAATGTATGGCTTGATCTCAAAAACAAGGAAAGAAATGTTACAACTGACTCCATAGGCAGGGTCTTTGGGTGAAATGTAACATTATGAAATGAGGTCCAAACTTTTAACAAAAATGCTGTAGTCACACAGCATAGAAGTTAAAGACGCACTATTTAAATTTCCAACCAATTTCTGTTACGTTGTTGCCCAGTAGAGTCCCGAAGCTGAGAAATCACACTATACAGCTTTTTCATTCAGAGCGTCACCTGTTTCACTTCACACGCTAGCAAACAGATTTAGACATAACAAATAACACGGTGATAACACACGGCCCTTTTTGAACGTGCGCTGTGGCTGATTCAGCAAAGAAATGCAAGAAGACAAAACAAGCTCAACATATGGGTGTTTTCTGTTTTCATGTCTTAATAGAGTAAAATATAGAATACAATATGCAACAGGCTTTTGCTGACTGAAAAGAGCTCACAGTACAGATAGGATACAAGATGGATGCTGGATTAGTTGTTGATGGGGAGGCGCTTCACTAGGAACATTGCAAAAGTTCAGTTGTGCAACTTCAAACTACACTAACAATCAATTAAATTATTAAATTATTAATCACTAACATCGGTTTGGTCCATTTGATTAAAATGCAATGTGAAAGCAAACTAAACCAAGGGTGGGAAGATTTTCAACACAGTTCAGTAATATCAGGTTTTAAATTTTAGTATCATGACACATCTATGGGAGTAATCTTATATATATTTATATACTTCATACACACACAATCTAGTGTACAGCTCACTTATACTTAAACAGTCTGCTCTTACTTGAGTGCAAAACGACGGCCTGTATGCTAAAAAAATGAGTCTGACACATTTAAAGCAGCACATGTTGATAAATCTGGAAACCATTACTGATCAGGAACTTATAGACTGTATATAAAAGATGGACGGAGTCTCTGTGACGTCACCTGTAGGTTTCTCAAGAGCAAAAGTGAAGCACGTCTGCCGTCATTAACGGAAAATACAAAAATGGGCAAAGTGGCGGAGCTAAAAGGGGGCTGTGAGCGTGGGGGTGGATGATTGATGTTAATCAAACTCTGAGCTGTCTGTAGCTAAGAGCTAACTGAGCCAACTCGGATCTAACGTGAGCTAACCGGCTAACGGAGGTAGGCGGGCGGACTTATGCTTGCGCGGCGTCTGTGTGCTATGGAAGGCCAGCTACAGCGTAGCTGACGCTGCTGAGTTTACTTTCGCACTCAAGCGTATGGGGTGCGCGTCAATTTGGTGTTATGTTGCATTTTCTCCTCCTAGTCTGAAGGTGGCAGCAGGGGTGGTATCGGCCGGTAAACTCACCAGGTCAGAGTTATTTTGATTATTAACTTTAGCTCGGTAGGTATTTTCTGTTATGAAACAACAATGGCGTCCAGTATGGTTCAGTGTCTTTATTAGTTTGTGGAAGAAAATGAAAAATAATTTGTTCAGCCTTTAATTAACTTGATCCACTGGCTAATGTTTTAGAAACGGTGGTTAACAAAAAGAGGTGCGCGTCAAGCCTCTGTGGAGCTGCGTCGAGCCTACGGCGGTTACGCGGACACAGACGCCGCACAAGCATAAATTCGCCTGCCGCACTGAGCCAGCTAAAAACTGTGGTTGTGCTGCTCTCTCCCTTCTTGCTGCGGATATTGGATACCTATCAATCAAAAGGACACGCGCCTAATTATGCCGAATTTCAATATTAAATAACTTCAAACGGATGAGTTAGAAAAAAATTCTTCCCCTCACATTTGTCATGAAGGTAAATTTGACCTATTAATCCTAAAATGGATTTTTGCACCAGGCTTTAAACATGTTTATTTCTGCTGTGAAGTTGGCCTTTTTAAAATGGGAGTCTATGGGGATTGACTCTGTTTTGGAGCCAGCCCGTAGCGGATGAGGGGTGAACTGCGATTTTTCCCCGCATAGGCTTCACATTTTACCGCTTGATTAGGAATGATGAAACTATGTGACTGGACATCACTAATATGTTTTTTCATACCTTCATTCTGTTTTTCTTCAGATGTAAAACTCTTTCACTAAGCATATCCTGTGTAATTTCAGGGGTACTCTCATACTTTGTGAAATTACTCTTGCAATTTCAGCTTATTTCTCCATCACTGTCACAATCTGAGTCACCGAATTAACAATGAGCTTAACTATTGTTTTACCAGCAGGTTGTGCTTTCACTGCTGCTTTTCTGTGGTGTAGCTGAAACATTGCAGTAGCTGTTGTTAATGTTACAAAACACATAAAAATGTTAAGCAATGACATGACGTCTTCTGTAAGTTTAGAAATTAATCTTTTCCCCACTTACTAATAGTTTTAAAAAGAAGTCAGAGCTAACGCATGAACGGACATTAAGTCATCAGCAAAGCGTGCTGCTTAGCACGTAGCTCAGTTAAACCCACAGGAAGACCCAACAGCCAGAGACTAAACCATTAACCATGTTTTAATGATTAATTTTGCTGAACAAAGACTTTTGTTATCAAATGGAAGGTTGATTCTTGCTGACATTTTAAGGATTTCAAACAATGAAGCTGTTGTCATGCAAAAAAGCCAAAAGCCCAGAAAAAGAGAAATATTGGACATTCAAAGTATAACTGTTGTAAGATTAGCAAATATTGTATATGCTTCCTGATATACTGTAGAATGTTTCTAAAATGTTTATTTAAATTTATGGTATCTGTGGTTAGCTGGAACAAATGCTACAGATGAGCAGAGCCAGATCAGTTGAGGAATGTTGGAGGAATGATAGAATTAAGAACAATAGTTTTACATGTGAGAAGGTAACATTGGTATTGTAAGATTTGCTTTCATCACACACACCTCTTATACTTTCAACACAAATCACCATAAAAAGAGGCTGTTACAGTTCGTGTACAGGGGAGATGTTAATAAACATTAAAGCAAAGTTGGAGGTATATTAAAAGTCCCAAGGAGACAAGAGTCTGCACAGAAATATACAAAGAGAGGGTGAGGCCCTTTACTGTAAGGGCAAGGCAAGGCAGTTTATGTGTATAGCACATTTCATGTACAGGACAATTCAAAGTGCTTTACATAAAACAAAAGCATTACAGATATTAAGAAATAGCAAAAGGCAGAAAAAAACAAACAAAAAAAACCTGACACACTTACACACACATCCTGGATATACTGAATCACTTTAATGCTAATGCATTAAATATACTGCGTCATGACAGAGAGCCTGTTAGGACTCCCTCTGTACTTCTTCACAACCCACTGTCTGTTTGCACATCTGTGTTTTATGTTTGACCTTCAATCTCACTAATACCCAAATCACCATGATGACTTATAAATCTCTGAAAAATATCCTGTGGAGAACTTTGTTTTATTCGAGCACACAAAAGTGACATTTTCAAGAGGCTCCTCGGATAGTTTCCAAAAATAAGAGTAATTCTGGAAATTAATCTGTTCATTTTTGTGCAGAGGCACAATAAATGTGACATTAGCATCACAACAGTCAGAAAGACTCCAATTTCCATATTTCACAATAGAAATAATTCTACTTTCCTTTCCATAAGATTCCCATCCAAAATACTGAAAGTCTTTTAAAGACATTAAAACAGTCTGATTCTTTGGGGAAAGATCTTTTTTTTCCATCGCTATTGCCACATGATTATTACGGAAAGTATGACTAAAAACATTTGAGATGCGTTTTACTTAAGACACTAAACTGCGCAGCTAAAGACACTTTTTGAGTCTATAATTGAGTTGGGTTGTTTTAAAGCAAGAAGCTATGGAACTTAAATGAAAAATAATCCTCTTACATATATTTATTTGCTAGGTGACTGCTTTGAACAAAGATGCAAACACATTATTCATATCTAACATTGCGCATAATGTGCCTAAAGGAACTCCAACTGAACTCTTGTGCAAGGGAGGTTCCTGTATATCACAAAACTGCACAGATCAGCATAAGTGATGTCCAGAGGGGACTGGTTTTTGGAGAGCTTTATGACTTGAATCTGTTTTCTGTAGCTTCCACCACTCATTCAATGTATACATGTCCTCAGAGTCGTTTATCAAGCAGCTCAAATAACCTCAGGTGGGTGAGTAAGGGTAGAAACCCTCAAATCCAAATGCAAGCACCAGATGACAAATCTCTTCCTGAAAGCTAATATCTTTGAGATTCTGTGCATTTTTGTTGAATGAGAGAATCCCTCCCCCCAACAATGGACTAAAAAATGCTTTAAAATATTCCATCCCATATGAAACATGACTGCCTAGCTGCTCTGGAAGGCTGAAAGAAAGACTTATAATGGTTTATATCATGCATGCACTTGACTCGGACTGTTCCATGTGTAAAATAATATTATATCTCATGATCATAAAGTGTGCACCAAGGCACAAGAACAGATATACAGTACCAGTACAGTTGCAAAAATTATATCCAGTGTCTCCTGCAAACTTTAAACACAGTGAAGCATTCATCCACCCCTACCACATACATTATTACATTATGTCTGTTCTGACTTGTCTTAATTATGTATCATCAACGGCGAACATGCGACTCATCACTGAATCCTTCAGACTTTGACAAGCCTATGATTTCCTTTCTGCTGAGTCAGCACTTAATTATGTGCAGCTGGAGATGTATTCATCACTACTGCATGTTTGATATTTTAAAGTCTCTTAAAGCAAAGCTTTGTCTTGAAGACCTACATAAACCACTCAGGCAATTTCTCTCTGCATTAACAGAAACCTCAAATGCATTTTGTTCCTCCTACATTTTCACTTCTGTTCAGTTACTAATAAACAAAAATTTGAATAAGTAATAATAAGTCATCTTTGCCAATGTGTACATACTGTACACACTTACACGTAGAAGTGATTACTGCTCTGTTTTTATGTGTTTCCAGCTGGATTAATTCGCCATTCAGGTGGCAGCCATGAGGCATAAATAGTAAATATTTACACCAGAAACACACGGATCAAATGTATCGCATATCGTCACACATCTGCATACAACATCTGTCTGCCTCCTGTTCTACCACTGCAATAAGAAATTATACCCTTCAGTTCAGGTTACTCCACATCTAACCTGCTGGCTAAGGCTTCTTTTAAATAGCATTATTTAAATGTGTCTTTCCAGCTTATGTGTGGCAGATTTTTACAGAATTCCTTCATATAATGTCAAGCTACCACAGAGATTATAAAAGACTGTCCCTGGTGGAAACAAGATTGTTTGATAGATGGCAAATTTCAAGAATAAGAACTCAGTTGCCATTTGACCTGCATGGATCAATGTGGAATCAATTGAAAGGTTAGCATCCATGCTTTCATCAGACTTTTCTTCTTGTTTACGTTTTGAGTTATGAGACATGCCTGTCCTCTCTTGCTCTCAGTCATGATGTTAGAAGTGTGATTTGGGTGCGCTGTGAGTTCACTTCGATTACCTGGCAAGGTTAATGGAAAACATGCTGGACTCTTTTTGAGCCAGACAAGTTTATCTTGATCTCATCTGAACAAAGAGTGCCTTCTGAATATTCATCACTTTTCCTTTCTTGTTATTCCAAGCAAAGTTTAATGTTACAGTTTTGCTCCTGAGAGCAAGGAAAGGTTTGTTATTCCCTTGAGCACATTTCATGGAGGTCGGAGTTAAACAGTTCCACTATAATACCTATCAGAAAAACTCGGATTTCTGCTGATAATCTATGTTCAAAGTAAAAAGCACCCACCAATCTTTTATTCTGAAATAATTTAATAAGCTGCGAACTGTTTAATGCATAATTCTTTGGATGATGGTTACTGGTTCCCACTGCTTATTTTGCTGCAAATGTGTTTTTACTTAAACAATGTACTCCTCCATAAGCTTATTTATCTGAGATGCTAACTGTTTGTGAGTGTGGCAAGGCTCTGAGGTCGTCTAACCAGCTACTGATGGAAGTGCCCGGGTCCATATTTAAACATTGGGGTGATCAAGCATTTTCAGTTGCTGAACCCAGGCTCTGGAATAAGCTCCCTACTGACATGCGTCTCATCACGGACCTGGGCCTTTTTAAAGCTAAACCTAAAATTTATTTATTTAGGATGGCTTTTAACATCCAGTAACGTGTTGACAGTTCTATTTCAATTTCTATTTTAATTTTTCTCTTTTTCTCTTCTAATTTTCTGTGCTTTTATTATTCATCTTACTTTTACTTTTTACTTATGCTTAACTCATGTTAGTGGACCAAAATCACAACTTTTGTTGGAGGGAGTTTCTACTTTGAATAATTTCCTATTTCTCTTCATCATTCTGGAAATAAAGCATTTATTTAGAGATGAAATTATGTTAACATGATTTTTCACAGGGATGTGCCTTCTACAATAAACTGTAAAGCCATATATGTTTTCTCTGCTGAGTCTTTAATTTTTTTGTGATTATTGTAATAAACAATCTGATTTTTCTGACCATAAAGCTTCGTGAGTCTGACTTATTCTGATTTCACACTATCAATCATTATATGTATTCCCGGGCCGTCAATGGCCTGCAGCATTCTGGTGCTGAGGAACCACACTTCACAGCATTGTGTTCCAGATCATCTTGTGGCAGCTGCGTTTTGCTTTATGGCAAGGCGTTACAAGCCAGCAACTGAATAGCAAAACAACAGTTACTCTGGATGAGCATCATATCTAAATTGGCCAAAAAAAAGGTCACAGAGACATCGCCAAGAGACTGAAGATCTGAAGACAGCATGGCTGACAGACGTCTGTTGGAACTTAATTGTTCTAATAAGAGTGTTACATTTCACACTTTATTTAAAGATGCTGATTCATAAAACTTTAATGAACCTGGAACAGAGCTGTTATTTTTCCATTTTGTCCCACACAACTCCCTCAGCTTCTCTGTGCAGCTGTGTGAATGAATGGGTCTTTTCCAGGCAGATAACAAGCAAACTAGTGTGTGTTTCAGTAGGTATTTGAGAGTGAAAACAGACACAATGAGAGACAGACAAGGCAAAACAGAAAGATGGAGGGAAGGACAGCAGGATGACAGTGGGAATGTCCTAAAATCCCACAACAAAGTCATTATTTCCATCCGACTGAAAGCTCATAAAATATAGACAGTTCCCAGTCACATCATACACATGCGCACACACAAATATACATATGCAAACATTCATGCAGACAAATAAATAAATCGTCAGTGAAACAGGAAAACAATAAACCCATTTTGAAACCCCCTTATGTCTGGTTTCCAATCAAAGTTCCTTCACATAAACCCACACAAACACGCAAATGGCACCTCTGCGTTGGGGGAAAAAAATCTGAAACAAGAGTGTTCTCAGCTTCTTTCCTCCATTCCAGTGCCCCTTTTTCTCTCGTTTTCTTTTTCTCTGTGAGTCGCGGGAGCTGCAGTTATATCCAATTACGACATGCAGGCTACCTCCAACGATGCATGACTCATCGACTCACACGTAGGCTGAGGAGCTGCTGTTACTTTTCTGTGTGAAGAGAGCCAAATGTTTGCACAAGGATGGAGATTTAGAGAAAACTCAAACTTTTCTTTATTTCCTCAGTGGACATTCCCAGTTTGTTTAATGTATTAATCTGTGGGTTTAAAGGTTACAGAGTTTTCAGGTTAAACTCATAATAAGGATTAGATTAAGATATCAGGAGATCAAAGACAATTAGAAGCAAGAGCTTAGAAAGAGATTTGAGGGTTACAACAGGGTCTATTTTTATTGCAATCCAATTGTTATTTTTTTTTTAAAAATTATAGTTATTGCACCCATCAAGTAAATACTGAAATTTGAGCACTTATTAGGGATGGTGGTAGCATTACAAAAAGTCATGAACAAAGTGTAAATTTCAAGGTCACTGTAGGTCACATACTTGGGTGCTTGAAGACTTGTGTTTTTTAATGTGCCAAAATTGTATTTATATAAATACTCAGTTGCTGGATTCCTGCAAGATTTGGAAGATCACTCCAACTGTTTGTTTATTTAGGCAAGGTACAGTTGTTTCAGATCAGTCAGCCTGTGGTACTGGCAGCGGTTGGCAGGTGTGATGACTAGAATAATAGATGCTGCTATAGCAACCATTGTTGACTGTTATAGTTTTATTTAACCAAGTCTTAAGAGCTTGAACAGATTTCACACTAAAAGAAGTCCAGCAGCTTTCTGTTTAAGGACACAGGATTAAAACAAGTTTAACTCAACCTTTCAAACTTTAACTCTCCAGTTGGTTCGGTGTAATAAACAACCTGCTGTGCTGAGTAAGTGCTTCTTGATGTTTACTTCAAATAAAGTAGATAAACTCTTTATTTTTGCTTGTCTGTCAGCTGTCAGTTTCGGCGATGAAACTGTATTCCAACAGTTTATCTGTTACTATGGTGAGAACCTGAACAGAAATTAGACCAATCCATCCATTTTCAGTATCGCTTAGTCCAATTCAGGGCAGCGGGGAAGCTGGAGCCTATCTCAGGAATTAGCAGGAGTGAGGCAGGGACACTGGACAGGTCTACAGTTCATCGCAGGGACCCAGAGATTATATATAAATTGTAAAAATAAAATAAAATAAAATAATAGGGCTTTCTTTTAAATATAGGCTTTCGAGACTTAGTATAAAGGTTAACAGGTAGGAGTTAGTAAATAAATATATTTAAATCAATTAAAAGTTTTCATAAATTTTGTATAGAAATACAGATGTGTAAGCATGTGTCTAGGCAGCGTCTTCTCTCTACACCACTGGGCTTCCTGCCAAGGGATTGCTCAGCATTTAGCAAAAGAGTATTAGACAGAGAGCAAAAGAGAAGGAGGTGGAGAGTGATTTGGGCAGGAGGAGGGACAAATACAGTCAGAGAGTGAGGGGTTGAAAAAGAAGAGATGTAGACCTGCAACTCTGTAGAAAGTAAAAGAGACAGAGAGAGAAAACCCGATCTAACTTTCACACACATACAGACAAGCAGGTGGCAGATCTGAAGCTGAGCAGACACAGACATTCAACTTCACACATAACATTTCTTCTCTGACGCACTCTCAGACGGCAGCAGCATGTTTCGGCGGAGGCTCCCTCAGGCGGTGCGCCTGCTGACGGTGTGCGTGTGTCTAGTGCTCGCCTACGACGATAATATCGAGGTTGACTACGCCGATCCCTACGACAATGAAATCACAGATGGAGAAACACCTGAACGTAAGTGCTATATCCTGCTTGTGCTGGAATGTTAACTGATTATGATTATCATTTCTGCAGTTAAATTCAATAAAGAGTATTAAATGGGGGCAGGGAAGGGGGATGCTATGGAGAGGGGTGAGATCAGGACACTCACTTACATCACACTGTGATCACAGTGAAAATGCACAGCTGGGAAACAGGGACAGTCTCAGTCAGAGAGTGAGAATCTAAATCACCAAAATATGGGCAGAAACCGTAAAACTGAGAATCTTTACTCACTTTGACTGAATGGCACTTTTATCATAAAATACTGGAGAGCATCAAAAAAGAGAATTTATTAATTAAAAATTACCTTAGTGTGTATAGTTTACAGACTGTTGGCAGAGATGGGGTTAATATGTGAGAAGAGCTCCATCAAATAATATGCTGAGCCACAAAAGCAGGGAACATTTTCAGTTCCTTGACAGAAGAAACAGTAATTATGATATTAACAGCTGCAGCAAACAATAAAGAAATTCCTCCCTCTGCTGTTTTGGAAGTATTACTGATTTAAATGTATGTGGCAAAAACAAGATAGGGTACAAATGTGAGAAAAGACAGAATGAGGGCTGGGGTGTGGGATTTTGTCAACACCAGGTCTCTCACAGCTAGCATTTTGCCTTTGTTTTTTTGTTTTTTTTAAACCTGGCAGGAGGTGTAATTGCAGCAGCAGCAGTTAACTGGCAGGAAACTGGGCATGCCGCCTGAAATGTGATTAAATGCAAAAGAGGGCAAAAACTGGGGCAGCTCAGATTAATGACTGAGTAGTAAAATACACACATAAATTAGAGTAGAGGAGGGGATAGAGAGCAAAGGAAATACAATTCATAATGAGTTGGATGAAGGAGGGAGAAAAGGTCAGATCACGTGAGCCGAGCGCAGTTTGTTTGCAGGTGTGTGAGGAAGAGGAGAGGTCAAAGGCTGCAGGGAGACACAGGTCACTGCCTCTGACCTGAGCAGAGCTCTGAATCTATGAATTAATAGGGAACATAAGAGAGGTCCCGACAATGTTCATTTTCAAATGAATGACAAGCTGAGAATGACATAAAGCTGACAAGAGAATAAAGAAATGTTCAGTTATACATTATATTTTCTCACTGTGTCTACTTTCACTGGGTTAAGTAATCTTTCATGGCTGTTTTCATCTAAGTCTCTCAGACAGTAACATGATTTCTGATCATTTGAATTGGTAAACCAGAGGTAAAAGAGCCTCATGAACCCTCTAGCTTACTTTAAACATTACAGGACACTTGAAAGAGAAAACAAACAGCAGAGCCCTGCAATAATGCCACTCTGAAATATGTCAACAGATATAAACAGTGTGAAAGGCTTAAACGCTAACCAGAACAGAGTGTGTGTTATATACTTACCCTTAGGTTGTTTTAGCCCCTCTAGCTTTTTTCCCCCTCCCACCACTTCAATGTTTTTCTTACTTCTCTTGTAATCTCTCCACCTACTCTCAGCAGGTCCTCCTCATCCTTTTCCCTCCGTTTCTCAGCTCATTATCAGCACAGTCTAATAATCTCAGTGGAAACGCAGCAATCCGACAACCTCATTTGTGTGTATTTATTCTACCTGGTGTCCAAATAACTACTCTTACCATCTCTGCCATGTGAGCAGAGATGGTTTACTGCACTCTACTTTTCCATCATGTTAAACATATATTCCTTAAAGCCTTGAAGATGGCGGTGTTGAAAAGAGCAGAGTTCTTTTCTCAGTACATGAAAAAAGTTAGACATACATCTATCCTGCTTTAACTCTGTCAAACCACATCTGTTATTGCATCTGGCAGATATATAGAAAGTTACCTCTTGTCTCTTACTCAATCTCTAGGGAGAAGTATGTGAAGTTGGTGGGGTCTGAATTTGCTGTTCTTTTAACTCAAGTTAATTTTTTGCCACCCCTCTCTGCAGCCACGTTGAGTCCAGCCCCCTGCAGTTCTCCAGACCTGACCAAGTGGGACAAAATTTTCTCCATGTTGGAAAACAGCCAGATGAGGGAGAATATGCTGCTCCAGTATGCAGATGATATTGTCAGGGTGGAGATGGGGTCACTACATGGTGAAATGCTAAGGTTGGTTGGAGACAATGAACGAAGCACAACTGGGCCAAAAATGTCAGAGCCCAGATACGGTATCTAGAAACACTGAGAAATTAGATTAAATGAGTTTTTAGGATTATGTTATGTTCAATCACTAGTCAGGCTTAAAATATAACTCAATATCAAAAATCCTTCCTTAGTTTTCAAGCCAGGTAACAATTTAAATGGTTCATTGTGAAATATCTCCTCTAAGATTTATCTTGGAGTAGAATTTACTGTTTACTGAACTTAATACAAGAACATTTCTAGTAATGTTTTGTCATTCTTTGTGAAAAAATTCATTGCAAACAATTAATGTCTTCTGATTAGTTTTGAGTCGAATTCCAAATCAAACACTTTAAAAAGTCATTTAAGTTCTTCTTAAGAAGACAAATTTAAATTCAAACAGCTCAATTTAATCTAAATATCTTTTTCCAGAAATTTCTGGCAGGAATCTGCTAGAAAACCAGTCTTTATTGCAGAGGATTAAATCTCTTCACCTAAAAGGCTATAAATCTTGTGCACCCGTCCTTTGTCAGGTTTGTAGCTCAGTATGGTGGGTCCTGTGGGGCTGCAGTGGAGACAGCAGGAAGACGGATGGCCGTGCAGTTGGAGGGTCGTCTAAGAGAGACTCTGGAGCGCTTCAAATTTGGAGATCTGAACTCTGCTGCTGGGAATTCAGTCGGGAATACGAACCACCTGGAAGCCATGCTCCAGCAGCTCCTTTCCATAGCACGAACACAAGCATCCCGACTCGCCAAGCTGGAGAGCAGCTGCTTTGGCATCCCAGGTTCTGGGATGGGGATGAATACCAAGCCTGGATTTCAGCTCCCAGGGGGTGGAGTGCCAGGGGACCGTGAGCAAGAGGTCACGTCAAGAGAGGCCACTTTAGATGTGGTGCTGGCTACTCTGCAAGGAGTCAAAGCTGAACTAACAGATGTGCTAAAGTCATCCAGGCAAAGATACTTACCTGCAGGTAAGACATCCAACTTCACCCGTTCATTCCTTTACTTTGTGTTTATAAACCATCCAACCAACATTCAGTCTTCATGTCTGCTTCCTGTGCAGACACATTCAGGTCATGCATCAGGAATGAGACACTATATCAGAACTAGCTTCTGGACCAACCATGCAGCTTGTGTTTGCCCTAAATATATTTTCCCCCCTTCCTATATCTCCAGGCTTATCTGTCGTCTTCAAGTCCTTTTCTGCTTACTGACATCATTAGTCTCAGTTGATTACAGTCAAAGCAAGGAAGATAGGCTGGAGTGCAAGTATGAGGTCATCTATTTAAAGCCATTTAAAGGACTCATTCATCAAGATAAAAAGTTCTATTACTCATCCCATTCATTGCCCGTATACATCTTTTTAAAGTCCGCAAATGTTGGTCCAACTTACTTACAGAGTAGAGGGAGGTGTAGTCATTAGCCAGTTGCCACAAAAACCACACCAAAGTGCCCCAGAAAAGTAAAACCAGATGGAAACAACTATGAACACACACACACACACACACACACACACACATAGGCATGTCAAACAGGTCTTTTTTGGCCATAATTTTCAGGGTGGCAAAAAACTGAGACAAATGTAACATCAATATTTGGGATCTCTGGGTTAGGAAGTTGGGGGTTTGTCTGCTAACTAGAGTGACAGACAAAAAAAGAGAGGGCAGGAGGGGGGTGGAGAAAGAGCAACAGAGAGATTAGGAGAAATGGCAGATGAAAAAATGATGTCAAAGAAAAAGTGAAAAGAGTGTAAAGAGCCATGCACTGAGCTGTCCTTGTTGGAAATGCAGCACAGAATGCATTTGTGCTGCATTTTGGAACATGGGCAGAACCTAAAAGGCATTTCTCACAGCGGTATACTTTTTCCTTTAACACAGCAAAATCTTCATCAAATAAAGAAAAAGCTAAGAGAAAGAAAAATGAATGAGTTAAAAGGGAAAAGCAGAGTCAGACAAAACCCATGAACCTGTTAACCCCACAGAGGTGTGGGTGTGTCTGACGGGGAAAGAAAAAAAAGCAACTCCCATGATTCATGATCTCATCATCTGACCATAAACTGAACTTTGACAGTGTCCCATTCAATCAGGCTCAAGTGTTACCACCTACATTTACAAAAAATAGTCATTTTGGAAAGATTTTGCCACATACTCAAACTTCTTAATTTTCCTCCAGTAGTTGCGAAAGTTACTTGATGATGGTAGATGGTTTTGTTAAGACTCAGATAAACTGTTAAGAGCCAACTTATAAACATATGAAAATATTATTCTGGCTTAGACACATCTTCATGTTTTCTAGGCTGTGACATGGCCCTCCTCTTCCCGATGCGTTCCCGGCGAATCTACACTGCCGTTTTGCCGGATGTCCCCCTCAGCCTGTCATCCTTCACTGTCTGCATGTGGGTGAAGCCGACCACCATGTCTAACAAAACCGTGCTGTTCTCCTACGGAAACCGGCAAAACCCATATGAAATCCAGCTGTTGCTCGCCCAAACCTCAGCCCTTTTCACCATTGGGGGAGAGGCTCATCTGGTAGAGGCACAGGGTGTGACTAACCTAGGAGAATGGATCCACCTGTGTGGGGCTTGGTCCTCCAATCAGGGCCTGGCGACCCTGTGGGCGAACGGTAAGAAGTTAGCCTCCACACCGGGAGTGGCCGAGGGGCATGTCTTATCAGATGGAGGCTCTCTCCAGCTTGGACAGGAACGAAATGGCTGCTGCCCTCTGACATCAAGCGGTGGGAGTGGCGTGGCAGGGTTTGAAGGAGGGTTTGATCCCAAGCTGGCATTTGCTGGGAAGATGACAGGGGTGAACATGTGGGACAGGGTGCTATCAGAGGAAGAGATCTCCCCGCTGGCTTTGAGTGAAGGTCAAGGCTGCCAGCAGAGGGGGACCACGGTGTCCTGGGGCGTCACAGAGATGATTCCACATGGAGGTGCTCAGTTCATCTACTGATTCTTATCTTCATGGTGGAAATGTCATCATAATCACCATCTTTGTGAATATACAAAACAATGTAAAAAGACTTCATGCTGAAACTGAAGACACAACCACTCTTATCATCTTTGTTCTCATACTTTGATGTTTTAACCTTTATTTTTTTTTAAATACATTTTCTGTGTCATATTAAATGTTATTATCATGAATGGTAATGCTGCAATGAACTCTACTGGACAAGTATAAACAAGAGAAAGCCAATGCTGTGAGAGACTTTGTAAAATATCCTAATAAACACACACACACACACACACACATAAACAGTTACGCATATTCAGCTTCATAAACTTGCATTGTAGCAAGAAACCTGCTTCAAGCAGCGTTCACAATGATTTAATTAGAGTGCAAGAAAGACAAAGAGTCTTTTGTTTAGCAGAACAGGTTCTGAGCCAGTAAACAGAGTAATCACCAAACAGCCCTACAGGAGAGGCAAAGAAAAGGTCATGGACAATAAAAAGAGATTATCTGTTAATTGTAGGATGCTGTAGTTTTTCCCTTTTTCTATCAAGGTTTGTGCAGAAATGGCAAGTGCAGTTAAGCATCCATGTTTTCTTTGCTCTCCTACGTTTGCAGTCTTGTAGGTACGAAATTTTAGGCATGTCATTAAGACACTGCAGGCAGAATTAACTTTATAATGTATGAATGACGCGTTAATGAATTTCATGTTTAGAAAAAATATGTGTTCAATACTTTCGTGACTCAGAACTGCTGTACTTGCCTTCATTTTAAACTCCTAGAAACTCTAGAGTTGGTCTGTGTTTTTTATTATAATGTTTTTTATGAATTTGTGAAAGATTAAAAAATAAGATATTACATAGCTAAACTTGTAATCATCTATGTGTTTACATTCATTTGTTAGGTATGGTTTCATTTCTTGGTTAGTTTTTGTTTGTAGTGCTTATATAATTTTTAGTTTGTGTTGTTTTTTATGCAAAATGTAATAAACTGTTGTTTTCAGTTTTACTAAAAGATAGTGAGGGCAATGTTTACATAGTCTAACCTTTTAATGAACCAAGTTGCCTTGTATCATACTGTAAATCGCTTTTAAACTTTGTGAAAAGATGAAACTGAATGTATTTTGCACATAAATATATACTTTTTGCATAACATGAGTGTATGAATAGAAAGTGGTATTTGAATAAAAAACTCAAGTTGCACAATGTTTTTTTTTCTGTATATCTGTTTATTGTGATTGACCCTAATTATAAACACATTTTGCCTTTAATTCCTCTTTAAAGCAGCGCTACTAAACTGTGCCAGATTTTTGCACTTTGGTGCCCCCTAACAAAGGCTGATTCAGCATCTGTCTTGCATCCTGTTTCTTCTCCTCTAAGGCCTGGTACACACTTAAAGATTATCTAATTTTGCCCCTTCCCGACCAAGCATGGCAAATGGCCGATTATCTTCAGTCTTATAAGATTTTCCTGTACAATTATTATGTAGTCTGAGGTGTGTTATAAGGGGATTTGTCGACAATCGGCTCTGAAACGGTTCGTAGCCAAGAATCGGAAATATTAAACATGTTCAATATTTTCGACCAAATATCTTCATGTGTGTGAGAAAAGCCGACGACTCATGCTGGGTGTTTTCCAGTTGTTGCTATGTTTCTTCTGCTTCGTTTTTTGACGGTTGTTGTTATGGTTCTTCTTCTAGCTTTTTGTCAGATCATGTTTGGTCACGTGAGATGTCCGGCTCGGAGGACAAGATTGTAGATCAGTTGCGGGACAGCAAAACTGCATTTTTATGAGGCACTTTTCCTGCTGAATGCAACACAAAGTAGGCCAGTGTGCTGATATTCAGTTGCTGTCATGTGAGGCAGTGCCATCAGGCAAAACATAGCTGTCATTATGTTGTTGCACCAGGTTGGATGACAAAGTTGTGAAATGCAGCTTTTCAGCCTTGCGATGCTGCACGGCAACAGCAGCTCCAGGAATTTGCATAATGAATATCAGCGTGCCATCAAAACAAATTAGAATTACAGAGTTTTAAGGTTGGGAACTTATGTTGTGTTGCTTTAAGTTGACAGTTATGTAAATAATGCAGTGCATCCTATTAATGTCTTCACATGTCAGGACATATTGAAAATAATTTTTAAAAAATCATCTGGTTATTAGCAGAACTTAAAATAAGGTAAACTCAACTTCAGATGAATAAGCGCACAGGTCATATTGCACCATTACTGAAAACACAGAAGCAGTGTGTCAGACTTAGTTTACTCTTAATAAAGTGTCAAAACATCTTTAGTTTTCATGTCTCATATTTTTTGTCTTCTTAGTTTTGATTCAGTCAATCGAAGTTTTAAGGAATTTGTTAATGAACAACTCTCTGAAGCTCCCATCACAGCATTTTAATCTGTTAGGTCACAGGTTTACAGTTAAACGTGCTGTACTCTGTTATGGATCAGGATTTACTTTAAAATGGGAGGAACCCTGCCTCTAACTCCCTATGGGCCAAAGACAGCCCATATGTTGTAAGTATGCATGTTTATGTGAGACATCTGATAATGACCGAGTCCTGCTGTAGCTGTAAAACCTTCATACTGCATCCTGCTGTTGGCTTTCCGTACCTATAAAACACACTCATGCTCATAAAGCCCACTTTAACTGGAACTAACATAGACATGATATGGATACAACAAAATTCTTTCAAGACATGTCCAAACATGCTGCTTTCCAAAGAATGCATAAAAGAAGAGCATATTTATGTGGTCATGTGATCATGCCCCAGCCTCAGTAATAAATACATGTGTGCGGTCCATGTGTCCTGCTGTCTCACATTACCAGCCCCCCATTAACTTCACTCTTGTGTTTATCCCGATGTCACAGAATCAACCCATTCAGGGGTCTTGTTTTAGAAAAAAGTGAATAAATAAATGGTTGAAATGGTCAGTGTACAGTAGATGAGCCTTGGCAAGGAGATGCACTGGTGGATGAATTTTTGACACTGTATAGCTGCCATTTAAAACTACCCAAGGAAACATAAAACTGGGCTTGCTATAAAGATGCCTTCTAGCCAAATGTGTTGCCTTTCATCCTCTCTCCACTTTCTGTGCATGCATCATGTTCCTGATTTAATTATTATTTCTTAGCAGCTGATCAAGCCCCTGCTAAACTCTAGGAGAGTAAAAATGTGTCATAGTTAATGCAAATATTTATAGAAGTTTATATATGGTCATTTATACTGTAAACAGCTGAGCATCTCTCATTTAAGTAAGTAAACTCAACACTAGTTTAGATTTTTACTTATTTTTTTTTTTTTTTGCAATGTTGTGGTATTTTTTCTTTCTGTGTGTGATCAGTTGGTGCCTGTGGGGTCTGTCTCAGTGGTCTGTCTCCCACCCATAGTTTAAAGACTTTAATTAGTAAAAATGAGTAGGCCTACTCTAAATTAGCCATTGGTGTGAGATTTAAATTTCTATTATTGCCATCAGTATTTCTAGTGAACTACTAGACTGAACAAACTCTAACCAATATTGTTATAAATTCTCAAGAGTGATGGAGTTTAAAAAGAGCACCTTAAAGAGGCAGAGTTTCTTAAGAGTAAGCATTGACAGATACAATACTGTAATTGTCATCTTCAGGCTATTAGGAAGGGATTGTATTAAAAACAATATTATTCTGTCACGGAAGTCACTGCATGGAAATGCATGAACACAATTGGCTGCAAACTATGTATTAGTGTGCAGAACTGTCCAGTTGTGGTTTTTCATATAATGACTGTGTGGTTTCACACATCTACCGGAAAGGAACTTGGGCTCAAATCTTTGAAACAATGTATGTCTCCTGAGTAGCCAACCCAGAATCTGAAACCTGTGTGTTACTGGTGTAAACGTTAAAATGAAACACATAACAAAAAGATATAACTTTGTGAGATTTCCGTACTAACTTATTTAATTCATCAAATGAATGACTGAAAAGTAACACTCAGAGGGATCAGCGATGCAGAAATTCGGGTCACAAGTAGTGGATTTAGGACTTGATCATTCAAGAAGGACTTATTCCTCTATTCTATTAGTGTCTGTGTTTATTAATTCATTCATTCATTATTGAAGCATACATTTGTCTAGGCTTGTACTCGTGTAGGACACAGCAATTAATCATTTTTAAGCCTCACATATCAGATAAAAACACCTGTTTATTCTATGCTGCCTTTGGCACAAATCACCTGACACCTCTATTTTCACCCACAGTTTAATGACCTAACAGTGCCAAGTGTCTTCCATCTATTTGACACCGTATGCCCAAAAATGTGTTTAATTTCAGTTGTGAAATGAACCAGACAGAAAAGAGCTAAGCTGTTTCATGTGCTGAGTTCCTGCTACAAAATGTGCTCAGTGGGTGTATCACCCCAGCACTCTGTGAGGTGATTGGTCCCATACACTGTGTGTGAAAGTGGAGGTGAGTTGTTAGTTTAACATGTTCTGTGTAAAGCGCAAAACTGACTCATATGAAGTCGCAAACAAGGTTAAACTGAATGCAATCAGGAGAAAATATTTCTGAAGGACTAAATTCTTTTACAGGTCTGCCGCTTTAAAAAAATCTTGTGTATGTGTGTGTGTGTGTGTGTGTGTGTGTGTGTGTGTGTGTGTGTGTGTGTGTTGATATGCGGGGTGGACACATAGACCCCAACCCATATCTAACTACAA
>JBAMHW010000009.1:24532932-24552173 GCA_037177495.1 Rhadinocentrus ornatus | reverse complement strand
ATGAATGAATGAATGAATGAATGAATGAATGAATGAATGAATGAATGAATGAATGAATGAATGAATGAATGAAAAATTAAATAAAAATCCCCCATAGGTATTTGATTTGAAAAGATATTTTAATATTTCATATAATTAAAAAAGATATGTATTAATATTAAAGGAGGGGTAGGAGTTTATGGATAAACGGTTTGATTAAGCTACATTTTGAAAATCCACAATTTAAAAGTCCAAACCCCTTGCTTCAGACTTCCCCCTGAAGCTGCGCCTCCAAAACACAGAAACACGCAATGATTGTTTCTGAGGGTTCACGAGGGCTGGACAGCATCGATTTGCTAGCCTTCTGCTCTTGCTCCGCTCTCCTTTAGCTTTTTTTGGGGGGGAAGTGGCCTTTTCCAAAACAGCTTTTTCTTTTCCGACTCGAAAAAGGCACTTTTTCCAAGCTAGCCAAGCTCTGGCTCTTGCTTCGTTTCCTCTACAGGTGCTCCAAGCCTCTGAGAGCATGCAATTCATGCACAGAGAAGCTCGAGCAGAGGAGTTGAGGGACAAAGGGCAGTTGAGTTTGATAGACATATCACCAACCAATCTTTTAGAACGGGTCAGTTCAAATGACTGGATGGTGAGGCTTTGAAAATCAGGCTGTGAAAGATAAGATAAGATAATCCTTTATTTGTCCCACAGTGGAGAAATTTCAGTATTACAGCAGCAAAGGTGATAGAGCAAAACTAGTGTAAAAGACAGGTATTTTAAGCAATATAGTAAATATTGCTCCTTGAAAACATCTCCTACCCCATCTTTAACTAAAATATTTATTAATAATTTTGTCATAAAATATCCTTCCACCATATATTCAGCAGAAACACACCTTCCATATTAATAATATGATAGAAGTCTGGCGAAGTTAGCAGTTATTCTATAACTGGGCCAATCAGTTATGTAACTGATGCCATGAATTTCATGAATAAGTAAGAGGAATAAGTCATGGAGAAGAGACTCCCTAAAGATGTCTTTGGAAATAGGTCCACGCTGCCACAGAGAACTGAGTTAAGACTTGAAAGATAGACCCCCGAGGTTTAGTATTGGAGCACACTGTAGGAGTATTGCACTATGTGTGTATGTATATTTATGTCTGTGTGCACTTGTAAAAGAGAGAGGGAAAGTTCTCCATAATTTAAACCCTGCAGTAATGCAGCTGTGGAGCAACAACTGGGAACTATGGTATGACGGGAGCTGCAGAATATTTGTAAAGCAGAACCAGACCACAGCAACACACATGGACGTCAAACTGCATCGAGCAGAAGGTTCAGAAATGTGACTAATGGCAGAAAGTTAAAAATAATCAGACACACCGATGATACCTGCTCTGTAAATCTAGCCCTTACACATGAACTTTTATCTAATGCTGTCTATAAATATCGATATACGTAAATTGTAGAGTTGAACTAATAAGTCCATTTATCATTTTTAGACTCCAGCTTATCTCTGCATTTTGTTTAAGTTTTTTTTATGTTTTGTAGAAATGCCAGGTTATATGTGAGTTAAACTTTTACTACTTTTACTAAGGGAGTCACAATATTCATTCACTCTTTTCTAATGCTCAGTCCTTAAAATAAGAAATAAGAACCTAAATCAATTCATATGGTTGGCATCAATTGATAAAATATCAGGCATAAAGTATCAGCATCAGCCAAGAGAAATCAATACCGACATGATGGTAAGTTAAAATGCATCCTGGTTGTGGTTTATTTCAGGATTGCTGCCAGGAGAAGATCATCAGATAAAGCAGGGTAAAGTCTTCAGTTGCTATCAAAAATTGCTCTTTTAAGATACATTTGGCATGTTTTAAAACATGGTCCTCAGCCGGAAAAGGGTGGAGTGCTCTCTCCAGGTCTGCAATAGGGTCCTATTAGGTCCTAATAGGGCGGCAGATAATGGATGGATGGATGGATGTTTTAAAACTAAATTAAAGATAGTTTTTGGTTCTAGTGGTTCTGTAAATTTGGGCAATGAGAAAAGAAAAGATAATGTGTCATTTCCACTATAGAAGAAGCTTGATTACTGCATCAGTATCAGCATCAGAAATGGTTCAAATGGGTTGAAAAATATGGCCTGCATACGTTAAAAGGCAAACACCCATTAAAAAAAACATTCATATTGTCATGCCGTTTACTATTCATAGCAAGGCAGGTTTAAGTGTATAGTACATTTTATGTACAAGACAACTCAAAGTGCTTTCCATAAAATATTGAAAGCATTACAGCAGGGTGCAAAAGAAACATTAAAAGGAGAATTAAAACAAACTAACAAGAATTCAGACTCCTTACTATTCAGCTTTAACCAAGACTGGTCAATGGGAAAAATACTTCATTCCTCTTTGTATTATGTGCCTCTTTGGTCATTTGGTGTAGATTTAAATGTGTGTGCCAGATTCTAAGCAAGCAAAACTGTGTTACATGGCAGTGAATCCAGTCTGAAGTATTAGCAGGAGAGAGGGGAGGGGTCTTTCTTTTCTCTTTTTTTTTTCTAATGCTTTGGTTCTGCTGCGCTTTGAGACTCCTTATTGCTGAGTGGATTTCCATGACAGAGAGGACAACCACGCTGGTTGCTAAACTGAACTAATTCTAAACTAAAGTGCTAAACTGCCAAGAAAATATTAGGGCCCTCAAAAGCTTCCATACCCTCAGTGCGTGGTTAAAGGCTTAGAAATCTTTTAATAACTTGCATCCTGAATTTTATCTAGGTTTCCTGTTTCTTGAGTGGGTAAGTGGGATGAATGGCAGAAATAAGCTATGAATCATAGGTTTCAATTAGTAAATGTTCATCCAGTGGTTCCAAATACATAGAGTTGCTTCCTAAAATTACACAAGGAAATGAGCATTATCTGCAAATAAATCAAAATGGGCTAACCTGAACTCAAGTAATCAAAACATAAACAGTGTAAATACATAAAGAGTGTAGGGCGTAAAATTTTAGGCAAACTAACATGAAATGCCAATTTCCACTGATGCATTATACTGGAATACTAAATGAATGAAAACTAGTGTTATTCCAACAACGCTGGCAACATAATCACAGCACACACAAAAGAAGAATTCATTATGTTTTACAGAAATAAAACACACAATTGGAGATTTCCTTCTAGGAACACCAACATCTGTCTATTTTGGAAGTCTGTGACCTTGAAGAGTCACCCTCCTCTCAACCCTGCTCCTCCTTCCCACTCAGCCCAACATGTAGTCACACACTGTTTGGAGTAACAGATTTCGACTTTAACTGAGCACTGAGAGGAGAAATACACAGACTGATTGTTGGCAATGCGACTCAACTTGCCTTTCAAGTTCCCAGAGCACATTCCACATGTATTTACACCGAAACACTAAGAGTGAGTGCACGTGTGTGTGCGTGTGAGTCAGGTGCACATTTGTAGCCTAAGACACCTCCAGATAAACACATTGTACTCAGTATAAAGCGAAGTGAGTGTTTTTCTATTGTACCTTATCATTAATTACCAACTATTTGACCTTGTTAAATAGTTAATCCAGCTCTTATTCGCAAAGCGCCTTTCCAACATTGCGCTCTTCTTTCTTCTATCACCTCTTATAAGCACAAATGTTAAGACTGTGGCCCTTCTGCGCTTTGGTTATTCATTTCATCTCGTTCAACTTTCCCGACATCAAGTACTAATGCTAGAGACATTCGTGCATTTTTCCCAGCAGCGCTCTTTTATCTAATGACAACATGCCACACGCCAAAAAAAAAAAAAAATTAAAAATAAAACTGAACCTGCTTCATTTCTGTACACCTGCAGCATCGGGCAGCTTACCTGCTCCATGCAGGACGTCGGATACACACGGGCAGTGAATGTCTGCGCAGCGTCGTTGAGTACCTTCAAACCGCGCTCCAAAGCGACACACAGCAACCCAATACACGGCGTCGGATTCCCCCGACAGAGAAGCCCTTGTAGTCGTCCTCGTCGGCTCAGCCTTGGAAAGCGCGCCATCGCGCGGCTGATTGGAAAGCGCAGCGCAACAGGTGGATGGGTGGGTGGGGATGCTGCGTTCATGTAATACCCAACGATGTGGTAATGTTTCTTAAACAGGGGTGGGTCTAGAAAATTACATGATGGGGCCAGGCAGGGGTACAAGAAAAAGTTGGCACATATAAATTAGACTTTTTTCTTTTTTTATATTTAACTGATTATTACAACTGAAATGGTCATCTAATACAAAAGAAAAATATTTAAAAAAGAAAACAGCCAGTGATAATTTTCATCAACAGTTGTTAATTTGTGATCTTACATTGTCTGGCTTATCATTACTGTACAAATACTTTACGAGTTGTCTTAAGTTTAACTGGTCTGGTGGTTAGATTTTTTTACATTGTCTTCACAAAATGTAAACAGTTTGCTTAGACAAAATTTACTTATGGAGTTGGTAAGATAATACCTGGAAGCCGTAGCGCCATAAATGTTACTATGATTAATATTAAATGAAAAAATAAAACAAATTTGTTTAAGAAATATGTTCTAACAATCCTTTGTAATAGTCAGATAACACAACAACCTTTTATGTATTTATATGATTCTATTAACGTTTATTTTACATTTCTTTAATATTTAAATTGAGAGGTATGCCTACAAAAAAAGGATTAGACGCCCGCATCAAAAATATTAAAACCAATATTTCCATGAATAAGGAAGCCTAATGAGTTGACCAAGAAATAAGAAACAAATTGGATGAAAGCCAATTGTTTTAGTGTATTTTACAGCAGATTTAAAACATGGATCAAAACCAACCCATTAGCATAAGAGATGGTAGTAGAAAGCTAACACAAGACAAAGGTTAATTACAGTGTAGAGACTAAATTTATTTAGGCCATATGACTTCAGGGTAGGCCCTCCTAACCTTTCTCCCTTAATGTTTATCTAAACGTTTTAGTGAAAACTGACAACAGCTATGCAAGAGTGCAGAAGATAAATTAATGTCCCTGATACAGTTATTTGGTGTGGGCCAGAATTCACAGTTAATGATAATATTAGTTGAAGTCAGTGTAATTATCAGATAATATTGAAATTACTGTTTAAATTAATTGTTCTAATAAAAAAAAAGTCATGGAGAGAAAATGCAGCTTAGAAAATGAATGATCTCCTTTTGTCACCAAAGGTCATTGTTGGTGCATTTATTTAACCCTGTTACTTTATGTGATCAATAGATGGCGACACTTCCCCACTCATCTGCCCCCAACAAAATTCAGCTGGAAGATCAGTGTTTTACATCTGGGATGTCAGCTTATAATAAAGGAGTAGAATACATTACTTATAAGAGGAATAAGAAAATAATAATAGACTAGAATTACAATGGAAAAACAGACAGATGTTTGTTCTTTCAACGATTTTCTCAATATCTCACCACGTTTCACAGATGTGGACCAAATACGTGCGTGTCAAAAGATGAATCTCTGCTATTGTGAACGGCAAAATCTGGAGGAGTGGAATATAAACAGACCTGTCTAGGGTAAGCTGTGATGATCACCAGTTATACGCATGCAGAAATCATTGTGGGCACCAGCAGCAACAGATTGATAAACCCCCAGCAGCCATCACCAGGCATGGCTTTAATCCCTCAAACTCACAGTTTGATCAGCATAATTCTCATTGCCTGCCACATTGTTCATTCCCAATTTAATAAAGATCACATTACAATAACTACAAGTGGTTTGCATCTGACATGACTGTCCACTGAAATGGTATAAATGTTTACAAGGCGTCTGTTTGTGTTAATTTGTATCAACAACAGCAAAAGAAAATTTGATGTTTGCGGGAACTTGGCAAACTACTGTAGATGGGAACAAACAAACAATACTGTAAACTAAACTATACTGAACTAGAATTACCCTGGTACCCTGAAACTTGTGGAGGGCATTTAGTTCTAGAGATCAGCAAACTTTTGTCCAGGAAAAGCTATAATAGTGCTACAGATTTATGATGACAACACAAACCAAATGGAACTGATTATAAGCATCCTCGATCGTGTTACGTAGCAACGTATCAAATATGTGTCACATAACACATTCTGAAGTGACACAAATCAAGTGGAAATGTAGAACTCACAGTCAAATTTCTTTCTAAACAGCTCTGAAATATAAATGGGGTTCCTGTTTAAACAAAACAAACTGTAGTTGAGTCTTTTCAGCCTGTTGGAATACTTTTTGACAACAGTTTAGTTGTAATAAAAAAAATATGCTGCATATTTAGATATATAAGTTAAAAACTATTTAAAAAAATTCAAAACATACACCAACAACCTCAGCAGTGTACAAAGATGTCTGGGTTTTCTAATCCTTCCAGTACTCCGACAGTTTGTGTTGGGCCTTATTAAATCCTTTCCCATCTATACCAGAGCTGATCATGGACAGCTTTTTACAGCTACACTGGTAAACTGTAAGGTTGTTCTTAGATTTCTGATGGATAACTGATAGAAAACAGATAAATAACTAAAGAATGTCAAATTGGTTCAGAAATCTGGGCTATATGCTCAACCTGCACAGAGGTAAACTGGTTGGAAGCACCACACTTTCTTTTTTATGTTACAGACGCATAAACGTCTTTTCACAGCTTTCCACTTGGTATGCCACATTTGAACTTTTAACTGCTCTAATGACTGATGGTAAATAACATTTTGTCAATGTACATGATTAATTATTCAGATGAAATTACAAGTAAGCCAATCTTGAATCTTGAGAGATACTAAGCTCAGCTCTGTCTGTAAAGATGATAATTTCCATGTTTATTATCCTGGAAAGAATATGATTATGATCATTTTCCCCTCTACTCTGTGTTAGGTTGTATTTTAACAAATTCTCACGTGTGACTGTCTAAGGTGTAATTTTATGACAGCGGTGTTCATTTTTTTAACTGTAGGGTTGTAAAGAGCCAAATAAATAAAAAAATAAACAAAAATAATAATAATAAAAAGATTGGTGAAATTGCCCAGCAGACATTTAGGTAATGCATAACGGGATGTTTTTTTTTATTTATTTTTTGCTCTCAGATTATGTTGAAGTTTAGATAAATTTATCTTCTGGAAAGACCTCTGGTGAAGTGGATGTGATTAATGTGGTGTGGTGCTATGCTGTCAGAACTCTTAGCTTTAACCAAACTTATCACAGACAATAGTATGATAAGCATAAACATTATCATGCTTCTACTTCTTGTCTGGAAATATATATACATTCATCTCTATCTGGCCTGTGATGGACTGGTATCGTGTCGATAGTGTACCCTGCCTAACTTCTGATAGCTGCTGGGATAGGCTCCAGCATCGCAAATGACCCTGATATGAATAAAGTGGGTATAGAAGACAGATTGAATATAGATCTATATGGATGGATGGATGAATAGATGGATTCCTAGTCTCCAGTCGTTTCCAAATCAGTGGAAATCACCAGTAGGATCCTTGTTTCTACCTCTGTTCTCATTTCCCTCAACATTACAAAAAGCCTGTGTAACAAAGTGCTTTTTTTTTATGATGACTATTTTTTTTTTTATGATGACTGTAGTTTTTTTTATGATGACGGCAGTTTTGTTGATGATGACTGTAGTTTTCTGAGCATCTAACCAGGAGGTTGATGGAAAGCTGAACCTATATTGGGCTTGTGAGTTATAAACAAGGGTTGCGTGTGCGTGTATCTGAACAGGGAGGGGTAATTTATGTGTTTGTGTACACAAATGAAAACCAGGCATTGAAACAATAGTGCTGTTGTGCACAATGAAACATCCTGGCACAAATGCAGCTGTTAATCACCCAAGGGGATGGTCTCTGTGGGCTGCCAGCGCTGGAGAAACATCTGGGCACAAAATGCAACTTCACTAATTATTGTAAATCAATAACAGGATGTGTGTGTGATTTAATGTGTGATCCTTTTTAAAAAAAAATTTGTATGCATGTTTAGATATGCTTTTTTTTACTTAAAACTATTGTTCTTTTCTTGCGTGGGCTAGCAGCTCAGGAAAGAATCGAAAGGGTATTCACACTGTGTTGCCAAGCACATTTTTGATGATGAAAGGAAGCGAGTACCCGAGGCACAGTATTAATCCCCACTATTTATTCAAGGTGAGAACGTTTCCATGGCTTTATGATATTAGATAGATGCTGTCTCTCCTGTTTTATTTGCAATAAAGTGATCAGATCTAACCAGACCAACCCTTTAATATTGTTGAGGTTCTCTGAAGTGAAAAACAAAATTAAAGCAGATCAAGGTTAGTGAAACAGAAACCTGGTTTGCGTTGGCACGGTGCTAAAGGAAGAAAGTCATTCAGTCCTTTACAGTTCCAGCTCCAGTCTACAGAAGACACTTCCTACCATCTGTCCTGGCCGTGGTGGGTAATGGAGATCATGGGTTAAGCATCTTGCTTATCTTCTCTGCGAGAAGTTCAAACAGACCTCTGTTATGTAACATCTGGCCTGGCTCATTAGCAGCCTGGGAGGTGGATCACATTAGTCACTAAACCTGCTGGTAATATCCTTGCACAGCATGTTTTAAACAATGTTGAAGGTTGACTTACTGTTCTTTGTCTGTTTGAACTTTGATATTGTCAGCTGTTGATCCAGTTTATAGTATGCCGGAAGAACTCGCCTAAAGGAGTATACAACATGCTGTCCAAGAGATGGAACCTTTTTGGTGTGAGATTTCAGAAATAAGATCAAACTGTGGCATGCACAGCCAAATTAGCCAGGGATTGTTTTTGATCAAACTGCAGCTTTTCTGGTCTGACTCACTGCAGAAACATTATAGAAAATACTAAGGTAGTTAAAATAGGTGGCTTAAGTGTAGCTTTATTGTCTGATATTGTTGGTGCCAGATGACTTACGCGATGTGAAACTCCTTTGTTATTTATGGATTGATTTGGATTTATGGCATGAAAAGCTACAAAAAAAGATTAGGTTACTATCATCTTTAACGCTGGAAATTACATTTAAGCCTGTTTAGAAGTGTCTCCCCTGTTTGTCTCCAGGCAATGATTGTTCTCTACGCATTATTTGAGTTTATTTCTGGTCATGCACACTTATTTCTGATGCATTTTTATCTTAGATGGAATAACTGTTTTTATATGCCACTGGAGACTCTGTGCACCCAGAGGAAGAACTCTAACACCAGATGTTTCATAAAAAGGAGCTTTATAGAGGAATGAAATGCCTGTTATATTTACATATTTTTGACAGGGTAAGAGCTGCCATCAAAACCTGCTAGGGCAGGTATTATAGAAGAATGCATGGCTTTACAAAGAGATTTTCTCAGTACTTTCATCCATTGCAAAGCTTGAGTGGGGTTGGTTTTTCTTCGCTGTCATTTCTAGTGTTAACTGTAGCTTGCAGGAAATGATATCACTGAAAATGTTAGATAATTAGTCTCAATTTATTTAAATAATCAAGAACTGGCAACAAGAACTATTTCTACACTGGAACTGGAATATTACTTTATTTAATCACACCCTTAATGTATGATGTATCCCTCCTGTAAGATGTTAACTTTATCGACAGCTTGTTATAACGGCCTCATTCCTGTTAAACAGCTGTGTGGCATTTTTCAGTTTTCTTGGTAAAAGCTATCTACAGTCCTAGAAGATAAATTTGTGCCATATATTCACTCTACAATCCCTGATTGTTACACACAACATTCAATAAATATAAATATTTTTAACTAATTTACAGCTTACCTATTAAAGGAACCCTCCACAAAATGAAAACCAAGAGACCAAAACCAACACAGATAATATTATTTTTTAGTACAGAGGTGTTTCAGCCAGCCCAGTCATTCATAGAGACTTTTACAATGCACACTCTAAGAATTGGAATCTAATAAGATGTAATTAATAAAGTAATAAAACAGCATTCAATAAATTTCTTATTATTTCGTAATTAAATTTAATAGAGGATTTTCTTGCATAACCAAACTACTTCTTATGAATGCATCTTTAGAACTGGTTCAAGAATTAACAGCAGACAAAAAGCTATGTCAGAGATATCAAGTACATTAAAACTCTTCTTCTGGCTTAACAGCTGATATTCACCAGTTATTTTGTAAAAACAAATTATTTAGATAAGTTTGAACTCTCATAGCTCATCAATATGGCACCGGAGGTTATTGTTACTCAGTCTTGGTAATGTTGATGTCTAGCTTGATCACATGTGTGACACCAAAGCTGTGGAAATGAAGACATACAGGTTTTTCTACTTCACTGATATGTGGGTTTGGATTTTCCAGTAAGTATTTAGAGCTGCTGACCTGGAGCACAATAATGCTTTCTATGAAAACTGCTTTTCACACACTGAAATAAACAAAACAAATTAAAACATCCCTGGTCGTTAAAGGTGCAGCATTTTTCTATTATATGCATTTTATTAATATAACTGTTTACATCGACTTGCTGTGTTCCACATACATGACATCTGCCATATTTGTGCAACCATTTTTACTATGGTGCATTTAAGACCAGGAAAAAAGTCATATAACTCCAGTCTTTAGATCTTTACACTGGCTTCATGTCTGTTAAAGAATTTACTTCAAATCCTGCTATTAGTTTACAAAGCACTGAGTGGTTCAGGACCAAAATACATTCAGGATCTTCTTGTTTGTTATAAACCAACCAGATCCTTCAGATCATCAGGGTCAAATCAACTTTCTGTTCCCAGAGTCAGAACTAAACATAGAGAGGCAGCGTTTAGCTTTAATGCTCCTCACGTGCGGAACAAACTCACAAAAAACTGCAGGTCTGCTGAAACTCTCAGCAGTTTTACATCAGGGTTAAAACCTTTTCTGTTTGCTGCCTTTTATCAAAATAACAGTTAATTCCTCACCCTGGAACTTTTATTTATGCATATTTTATTTGAGCTTTTTCCTGTTTTTATTTAATTTCTTTTATATCTTTTTAAAATTAGTTTTTAATGCATTTTTCTTTCTTTGCTTCCTGCTGTAATGGTTTAATGTTTATGTAAAGCACCTTGAATTGTCTATGAAATGTGCTATACAAATAAACTTCCCTTGCCTTGCCTCTGAATGGACACACAACTTTGTGTGTAAAATGAGAACCTTCTGAGCTTTAAAACTGCAGTACTGGCTTTGTTTGACAGGTACTAGAGCACTATTTACAATAAGTAAGGCTTAAAAGGCACAAAGAAGAAGACAGTACACATGTACACGATTCTGAAATACTGTTGTTACCTGATGTGAGGTCATCACTGCACCTGAAACCACTGGATCTACTCACAGATGAAAACATGCTCATGTCTGGAAAGAATTTGGCCATTGATGACCACCATCCATTCACTGTAATTTGCATTTGAAGTAATTTCTATGTCAATCTTTTCTTATTAAATGTGATTTTTTCAGAACCAAAAGTAGGTTTATTGGTTATCATTTCCAAAGAGCTAGTATTTCTTATGTGCAGACATAAAAAAAAAACCCAACGTATTTAAATGGTGTATTTCAAAAACATTTTATGCTAGGTACAAAACCGAGATTAGCATGCTAATACAGTGTGAATTTCTTTTAATGTTACACTATGTCATTTCCACAACAGTCATTTCCAAGAGTTCTAAATGCATTATATTGGACTTATATCACTTAAAATACTTCATACTCACATTTGAACATTGTTCAGCCATTCTCTTCATTTCCAACACATGCTGTCTTTTCTGTATTTTGGAATTTTTAAAATTATGCATATATGATAATTAATTTCTGGTAGTTTTTTGTTTGTTTGTGCGTCTGTCTTTTGTTAAAGTATTCTTAATCTAAACAATGGGAAACGGTTATCTTTAAAGTGCTTAAAATCAATACTGACATTTGGTTAGTATCAAATGTCATCAAATGTTTCAAAAACATGGGTTTTGTTCATAGTTTTGTTTGAAAAAAGCTTTTTTGGTGATGTGATGGAAATTATGCAGCCCTCTAAAATAACAAAAAATATACATTATTTAAATAATTTTATCACAACCACCATCAGAAAGTGTTTCTACACATATTGGAAAGGTAAAATATATGACAAAAAACTGATGAGTTAGATTTTTCAAAAACATGACCAGACCAAATTCGACTGCTGTTGGAGAATGACTCGTTTATACTGTGTTTTAAGGCTGCGGTTCGTAATATTGTAGTGGTCTCTAGTGTTATTTTATGTGTAATTTAAGTGTCCTTAGCCAGTTGTTATTCTGGCCTCAAAACTTATTTATAAAGTTTTCTTTTAAAAGTTTGAATAAACTTTATTGCACCTTTAGTTAGAATATATGTCATTATTCTGATGATAAAGAAACCAAAACATCAACTCACACTTTAATAAGATTACATAGTAACTATTTGCTTCTTCTTTTTTTAGCATTGGAATACATCGTTCTTTATTCAACCGTTCAGTGTTGTAACTGTACAGAATTTTATTGAAATATGTATCTTCTATTTTGAGAAAGCAGGGGAAACTGGACCTTAAATCCCAACAACACGACTTAATCCATCAGTTATTTAGCAGCTTTTCTAACAAACATGGCAAGTCATTGTAAAGGTGAAACCGTTTCCAGTTTGTCCGCACTCACATTCCTCCCTGCCTTTTGATCGAGCTCTGTGGCCACCAATTGTTCAATCTATGAGGCGGGAGTAGGAAAAATAGTGAGTTTCTCTTTTGGAGGAGGGACTTCCTCCAGAGTTGCAGTTGGATGGCAGGCTGCCGCTGCTCGGCTGACACGTAACTAAACTTAAAGGTGTTTTGGAGGCCTCGTTCTGGTCTACAATTTTGAACTTTTGTTCAAGCTTGTCCAAACTGCGTCGGAATCACTGAAAGCAGAAAGCAGGAGAAAAAAAGGAAAGCGGAAATCGCCAGCCTTTGGTTTGTTTTTGCCTTTGGAAACCAGGGGGAGCAGGGCTTTGACTTGAAGCCGAAAAATCTGAGTGGCTACTCTGAAGTCGCCGCGGAAAGTCTTGAGTGGATGTGGCCGGTTAAAAATTATGCACAGTAGAGCAAATATTAGCCTCTAACTTATAGTTTCGGTGTGGAAATGCTCGGGGAGTGAGGAGAAAGGAGGGGGGGAAAGGGGAGAAAGTTGAGTCGGAAGTTTCCAGCAGCAGAGACGGGCTTTCTCGTGCTGAGAGCGGGGAGGGCTGCGGGTCTAACATGGGAAACGGGGTGCGCTCCCGGAGGCAGCGGAAGATCTTCCAGTATCTCCTGTTTGTCACCGTGGTCTGCGGAATGATGTACGGGGGGATGGTATCCTACGAGATGCACAAACAACTCAAGAGGACAGAGGCCATGGCACTGAAGTATCAGCAGCACCAGGAGTCTCTCTCGGCTCAGCTCCAAGGTAAACACACTGACGGTGGTGGAAGGTACTCTGCTGATGTGCTCGGGCTTGTCCTCTGATTGACTCCATTGACAAAACAGCAGTTTTATTGCATTCGTGTTTGCTGATAGACGCAATCACACCTTAAAACAAAATCTAGGGCTTAATTAGGTTAATTGGCTACTTATCGATATTTCGGCATTCAGAGAAAGTAAAAAACGCTCCCTTATGTCATCTTGACCAACACGCACATTAAGTTTTAAAGGCTAAAAAAAAACAAAAACTTGTGCCCATCTTTTTAAATATTTACTGTAAGGTGATATATCGCACGATAATGAATCAATAATACCACACATACTTAGTTGAAACCTCAGTGGTGTGAAATTCAGCTTCTGTTGGAAGTTGACATAAGCATCTTTTTGTTTATTTTTGGGAGCATGTCAAATATAAGAGCAAATCCACTGCCAACAAGTCTGCCGCCTTACAAAGACTGTCCAGTGTTACAACCTAGAATACCCTGAGTGGATTGTAGCCAACTAGCTTTGACCAGAGTTGACTTTCTAATCCAAGGTTAGCCACCACAGAGCCATAAAGCCTTTTTAGTTGGACTTAGTAAGTGCATATACTTTAAAAGTGAAATCAGATGGGTTTTTTTAAATTAACCACAGTGTTTAACACAACTTTTTTAAATGGGAAGACATAATTTCCCCTGACATCTCTGTAACTTCTAACTTTTTAGGTTAAAATGTTGAGAAGGAAACTAATTTTTCCTTCAAGCACAATAACCTAAGAGCAAAAGATTCTGTGAATTTATGCTGCACAGTGCCGTTGTAAAGGAGTTCATTTCATTAGTTTTCATGCTGCATAGATGTGCATTTTAATGAGGTAAATCAGACTTTTCTTTTAAAACTTTACTCAAGTTTCTTCATGATTGAACCCTTTTTACATTGAGCAAACATGTTCTATCATCAGATTGTGCTAAAGGGCAACCAAAGTTCCTCTAGTTGAATCTTTAAATGGATCAGCCGGCAGGGTGCTCCACATTGATGATGTGTACAAGAGGTCGCCTGTTAGTGAGTTTGTAAAGGCTTTTATAGTAACAGTGGTCAGAGGCAGGAAAAGTCCAATTGTCGATTAATTGGCTGATACCTCCACACCCCCACGGATGATGTTGGAAATAAACCATCTTTAGACCTTATCAGAAAACAGCTTTCTGCAGAGCAGCAATTTTCAGTCTAATGCATTAATCATTTGTTTATGAGACCAACACTATTATTTCACATGCCTAGGGTTTTGATTTTGCAGAATGGCATGCTATCCGAAGGCACAATGAGGCTGTCTCATTAGTTGTATTAAAATGCAACGTCCTTGTAAAATGCCACAATCAAATGCCTTTTTAAGTACACAGTTATTTGAAAAACTGGATATAATATGGAACTCTCTTCTTTAGCTTTAATGGCATATAGCCACTTAAATCCAATTCAACATCAACAAACATTAGAAAATAATTTTAAAATCAGTATAATCATTTTATATTTCGTCTTTGTGCAATTTCCAATCAAATATAGGGTTAGAATAATTTCCAAGTCAGTTTTTATTTAGAGTTTACATATTTCCCCAACTTTCTTGGATGGTGTCATATATGCTTTCAGCCTATTAAAGCATGATAAAGTAATAGATATACATTATGTTGGGTATCTAGTGCAGTATTTTTAAAAGTGGCTGAGAACTGGGTTATTTCCAGTTCCAGATCTGTTTGTATTGACATTTTGCTTCTGGTAAAACACATATTCATCAATATGAAAAACTTAAATAGCCAGTCTATTTTACAAAGACTTGTCAGCAGCCAAGCAGCATGGGAAAGCTGTTAAATGAGTAGAAATGCAGTGATCTAGTTCTCATCATGTAAAGATGGTGTGCTTCTGTTAGCAGGACTATTTTATGACTAGAGGAACTTCTTTCTTCCCACAACTGTTGAGAAGTTAAAACAGCCTTTTTGCAGCAGTAGCATGCACTGTACACACTCCCCACTGTGCTTGAGGGGTGTGAGGTTTTGTGTCATGTCGTTATGCTTCGAGGTTAAAATCACCAGCCAGGTGGAGAACCTTCTCCCACACAGCTTCACACAGTGAAATTTAAGACTGCATCAGGAGTGTTTGTGGGGTTTTAACCCGCACTCTGCAACCTTTTATCCACCTCGCCAGCAGTCATCTCTCCTATTTTGTTTAGCAGATACACCATGGAGCTGCTCTAACGCTTACCCTCTTTATAAGAATATTTGCATATTTGTTAGTACCAGCATGTGTTTCTTTAGCTTGTTTCCCATGCTAAAATAACAGCTGATGTCACTTTATGTAAAAGTCGGCCTAAAATGATTGTTATTGCACTTTTCAGGTTAGTGTTAAATTAATGTTTAAGAATGTCACTCTTCGAATGCTATTATATATGTTTATCTTTGGCTTAACATGTGAACCACACCCATATCTTTCATTGTTAAACCGTGGATCATTCACCCACTTGATATACCCACAGCCAACTGTTGATTTCTGTCCTGCCCTATATTTAGAGGTTGGCCATAGCTTGGGGGCTGCAAGCCCGCCATATTGATTTGCTGTTAGCCTGTGTAACCTCAAGCTGGCAATTGTTTGTGATTTAAAAGGATCAGCTGGTGCGTTGTGGTTATGCATGCATTCTGACAAATGTTCCACTCTGATTTCACACCTGTTCGCTCCCTCGCAGATCTCATTGTTACATTCTTCCTTTTTTAGCTTTAATCAAATAAACCAAACTACCTAAATTAGATCAGTGGCATCGGTGGGACCAGCAATAACACACACATCTTCTCACACTGGGTTGCTAGGAGTCTTCTTGCTTGTCTTGGATTATTCAGGTTACAAGTCAATGTTTCAATAAAAAAAGCAGAGACCGACATAACTGCATAAATAATTACACTTTTTTTTTGGTCGAGTTTAGATTGTATTTAGGTTGTTTGAATCCTGGTTATTGAGGTACTTAAGTGGTAAATGCTTACCCCTACATGGTTTCAAAAGACAGCTGTTACAGTCGCCACAACAGGAAGTTTGATGATGCAAGATATTTTAGAGCATGCATGTTAGTGCACACGTTTCCCATACTTGCAGCTCTTAGGAAAGAGGGATGTAACTGAGTTGAGGGCATCAGTAACGATACTCAAAACATTTTAGTGTATATTTTAGTCAGATTTATGCCAGGATTATGCAAAAGAAGTTGGTGTTGAATCTCACTTCCTCCTAATTTAAACAGACCTTCCATGCACAAGGATGTTACCTTATACAAATGCATCACAGTCTCTGCTTCACTGTCAGCACCATGAACCAAATTTTATTATTGCAAATGCAAACCAGCAGAAGTTTCCCAGTATTTAGAGCTCCCCTGTTCTCACTCTGCAGATACAGCACAAGAGCAAGCTTGTTTTGTTGGACAAAGAGGAAAGTGATCAGGCAAGTGTAAAATGGATCAGGATCCATGTTTACATGCGCACAATTTTATAAATCGGGTTACATTTTCAGTCAGAACTGTACTGTTTACATGGGCCCTGAAAAAGTTAGTCCGATTATGACGTGCATCATAGATTTGAACAGATTAAATCATTTTGACATGCGCAGAATTGTCTCACTTTTCCACAAACTTGACCTTACTCACTTGTCCCGATCAGAATAAAATATCGATTCATAAATAACTAAATCAGAATCTATTGATGGTCATGCTTAAATTTTATTACTGTCAGGCTTCTAATCTGATTGTTTTCATGTAAACATGGCTAATGGTACAAAATATGTTGGGAGTCACTGAAAAATTGTCTTTCTTCATATAACAGGGCATAACTTAGTATCAGGATGTCTGCCTTTACACACATATTAACTTGAATGACAACCCACTCTTAATCCGTCGGGTTTATCATGGAGTTGACCCACGCTTTGCAGTCGTAAAGGCTTCAACTCTTTTGAAAAAGCTTTCCTCAACACGTAGGATAGTGTTCAGAGGAATCTTTAACCATAAATTAATTCATGACAAAAGTTGCCTCAATGCGCTTTTTAACATTCAGTCTAATGCAGTCCAGTTCACTGTATAATACTTGTTCTTTTAACTCAAAAAATTATATCAATAAATAAAGTTGCCCAGCAGAGGAAACCAAGGAATTGCATCAGTTCTTCTCCTCATTTAAGACTATAAAATATGAAGTTTACTGAATTCAAAATTACTTTTTTTCTTTAGCTACATTAGGATGTAAAGGCATGTAGGCTTGGATTCACCCTGGAATCGGGGTGAATTTTAATATCATGACCACCTTGGTTTTGTCAAGAGGTTAAACATTTACATTTGCACATTTACATTCTTACCCAAACTCATACTTTAGTTGTATCTTGCTTTGCCCTTTAAATGGATGTTGCACAGGATGCTTACACCAGGGTTTCTTACACTTTTGAAGCATGGATGTTTATTGTAATTTGCTCTGGATGTTATCTTGACCCTATTTGTGCCTGTCTCATCCAGCCTTATTTCACTTTCCATTTTTATTGCTGATTTTCTATCTCCATACCGCTGGTCTCCTCAATTCTGCAATCCATGTGAAGTGATCACAGGACAGCTACAGCTGCCAGTTAAACAGGAATCTGTTGAGCTGGTGCTAAGAGGAAAGTAAAGGCAGCACCAGGTACAGAACAAACTTGAAACTATGGCATTTAAAGTGTCTGGCCTATACAAACCTGCTTCACAACTCGTCCATCAGCAGAAAGTTGTGGTATTCATTTGGAGCAGAGCTCCACTAAGATCAGTCTGGTTAAGTAAATATCACCCCTCACTCTCATGTCAGCCATAAATTGCACATCTTCTCTCCACCTGTTTCTTTGAAAGTAATGTTTAAGTTTCTCTGAGCCGATATGCTTGTTGAAGAGTACATATTTTTATTGCAGCTCTGTGTTTGGTTTGTTTCTCCCTCCAGGGCCCCGTTTCGGAAAGAGGGTTTAGTAAAAACAATGAGTTAGTTGACTACGAGTTAAGGGAAACTCTGGGTTTTTGGTTTCACAAAGCGAGTTCAGTGTAACTCTGAGTCAGTTACTGCGGCAACAGACTCCGTTAAGCTAACCTGCTCGCTGGCAGGTTTTCTCCAACTAACCCTGAGTTTCTCCTCTTTAGCTGCAGCCTGCAGACTTAAGGAAGTGTCAGACATTGCGTGTCCTTCACCCAAAGAGCCAGTTGACATTGAAGCACAATCACTCCGCAGATTCCTACGTCGGGAAAGGAGGATCAGACCCCATTTGGATGTTTTATCATTCCCTCAATATTATTTGTTTGAGCGTTACCGTTTTTCTGCACAATCGATCATGTATCTGAACAATATTCTCAGCCCTCATATTTTCCATATGACACATTGTGGACATGCTCTCAGTTCAGAGCAGGTTCTTTATGGCAACGGGAGTTTTCTTTATAACATCGGTGACGCAGAGCATAAAAAAGGGCAACTCTTCCTTAGGTAACTGTCACCGTAGGATGTGATCAGACTGTCAACAATCTGCCTACAATTAGGGACATTCTAGTAGTGTTGCAGTGCAAAAACAATTAAAAAACACCAAATAAGAAATATCTTTTGAGAATATTAATACCAAGATCCATAGAGGCAGAGATACAAATGTTTAGTAAGTGGAAAACTCGAGATAAAAATTAATACTAACGCACTGCCAGCTCACGTTCTTTTGCTGCCGCTACTGTATTGCTTTTTCCCCTAAATATATGGTCATGTTCTGCATATGCATTCATTAATATTTCTAACTCCACTGGAGCAAAATGGGAGGAGCGACTCTTTTTTTTTTTCTTTCCACCTGTTGCCATGGTGATTCGTGTTATCCGCATGGGCAGCGGGGGGAGGGGGAGAGCTTT
>JBAMHW010000009.1:24480954-24524239 GCA_037177495.1 Rhadinocentrus ornatus | reverse complement strand
AAAAGGGGGGAGAACCTCCAACCCCCCCCCCCCCCCCCCCCCCCTCAATGGAAGTAGTTGTACACAAAGGCTTTAACCAGTTAAAGGCTGACACAGGAACATTTTCGCTGGAAATTTCTGCAAATGCCAATCAAAAAGGACATTTCTGGTGAAGCTGCTTGAGTGTTATGCTGACATGTGCCTTTCCATTCTAGGAAACCTCTGCTAGATCTTAGTTATTTTACGTTAGAAGAGCCATTTAATAGGACAGAAGAGGTGTGACCGTGGATTTATTAGTGTGGGATTATTTTAAATGAGCTGCCAATGTGAATTAAATTCACAAACCCAGTGCAGTTTACTAAAGTGTCTTAAATGTACTGTACAATGTACAGTCAAATGTTTGTAAATTTGTACACCTGTTTTATTTGATACAAAAGGGGGGATTGTGGTTGTATTGAACCATGTTTGTCATCTAGGTGTTGTGCGTAATAAAGATGTCAAAGGGCATCAGACAAGCATTGTGCAGTTATTTTCTGTACTTGTAGGAAACCATTTAAAGTTGACAGGAATAAATAATCAGTGTCAGTGTTGGAACAACGTTCAGAGCTACTAGCTCATGCAATGTGTGGACAATCAGCAGGCAAATGCACTGTAATATATCAAAGTCTGCTTCTTTTAACACTTTTAGCCAAGCCAAGAGGTTTTTTAGCTTTTGCTCACTCTTCTGACTGTCCCCCAAGGTACCATCCCAAGATTAGACAATCAAATTCTAACAAATATTCAGTATAAATTGAATATTTGTAAACTTTGGTTAAACTAAAATGTCCAAGTGCAAGTGAATTCAGTCTGTGCTTCTATATTTTGTTCTACATCAGCACTATACTGTTCTTGAATATAATTTCATTTATGCAGCATCATCTCACTGAATGCCTACGTGGGTGATATTTGCTGTTTACATTTTCATAAAAAGGATGTAAAAATTATTCAAGCACCTGATGTGATGATTAAACTGCCACTAATACTGAAGAAACATTGATGAAACTTTGCAGTTTTGGTTCAGCACAAGATTTTCTAGTCAACAATTTACACTTTAAAGCCTGGCCCAAGAAAAAATAGGCAGAAAATTTTATTTTCTTTATTTATTTTTCTGGTCTTTATTTGGCCCTTTAACAAGATAAGTTTTGTGTATTTACCGTTTATAACCGTGATGTCAATCTTGTTGTAGTGCAAAAGGTATCCACTAGGGGGCAGATGACAAGCACGAGATTGCGTACAACAGGGTTTCGAGCAAACTTTTACCAAAGCGATGCGAAAGGTCTCAGAAACTGTATGTATCAAACATTATACATATAGCATTAAAGGGTGACGTTTTTGTACAGTAATGATAATCCACACAATGTAGGATCTTCCTGAGTAAACAATTGTTGAAGAAAATTTTAATTGGCTGTTTGCTTTTACAAATTTTGCTTTACTTTTGCATCACATGACAACTTTTAACTCCTGATAAAATGATGCATTTTCCTTACTGCACGCCCATAAACTTTCTAGTCTACACTTAAACTGAAGCAAAATCATTCTTAATATATATCAACCATAAATCTGGGTAAAAAAAAAAAATTCATTGGGTTTGTTTTCCTGTGTCAGGTGCCCAGTAGCTCCAAAAGTTCCCAATCTAATCCTGTCATTTTCAGGGTAAGAACAAAGAAGTGAGAATGCACTCACACATGACATTAGCAGCTAAATCAGGATAAAATAATGATCAAATAAGAGACAGATGACAGAAAATGCATGTAACTCTAATAAACATTTACCCCCAGCACACACATCCAATCAGCTCATCTGTAGAGTTTTTGCTCTACCTCTCAGTTCCTGTCATCATCCTTGAGCTCCTTGTTTCTTCCTTCTCTGTCTCCTGCCATGCCACACCTCTCTCTCTTCCCCTCTTTCCTGTCATCAGCATCCCCTATGCTACTGTGAGATTGCTGATTGCTCTCCCCCAGAGGGACGGTAAGATGCTGGAGGACTGTTACAGTAACAGGTGTCTCATTACTGTGCTAATAGCAGGCCACAGGGAGACATATGCACACATATGATTTCACAGTGACATGCAACAGCAGAGATGCACTCCTCCACATTCCTCACATTCTTGCGCCGCTCTCTGTCATTTCACGGATGGATTAGCAGGTATGGAAAATCTAATGTGTTTATCGCCTGGAGCCCAGATCTATCTTGAGACGAATGCCCACATGATTGCTACTGATTTTCAAGCCTTCCATTTAACACCACTGCAAGATTTATTTAAAGCTGAAGCTCTAAGCTACTGAATCATATATATTTTATTTCAACCCACTTTTTTTTAAACCATTATACTTTACAGCAAAACAGGAAAAAGTCTTTGTATCAGAACAAGCAAGAAAATTAACAGCATAGAGTCATCACATCTGATCTGGATCCTGTTTGCAGTACAAGGCTCATTATTCTATCTTTTTGCAACATCTCTCATTCATCAATGGAGACTTAGCTTGACAAAGAAATGCACAAACAATCTTCCACACGCCAATAAATCCCAAGGAGCCATGGAACTGGGAGTTTATGCCAGGCTATATATTTAAGCTATTGCTGCTTAAAATGTGTTTCTCTCCATCGCTGTGAGCAAAGTAAATGTAAGTGCAGTTTGTGTGCAGCAAACCATAATGGATGTTTAAAGGCTTAAGTAGCTGCCATAGTATTCATGTTCACGCTCTGTAATATAACCTTACAAAGTGTGTTTATGTTGCAAGTGTATCCTGAAAGTGAAACCAATATTAAAGAAGAGTATACTCCTGCAATGTATGAATAAACCAACAGTGGGAAGGGGCAAGTTGTGTAACCCATCAATATATGAAGAGAGCTCCTTCTCAGTACACCTAGAATGTAACCACTGCAGTATTATGTGTAAAATAGTATATTTTCACACATAAATTCTGCCAATGCTAATGCTTGAAATCAATCAAGGATTACTCTTTGTTTACATGTTTTGCATCTATGAGTGTGTATGTGTGGGTGTCTGTGTGACTCACTGCAAGCTCATGGGTCATTACCCAGTCAGTGGGAAGACACAAGAGACCATTATCCAAACGAGTCTGGATCTTAAATATTTAATAAGTCTCAAAAATGGATGTCCTCTTTATATTCAATACTGTCATGACAAAAAGCAAGTGTGTCTGTTTTAAATCTAAGGTTTTACAATTCAGGGCATATTTATAAAATCATGTAGTTCTAACCAGGTCTGCAAATTAGATAAATACACCCTGCAAATACACACTTGTTTGTTTGTTAACATTATTTGTTAAAAACTAAGCCAAAATACAGATTCCATGTCTGTGTAAAACTAATTTCTATGGAAGCAGTAAGCAGCCAGGTGTTAATAAAATACACTTGATTAACTGATCCTGGGTGAGTACTGCTAGAGAAGCCAAAGTTTTGACAGTTTGCTGGTCTGGAGCATTCAGGGATTGGCGTTAATGTCCATAACAACACAAGTAGAAAAATGAACAAGTATGGCTTGTTTAGAAGGATTTTGAGGAGAAAAGGCCTCATGCAGCTCAGCTTATGTACTGGAGAAAACCACAAGATAATAATACACAATACTGCTATGTATGGCAAAAAGAACACTTCATACCCACCATCAAGCATGGTGGTGGAGTAGTGATAATTTGGGCTTTGTTTTTGCAGCTACAGGATCTGAGGGGTATTTCATGAAGCAGGATTAAAGGAAAGCTTTGCCTTTTTTGATGAGTCTGGTTCATCAAAGCAATCATTCTGTTCCATCAACATGGCTTAAATAACTCCCGGCTTTGTTACCATGGTAACAAGTGCTGGTGAACAAGTCTGCATTGGACCAGGCTAACTGGCAAACTTATTTAAGTCTTGTCTCAAAGAATGTCCGACTGGTCGAAACGGGACTCCCAAAAGAGCCATTACCAGATAAACTCTACACTTACATTGCTTACGTCATGAAATAAGATAAAATCCAAATCTATTAAATTCAAATAACCGTGCTTTCACTGTTTTTAAAAGAAATAAAGACCCTAGTAATGTAGAAGTAAAACATTAAATGCAATGGGTGCAACACATTCAAGAAATAAAAGTCTAACTAAATAAATTAATACCCCGTTTTAGAGACTTTCCTAGCAGTAGGTCTTTTTATTTTTGGCTACATTTCTGCATTTAGAGGATTATTGTGATTATCAAATTGACTTTAAGCTACTCACCCTAATGGAAGATATTTATATTTTACTTTTACTTACTGGCACATTTGTCATTGTCCATTCTTTTGTTCAGATATAAGTGAAGATATTATCTTGACATAAAATAGTAGTAGTATCTTTTATTGAATTTAATTTTATGAAAGGATGTTTATTTAGTTCAGTGGTTACTAGGTCAATTAGACCTAACTAAGTAGAACTAACCAGTTAACTAAAATGTAATTAATATGTGGTCAGACTAATGTTAATATAGTCACATAGTCACTTTTAAAGCTTATTCATCAGTAAAATGGAAATATGGGATAAAGTTATTTATCCCATAAACACTGAATATAGAATTTAAAGAATTTTTGAGAATCAAAGAACAATAATTAATGTCGTCATCAATTCCAATTCCCATTAATAATCACCAGACAGTGAGTTTAAACCTGATTCTACCAAGCCCAAAACCATCTCTATCACCACTGCTCTACTGTTCCCATGGGAATGTCAAAAGTGGAATAAATCTGACAGTGAAAGCTTACATGACCAATGCATTTGGTCTGTCTGCAGTTTTCAGCCACACATGTCTGGTTCTGTTAATGGTTGCAGTTTTGCTGCTTTTGTTTATGGTGAAAATATGTTTAGATTCTTCTTACAGAAATATCAGCAGCGTTTGATCTGCTGATGACAAGAATGACGCTCGGATTTTGCCTTTAATCTCACTCATTTCATCCAGTTTTCGTTCATCAATTCATTTTTGGCTTGTTACACATTCTGCACAAAGTGAGGCAATGTAAATCTGGCTGGAATCAGTCTGCATTAAATAACACTGAGCTGCGTTTGTGGAATGACTGGAGGCTTAATTAGGAGATGGCGCTTGTTTGAGTCTGACTTTTAAGGTGAATCTTTCTTTGCTGAGCGACTTTCATGCAAACAACAAGATTCTCTCCTGCTTATTTGGCGCAGTCTGCTGCAGTGAGAAGTGTGAGAGTGCCATCTCAGCTAAGTCCTAGGAGTTGTCAAGCTTTTCCTCTCATCTAGCCTAAGTGTGTCAATCATTCAACATGGATCTCATTTTGCAGTGCACTACATACAGTTAAAAACTGAACACTGAATAGTATTTTCTGAAATTTATTACCAAAATATCTTGAATGTATACAAAAAAATCTCACTTAAAAAATATAAGCAATATTATTGGTACCTGAAATGAAAATAAAGTTGCACATTATCATAAAATGCTGCTACTATTTTGTATGTGGCCTTCAAAGAGTTTTTCGGCAACAGTTGTCACATTTTGTGTAAAATACTGTTCCTGCTGACTGTCCTCTCAGCAGAACTCTGAAATGATCAGTCTAGCTTCAAAGTGTGGAGCACTTTGCTGAGGTGAATAACCAAAAAGATCAGTCTGCGTGCATCCAGCTATGAAAGCATCATAAAATGTAACACATCCTTGTGGTTTCTGGGCTCTTTAATCTGAGAGGCAGCGAGTCCTCTGGCAGCTTGGGAATTCCATCCAAAACCACGAGATTTGGCAAACAAGAAAAAACACTGCACACACACAGGAAGCAAAAAGACAGAGAATGAAGTTAAAGTAAAATGACTTATTCTCCTTCACACATCTACATGTCCTGTGATGGTATCAGTCTTCTCACCGTGCACGGTAGTCCCGAGTGAAGGTCACTGGGTTGCGGGTTAGGTTGAGGGAGCGCAGTGGGCTGTTCTCCAGAGCTCCCAGTCCCTCCAGGGACCTGATGGCGTTCTCTGACAGACAAAGGTGCTCCACTGTTGGGAGCTTTGGCAGCTGACGCAGACACATCAGGTGGTTATGGTGCAGATTTAGCATTCTGCACCTACCCAAAGGAAACAAAAACAATCACTTTTAGTGATTAGTGCCACCTATCATGGCCTTAAGGTTGCAGTGACAGAAAGGGGACAATAATATGCACAAACAGTAATGGTTCTACCTCGTAGCAGAAAAGTTTAAACAGTGATGGAATAAATTAAAACAGTAAAACTAGCAAGTATGAGTTAAATGCAGTAATAAGATAGATCTTCATTTTCATTGTACAATACAATGAAATAAAAAAATTGTGCCAGCCTTAAGGTGCCTCAATGATGCAGTCAAGAACATACATATACATACATGCATACACACCTATATATACACACCTACATATTGCACATTATGAATATTTAATGAAGTAGGATAAAAGCTGTTTTTAAGCCTGTTTGTCCTCGTTTTGTGGATTTGGAATGGTCTGTCTGATGGCAGCAGTTCAAAAAGATTGTGTCCAGGGTGGGATCCAAGTTTATAGATAAGTCACAATTAGCAGGAGACCAAAGGGCAATACCAACAAAAAAGCAGCATTATCCAGTCTTTTGACTTTAGCAGTAGAATTAAAATTTTAGTATTTTAGGAATTTGGGATTTAAAAAAATCTGATTATTCAATTTAATTCGATTCAAATTTAATAAATCCAATATAGTTTCATAAAACTCGGTTATCAATTTTTCTTATACGTTTCTTTTTTCTGGGGACAACAGTGAACCTAGTCCTACGTGACTTTCTGATGCTCGGCAAGTCCTTAGAATATAAACACAACTGAAAGGTTGCCTGTGTTGCCTCCATCCAAAATCAGCTTCTCACACCGAGATAGTGCCAGATTGTGTGTGATTTTTTCACTCACCACTGGATTACATTCCCATTAGCAGCTGACGCTAAGACCGTAGGCTCTGCCATGTTCAACAAACACAGAATGTTTTGAAAATAACAGGAAGTGATGTCACCACACATATGTATTCTAAAATAAATCTGATAATGGAGTGATAAATGTAGACAACATACTTTCGAAGATTCTTCTATTTCAGAAGCGCATTTAGATGTGTCATTTTAGACTACTACAATTATCTCATTTCTCCCAGATATCTGGTTTTGATGGTCATGTAAAGGGGCTCAGTGTGTAATAAAAAAGTTATCTGAAAATGTCTTTAATTAAAAAAAGGTGTTGTTACATAAACATCTGTAAATGAATTGATTTAGAATTTAATCAAATCACTTGAGAAAATTGGTAGTGATACCCAGCAGTGAACTATAAAGGCTTAACACAGTTGCTCCAAAGCAATGCATCTTTTTCTATCTTTAATCATACCTTCATTTTATATCAGTGTGATGTGAGTTTCAACCTGCCATGTGCCATTTGGGAAATACTTGTATTACAGAAGAGCATGCACAGATGCAGCCTGCAGTCTAAAGAGGAACAAAAGGGAAATGCCTAATTTAATATTGCTTGACAAGACAATTTTCTCAGTTTTAAGGGCTAAATGCTTGATTTGTATATTTTTTGTCAAAGTCTTCTTGAAAGATTAAGTAGCTTTCTGAATTATTTATGTCATTTAAGATATTACTGGTTGTCTCCAGAGATCAAGTAGTCCACAAGGTTGTGGAGTTGTGTGGCAGCCTTGATCGGTTGTGTAAAGTTTCTTTCTTCTTATTTTTTTACCTTGGCAAACATACAGAACTCAGGTTGGTGAGGGAGTTGTCAATCAGTTGTAGGTTCTCCACACGAATCAACCGGCGGAGGATCCGAAAAAAATTCTCCCGCTGGTAAAGGTCACCTAAGTCTTGGTAGGACAAATTTAACTCCTGAGAAGAGACAGGTGGCAGAACCATCACTTCATCTACCGCCTCTCACACTTTCATTCTTTCTTCTCCTGTTTTGTATATTTTTAGCAACATACACACACACACAAACACACATCCATACACACACCTACACACACACACAGGCATGTTCACTTACAAGGCAGTTTTCCCAATTCTCTTGCAGTCTCTCCTCCCATCTTTGTCCCTCCTCCTCTCTCCTCCTCCTTCCTCTCTCCAAACAGATGTCACCTCTCTCTCTTAGAAACAGCTCCTCTTCAGATGGCCCTTTTTGTTTATGTTGTCAAACACAAAGAAAACAGTGTCATAGAAAATAATAATGATAATGGAAAAAATGCAAAAATCTCACAGGGTTGTATTATAGTAATCACACACCTTCTCTAACCCGGGGGCAGGCCAGCTGGTCACCTGTGACATCACTCTGCTCGAGGCAATGCCAAGAAACAAACCGAAAGCGACTTGATGGAAGCTAACAGGAAGGAAAAGAAAGCAGGTTTTCATGTGCGATCACCAAGTTTGACAGCCACTCAGGCATGACACATACACTCACAAACAAATGTTCTGGGGCTTGTACAGCATTCTGAGTGTGCTTTGAGTGAAGAAAACACTAGTAATGAGTCATATCCTTCCCCCAAGTTTAATCAAATTTCACTCATTAATAGTCTAATTCATTCAGCTGGAATTCAACAAAGTTGTTGGGCAAAAAGAGAGAGATTTGTGTGAAAGCCTGAGAAAGACAGGAGACGCACTTATGTTTAATCTACCATCACTTCCTATCAGTCCAGCTCTACAGTATTGCAAAATCATAGGGCCATTACTGAGACCATTAACCAATACTGCAGCATGTGTTAACGGGGCGACACACTCAGCTTTTCTCGAGGGCTGACAAAAGTCGCTAATGTTTTATTATCTATTAATGACGCATTGTCTGTCATCTACATCATTCCTTATCTCTTTTTATTCTGCATCAGAGCATCCATCTGTCTCATATATCACATCACATGGTACATGATTAAACAGCAGATCAAGCCCCCACTTTAACCTACTGACAGTAATAATGACAGCCATAAAAAAAGAATTTTTCTTTGTTTGTTTTAAATTGATTTTGCTACTCCAAAGGAGCCTTTTCTGTCTTTATCTGACATTTTTAACTAAGTTACCCTTACCCTGTTCACCTGAATCTTTTTCTGTTTATCTAGACACAGGAATGACCCAACAGCACTGCTCCTCACTGCCTGGATGCTTGCAAAATCAACACTGGTTTACACATTCACATGATTAAAGGTGGCTTACAAAACAAATACTATACTAAAATAGAGGGTAAAGGGGGTTTAACATGTCAAATAAAAACATAAAGGATGTGATGATGCTGATAAATTAATGTGATGCAGTTTACAATACAAACAGGGAGACAAATAATGCATTCAGCAATGAAGGAATGTGTCTAAGTAAGGACTCTAACAAAAAGTTTCCTTTATTATTGTTCAAAGTTTATATTCTAGTAAAACAGAAGTACATGTACATGTAACAGCAGGCATTTCATTAGGTTTTTTCTACAGGATTCCAACTTGGGCTTAATTAACCACAATTCCATCCTCTGCATGGACCCCACAGTGAATTAAATAAATTATCAACTGTCTGAATTCTCTGGGTGAGGTGGATAAAAAAATCCATCTGGAGGGGATTTTAGGTGGGAGGCCTGCGGCTTGAGGGGTAGAAGAGCAGGAAATAGACTGAAACTATTAGGCTGTGTATTAAAAACAGTGAAGGATGAAAAATATAGATTGGGAGCTAAGATGGGAGATGCGATACCTGAAGGAAATCAGAATAAACTGGTTTACTGTCTCTCTTTGTGTGTGTGTGTGTTTGTCTCACTCACAGGTGTAGACACAAGTCCAGAATCAGGACTGTGGTCCACAGAGAGAGGCGTGTGTGTAACTCCGACGTCTGAATACTGGGAAGAGTGGGATTTAGGAAAACTGCCACTGAGAGTGTTCACACCTGAAGAACTGGTGGAGAGAGAATACTGATGAAGGAAGAATAAAAAAACAAGAAAGATGAGGTCTCCATGACAGATTATCCTGTGCTGCTGCCTGTATAAAGGCAAACTATTGGCAGTGTTTTCGTAATGTAAGCCCTGTGTGTTCTGAAACCCTGACCACCGGCTGAGTGGTTAGAGTTACAGTGAACTGGGCCTGACAATGCAGATTAGGACCCGTTACCATAGCAGCAGTGGACACCTGAGCAGGTGCCATGAGTTTCTAATTCTAGTTGTATGCAGAGGATAGTTATGATCCTATCTGTATAATTCACAATGCATGTTCTTTAGTGGTCTTTTAAAAGGGACCAAACATAAAAATTGGACAATTTTAAAAATAATAAAATATACATTTTAAATGTTAACTGGGGTGTTAATAATGTTAGCATATTAAACAAGTAAAAATCACAGAATATACACCCGATGCAATTGATTTAGTTTACCTTTCTGACATGTCCCAGTTGGCTTGTGAGAAGTCCTACTGGCCTTTGCTAACACATTATGAATGGCTCGGTTTAGCCTAGTCGCCCGGCAGCTGTTACCCATGGAGCCCGCTGGCTTTGTTAGTATTCACAGAGAGAAACCGTCCTGTTGGCTCACCGACTCTGGACCGGGAGACTGACACCGGCTCCTTTGCGTGAATTGGACGCTGCTGCTGCAGGACGCCGACTGACAGCCAAGCTGCCGGTTGCCTGGCAACAGAGTTCAGGTGTACTATTGCGGGTCATTGCCTCACGGGCTGCTCTCGAAATTCATATTCAACTTTCAAAGAAAGAGTGACAGCTTGATTACCTTAAACAAAGCAGACTTTTCATGCTTTGTGTGAGTACAAAGGAAGTACTTAAATGCTCCGTGATCAGGTTTTGGTCTTTAATTATGTAAACTTGTTCTGAGAGCATCTGACCTTGACACGAAAACCATAAAATGCAGTTTTATTCGTTATGTAACCTACTTATGTCTTGAAGTGATTTTTTTTTATTCTAAAACTTTCTAATACTGTATAGAAAAGGAATGATCATTGTTATGAATGCAGTAATTAAATCCCTGCTTACAAAAAATGCTTGGCCCATGACCCATTTACAGTTTTTTTAAAGCTGGCATTTCACCTTGAATAATAATGTTCACTATAGGAAAAGTGTCAGACCAAACTCAGATTAATCAATGTTCCTTAAAATCTAAATTGACATTCAGGTTAAGGTCAGCTTATGACCTTTGTGCCACATCTCACATCTGAGAGGCACAGCACACAGAGAAAACATGAAGGAAGTGAGCTAGAAACAATGGACTGTACCAGGGTCATTTCAGAACTGGAGGACCATTTGGGCATAGAAACATTTGAAAAATGAACTATTTATTAAAGTATTTTTTGTCATGTATTTTTAAAAAACATCATTATAAACAAACAAAAATTGTATTTGCCCAGCTTAAGCATAGAAATATACTTAGAAATACATATATATATATTTATTTGCCATGGCTAGCCTAAAAAAAACTTCCAGGTTCCTCCTGTAAACCCATTCTTAAAGATTTCAGTACTGAAGAGCAACAAGCATATTATGCTAAATTATACACACATTTAACCCTACTTTAGATCATGGAATGCCCCGTCTGAGTGAACTGAATTAGATGCAACCCTTAAAGTAGCAGGGTTGCATGTAACAGGTTTAAAAATCAATGCTAATGTTAGCTTTTATTCAGGAAAATATGATAGCTGTGACATGTAATGTTACTGTTAACATTGAAGACTGAGTTTGTTATATTAAATAATAAAGAAAAAAACTAAATCAGTTTGTGTTAATTTTACAGCATGAGTTACAGGGTTGGTTAGAGTGACACACTCAGTCAAGGCTGCAATGATTGCAAAAATATGAAAAAACTGAAGAGAAACCTTATCCTTGGTCTTCCCATGCTGTTAGCATAAATCTTAATTTGCTATTTATTCTGTCATGTGACTCAGTTTTTCTTCTCATTCTGCCATGCTAAATAAGTTTTGGTAACAGGGTTGCACGCATGTTGTGGGGCAGCACATTATTACAATAAATAAGATATGCTGATTATTAAATTTAAATTGTTTCAATAATAAAAGAGAAACACTTAGACAAGATCATCCAAAAAGTGCATTAAAAACTTATTCCAATGGTTATATTTGACATGCAAGTTTGTCATTTAGAAGAAAGGACAAGAGAAAAATGCCATTTTAGGGGGTGCTTGAGATCTTTATGGTAGTTTAAATTGTCATTTGGAACATATTTTCCAACAGCTATATTTATATGTTCTCAACACAAGTGTAATTTACACAAGTAGTGCATGTATTGTGTATTGTGCACAGATTACTTTAAATTGTACAAGTGGGATGTAACATGCCCTCCAATTCTGAAACCATTAAACAAATATCTCCAAAACAGGGTTTGAGTAAATGCACATTAGTGACATATGCTTAACCTGCCATTTGAAAACATACCCTCAGGAAAGTTCCCATCTCTAGTTTCTGTATGCTTTCTTGGGTAGGAGCAGGCTTAAAGATGGTGCATGCAAGAAATGGCATAGATGTTGTACCAGCTGTTGACAATAATTTAGATTTTAAATGACCTCTTACACCATGAGCTGGTATCCCTCAACAGTACAACTATTTTCTACATCACACTGCATGCTGCAGACATGAAAAGCCTAAAAATTATTTTAATGGGATAAATTAAAACTTTGAAATTACAGAGGATTATAATGCATTCTTAGCAGCAGGAAAACATTGTCTTACACTTATTGGCTTTTTTGGTTCCTTCAAGACTCATCATCTAAAGTAGAAACTATGTATGTCCGTCAAATCCTTCTAAGTATTTTTTACAGTTGCCTGTTTACTTTCATGTGGCAACATAAACTGTTATTATACATAAAATAGAAAATCTAAATGCATCTGTACAATTTTGAACATGGTAATATTATCTACTTTGTTTACTAGCCTACTGAATCTGGTGCATGCTTGTTCTTAATTAAACAGATTTAAAATTAGTCCTTGTTCATCAGTTTATTTTTGCACCAGTTTTAAAAGAAAGTAGATATTCAGCATTCAGGTATCTCTCCATGGTTACAGTTATGAATCTTCCTGCTTAAACCACAAACACGATTTGTTTCCTGCTGTGTGTGTGTTTGTATGTGTGTTGTGTTACTGTAGGTGATACAGTCCTGAATTTACTCTGTCCTGGGACAATGCGTTCCAGTTGAACAGACAACTCCTGCTGAGCTCCCTTCTTTTATTATTCAGGAACTGACGGGTTCATAGCGAAACCATATATGTTTCTCATTCTAAACTTACATTTGAAGAACCTAGTTTAAAGCAAGCAGAGGTTGGAAAGTTGGGATGAAATTTTACAGCATTTGAAATAGTGGCAGTCATGCCGTTTAAAGCCAGAAGCAGCACAAGTGTTCTTTAACTTAAAAAAAAAGTCTTTACACACACAGAAGGTTACATGTTTTTTAATGGCAACACACATTTATGTGTTTATTAAATAATAGAATCAGTACAGCTGGTGTTACTGTTTCTTCCTGTATGTACATCCACAACAAAGCTGCAGATTTTCTCCTGTGTGCCTGAATGCTCTGGTCCATCACTATAGCAACCTGCCCTAGTTCTGCAGTCCCCTCTGCTCACCTGTAAGATGCCCAGCTTGGGTTTAATTAACCGCTTGGATGTGATAATGCATAATAATTCATCAGCAGATAAGCCATGTGCCTAAAGCATAAAAATGTCTCAAGACTGTCTGGAACAGATATATTACTAAGATTTATTGTGTTATGATGAAATGTGTGCACATGTTTATCCTGTAATTAATACTGAGCATATATTTTTATATATAGAGCACAATGCTGAATGTACAGGGATGTAATTCACATTTGGAACTTACAGGGACTACATACTGAGAAAGAAGAAAGTGAAACTACTTCTGAAAAGGAACAGCTTTTCTTTTTTTGTGCTGCATGTATGGGTGCAAGTGAGTAAGAAGCTGCTGAACTTAAAGGGGCTGTGCGTGGATTACATACCGTGTGTTCCGCTTGCTGATACAAAGCAAACTTTACTAGAGAATATTTACAATTTCCTCTGTCTGCATGTCTGTATTCAAGAGTTTAAAGCTTCCAGTATAAAAACACACTCACTTCACATGTTGTATGTCATGTTTTAGTATATAATATATCATATAATATTCGGTTAATATATATTTTTTTCATAAAGAGTATAAAACCCAGCTGGAGATGGCGAAAGAGAATAGGTAGCATTTATAATGTCAAAATCTGATTGGCTGAGACTATTTGGTTACATGGAATCAAAGTCATGGTCGCTGGGGTCGACGACTTCGGGGGTCATGACTCTGCCCATAAAGAGGATGGACCCTGGATGGAGAGGACAGATATAGACACAAACAAGATTATCACAGGAAAGTATAAACATATACAAAACCACTTAAAAGTGTGAATAAAGCAAATTCTGGGATTTTTGTGCAAACCGATGATATGCTAAAAGATTGAGAATTGCATTTTACTGCACGGAGGATTTAAGCTGTTAAACAGTTTCTATACTGAGTTTCTGTTCAGTGTTTTTAGGGCTAGTCAACCTCACCCTAGCACTAAAATGTTAGAAATAAGCCCACTATAATGTATTTTCTCCAAGCTACAATCCTACCATCTAACTGTATCTGACAACTAACTAGCAAACAACTCTGCTTTCATTACAGAAACGTGTAAAAAAAAAAAGAAGAAAAAAAAAAAAGAGATGAATTATGTGAAGAGCGAAGCTGAAAAGCTGCACCACAGCAGATTTAAAAATATACTGAGAATCAGATTTACACTTAGTGGACTGAGGGGTCAAGGTGAGTTGAGGATCACCACCTTATCAGGAAGTTTTACAAACTTTCTCTAATTACCCTGCTGTCATACTCACTATGTACTAACAGCGATGCTGATTTCATTCTGCTATATTTTTATTGCAATATTTACAGGTGAACACACCTGTCCTTCTGTTTCTGATGACGAAGAAGAATGGGTGATCTGCCATGACCTGTGGGTACAGTACCAGAGTCCTGGTCAGGGCAATCATTCCTAACAGATAGAAAGGAGGCGAGAGTTACATAGTTGTTACTCATCGAGAGTATTTTGTGAACTAGAAGCTAATTGAGAACCATTCCAACCAAACAATTAGTATGGAATTTGGAAAGATTTTTTAGATTTCAAGAAAATAAAGAATAGCATACCTGACCCAACAGCTCCCTCAGCCCCCTCCTCTGTCACCTCCAGGTAGGCCTTCTGCACTGCCTTCCCAATGTACAGATCTTTGCCGTCTGGAAAACACAGACAAATGCCCACAGCTCACACAGTTGATCGAAAGTAAGAGAAAAGTGACAATGTTGACTCTCAAGTGTATATACAGTGATAAGAGGAGAACATGCTAGATTACATCGAGCAGCACCTTCATAAGACATGATGTCTGCATAGAGAAAGAATTTTATTTAAACAATTATTTCTCCAGTGATAGGAATCGTTTTAATCTCCCCACTTTTATCTACCTCCCTGCAAAACAGACTTCATCCTTTGCTTACATCATGGACTGAGTGTGTTTTAGCAGATACCAGACATGCTCAGGTCCTACAGACTATTTTACAAGGTAAACCTGTCTTGATCTGGTCAGAATAAACTTATTTTCACTGCTTCTTCAATGTTACCACCACTTTAAATTTCTAATAGTTATCTTTAACAGTTTAACTATAACTAATTTGGTATATAAAATTATATATGTGGCTCTTTCTGCATCTATTTCTAATAGATGATGTGACAGCGCTGACCTGCCCACGCAGAGCCATTTACCTTGGTTACCTTAGAAACATACCTCTGCTGAAGGCAACTTCTTGCTGCCAAGATGGTGATTAAATAAATGTTAGATTGAATTGTTTAGCTATTTTACTTCTATATGTATCTACATGTTAATTAGAATTAATTGTTTTCAGGACGTGTGTGTTCAGAACTGTGTAAATGCCTGTGTAGATGAAGTGTCACCTGTCATGGCAGAGAGATCAGCGTCATTGGTGAAGATGTTCTTTATTCCCAGCTCCTGTAGGGTGCTCCTCAGGTCAATCTTCTGCTCCACCTTAAACCTGAATAGTGACATCAGTTAGGTGTGCTCATTAGAGATTTGGAATATGGAGGAAAATATAATTTAGACAATCAAAAAAAACAAACAGCGACAGATTAAATAGTTGAAAGTGAAACTCTTTGCTGTGTGCACTATTGCATTTTGAGGCATTTGCTAAAACTATTTTTAAATATTGTGTAATTGTTTCTGTGCAAGACAACACAAATGTCCCCAACAGATAATTTTCATAAAGCTGTGTGCATTAAATTGTATAGAATTCGAGTCCAATAATTCAGATTTGATAGTTGTTTATGGCCTTGCACTCATGAATGAATGTGTCCTGTTTCTAATCCTTTTGTAATATTAATCCGGAAAAAAGGAGAAAAGGAGAGGGAGCAGCATCTTTAAATGCACTTTTTCCAAATTCTGTATAGAAGGAATATTTGTGAAGGTTATATGTTTGTATGCAATAGAAAAGAGCCTTCAATACATCTCAGTGGAATAAAAAAAAAACAACAACTTATACAACACTGCAATTTCCCACACTTAAAAATACTTAATACTGCAATTAAGTATTTTTAATTTAATTTTGTATCCAGTTCATGCAAAGATACCACAACTTAAATGGCATCAATCCAGCATGGACATAAGCATGATATTTTAAAAATGCTTTGTGGGTTTCACCTCTTACCTGGGAAGGTATACTTCCACTTTCTGTTGCTTAACATTGTTAGCCCACTCCTCCAGCAGTGGTGCTTTGATGATGGGCTCCAGGGAAGCCAGCGGTACCTCCTGTCGAGGCAGAATGATCATCATAGACATGTCCTCTCCCTCATAAGGTATCTCCAGAACCTGATATACACCACCAGCTTCCTGGGAGCCATCGCTGAATTCGCCTGATTAAGAGAAGGAATTGGATTGAAAAATATGTGCTTGTGTGAAGCCAAGAATACACACATTTGCCTCCGGTAATGTGTTTGTAAACATCATTCAGGAGGAACATCCACAAAAGCATACTGTGGCACATTGATTGACTGTATTGATTACAGTGTGGTAATTTCCCTGATGCTTTAATTAAAAACCACTTGCGCTTAAACTCCAAAATTTTGGTTACAATTGGTTGGAAACTGATTGCATACATACTAACTTCATGTAGTCAGCGAGTGTTGACAGTGCTCTATTACAATCCCAGAAACAATTCCAGCTAACCAGGGAAGGATTGTGTCTTTGAGTGCGACTATAAATGGATTTTATAACCCTGAGGTGCATCCTTGACCAACTTGTGCGCTTATATCTAATTAAGCAAAATGTAAGGAATCCACCTAGACTTTAAATCCAAACACAATAACATTATACTCATATTTTGCAGCTTAAGATGAAGATTGTTAGGAAAAATGACAAAAAACAGCAATTATCATCCTTCCTTATCTTTTTGCTCTGGGTCGCATTTGCTGATGCAAATTTCGGCAGCTATGCAGCGTCCCAAAAACACTTTACTTAACCATTATGACTGTGCTTGAAAATGAGAAAGTAAACACAGCCTTCTCCCTGAAGACCTGTCCCTGTTTTACAGCTTTCAAACACACAAATCCACACATGCAGCACACTCAACACACACATCCTCTTGATCCACAGTGTGGTGTGTAGGTGTATGCCAGTATGCAAATGTGCAATGTTGTTGCCGTCTTACAGATGGTCACAAAATATCTGAAACACACCAACTTTAGCAGCAGTAATAATATCATAACCCTCCAACACTTTTTTTAGACAAACAAAAACACGAAAAACACTTTAATTATAAGTAGAAATAGTTTCATGCAAAAGATAAACACAGAAATGTGTTTAATGTATTTTATCAAATTATTTTCAAGCTACTACAGACTTTAAAAAAGATGCTCTGCATGTTAACAAGTGAAGAAAATTTTATATGAATATTTTAGAATAAAAAATATTATTTCAGATACCCTCCGAGCTGTAAATCAGTTGGTTCACATGGAGTACAACCCTACAAATGCATGCACACACAGACACACACTTACCATAGTAGAAGTCTCCCTGCTGATACATCATGAGGGTCTGAACCTCAGAGCCGTCATCTCTGCTGAAGGAAAAAGTCCTGGTATTCTCTGGCCTGAACTGGTTTTTCCAGGAGCCTCGGAAATAGACAGCATTCACCAAGGTCAGGCGGGTGACACTGTTAAAGTCCTCGGCTGACAGCAGAGCTCGGATCTTACCTGCACAGAGCGATTTGTAGACGGAATCAGAATCTACATTTGGTTTGTTTGCATCTACATAAGTGCAGCTTTTGAAATCAGAGCAAAGACGGATTTGTGCACTTAAATGTTGAAAATGTGATTAAACAAGCACTAACATGTCTTCTCTGACAAGATTAATTTGAAACATAAATGTAAGGTGGCGCTGACACAGTATTATTCCCATTCTTCTCTATGTTCCTCTCTTTCAGACTCACTTTCTGTATGGTTCTCCACCCAGTTGTTGATCTGCTCAGCAACGGCTGACGACTCGCTGAAGTCCACCGTTTCCACTTCGGCACGAAAGTATTTTCTCATCATGTGCAGAAACTCGGGATTAAAGGTGACGCCTTCCTGAAGGTAAAGGCTGTTGGCAAATCGGATAACGCAGTGGGCATCGTCATCCGAAATAGCCTCGGTCAGGTTCTGGAGCAAAGAAAACTCCACCCCTAGAAAACAGAATGAGACACACACAGAAACATTTGCAAACCTCGAGTAGCTTTTAATGCTGAAAATGTTCAGAAATGCTAGCTGAGGAACTCAATGCAGTAATCTAAGTTGCTTCAATTTTCTGGCAGTTAACTTAACTGATTGATGGATAAATAATTTCATCTGTACTTGGATTAGTTGAATTTTCGTAAAATGTATTATTATCCTGCGATGGACTGGTGACCTGTCCAGGGTGTACCCTGCCTTTCACCTGAAACAATGCTGGGATAGGCTCCAGCTCACCCCGCGACCCCTACCGGGAACAAGCGGTATAGAAAATGACTGACTGACTGACTGTATTATTATCATTATAATTTTCTCTAGATTTTTATATGTTAGTGCTTGAAAGTCTTATATTTTCAAGTAACTAATGAAACTGGCTGTTGGATAAGAAATGATGGAAAAGGTATATATGTTTCTAATAGCTGGGGTCTCATTGGTGTCTTTATTCATAATTTTAGCAACATTTCCTGTTTTTAGAGATTTGGTTGATTTAAAATGTTTGTACAAGTAGTGGAAATGAACATGATAGATAAAATGGTTTCATCTGAAGTATTAGACACAAAACAAATAAAACTTTGGCGCCAGCCTCAGGTGAGTTTCCCAGCATACCTCCCAGGTAACGTGGAAATCTAACACCTCCCGTGACTAAAAGGACGGAATATGTCAGAAAATCTCTTGCAGTTTAATTTACAAGAGTTTAATCATGACAACTTAGTTAATTCCACATGATTGAACTCTCTGGCCTTTAAAAGCAGGCTTTAATGTCAAGTTTTTGACTTGGGAAAACTGCCTTCAGAACTACAGAAGACACACTGGAAACATCTAATTTGAATGGAAAAAGCTTCTCAAGAGGGTTCAAGCCTGACATAAATTTGGTTAAAATAAGCCAAAATGATCTTTTTTCGGAATATGGATTCCTTCTCTATCCCCACCTGTGATTGTGATGCATGTGAACCTGTGTTTACCTGGCAGCAGGTGGCTAAATCCAACAGTCTTTCGAATCTCCTCCAGTGAATCCCCCCTGGCTCCCAGCTCCACCATGCCCAGGGCAATGGCCACACTCAGTGGGGAAAAAATTATGTTTTCTTGACCCCCCGCTGCCTGCAGCCGGTGGTACAGTCTGACGGAAAACTCTGATGTAGTGTCCTCTGGAATGTCCGCCGCCCGGCAACCGTAGCTCGGCAACAGGATGGAAAGGAGGAGGAGGAGCGGGGACAAAACGTCCAGGATCAACATTGCGGCACAGACCACAAAAGCTGAGTGAAAGAGGGATTAGTGGAGTGAATCAAAAAGAAGGAAAAATGCAATATGAGGGTGGAAAGTGTGGGAAAAAGGGAGAACAAGAAAAGATAGAAAAAATGTAAATAGAAAAATAAGAAAAATAGAAAGTAAAGATGGATGGATGAGGTACAGGGTTCAGGGAAAATAGTAATATGAGGGGGATGGGCAGTCAAAAAGATGTAGAAGGAAGAAAACCAGATGGATCAGAGAAGAGATGTGATGACAGGACATGATTGGTAGAGAAGGGGATTGCATTCAGGAGAAGGGAGAGCAGGAAAGGGAGAAAAAGAGATGAAGGCAGAGAAGATTATTGCATAAGGTGGAATAATGGACAAGAGAATTTTTGGAAGAGACAGAAGGATGAAAGAGCGCAGGGATGTGAAATATAAAAAGGAAGAAAACAGAAAATATCTGTCAATCATTGTGCAAATTTAACCTACAACATTACAAAGAGCAACTAGTTGAGTAAATCACCTGTGTTTTTTTTTTTACTAGTTAAGTTATGTAGGACAGAACATAAATGGCAAAGACACAATGGGTTGAGGATGACAGTTTGTAGAAAGAATGTGTGCTAACCTTTTCCTATATACGTATATGCTGAAACCTATCATCATAAATGGAGGGGGCTCTGAAAAGATCTGCATTTTGTCCATCTACACTTGCCTCCTCCGTCCGTGCTCTTTGTTTTTCTTTCTCCTTACCTACCTTCTCTGCCTCTTTACCTCCCTACACTTACAAGGAAAAAACACACACTCTGCCATGTCTCTGGTGCTGTTGTTGCCAAGCAACTTTGTTTTCTGCTGGCCAAGCATACAAAAAATAAAATAATAAAAAAAAAAGTCAGTGATAAATGGCAAAACATATGGAGAATAATACTGACTACAGATCCAGTGATAAAGATACAACAATAACATTGTTTTAGCTATTTCTCTGCTGCTGGAATAGTAGCTTGTGAAAGGATCCAATTAGCAGGCCTGGAATCTGCTGGCTAATGCTGTATGTGTGAGATGGCAGGTGACTGAACTGTCAACAACGTTAACAATGGGAAGCAGGCAGAAAACTAGCGCCCCATCCTGTTGTGTCTGTCCTTTCCTCTGCTCTGGCATGCGACAAACAGTTTCTCTTCCCAAACTGACCCAGTCTACTACTGTTCAGCAGAGAGATGCATCATTTCTAAATCTGCTACAATTTTCCTATTGTCCACAAATCCCATGACAAAACTCTTTATTTAGATGCATTGTGTGTTTATTAAAAGCCCGATGCAGATTGCTGTGGCACAGATCTCCGCTCTCAAAAAACATTAAACACACATTAGTTGAACTCTGTGACTGTCTACAATAACACTGTCCTTCTGGAGTGCAAAGCTAACCAGAGCACAACTACATAAACTTTCAAACAATTACTGAATTTTCCAGTTTCTTTGCTGTTTGCAAAGGCTGCAGTAGCCAGATAAATGCCAATCCTTATGATAGGCTCACACTTTTAAAACTGTTGAAGGTTTTGAAAATGGCTTGGGGCTGAAAAGCAGTACTGAAACATTTTCAGAAAAGCTAGGAAAGTCAGGAAATAATAATGAGCCAGACAAATACTTGGCTTACTTAAATTAATTATGCCAGAAAAAATCAACAATGTGAGACAGCTTATTAGCTTTTCATCAATTAGTGTCCTGACAATGTGCTTTTGATGAAACTGCTAGCAGGATTTGCATCTGTTGAAGTTGGCTCGATAAAAATTTTATAAACTTTACAAAGTCAAATAGTGACACATTAAAACACGTCAGTCTTCCTTGTGTACACTTTTCTGTGTGGCTATTTGCCTTGTGATCAGATTTGCATATCTTAAATACAACTAAAAAGATGTGACTTCAGTATTTTTAACAATTAATTCATTAGACAAACATTCAATATCTCACTTGTGCAGCCAAAATCTAAAAAGACACTCCTAATCTGTCTCATAAAATAGTCCCCTGCTAATTGTGATTTTGTTCTATTTGAGCTGGATTTGCTTAAAAAAACCCATTAAAACTAATTTAAAGTATCCAGCAAAAAAACAAAAAAAACCCAAACAAACAACAATCACCTATCTAGTAGTAGTAGTATGTACTTTGATGCATTCATTTATTATGTGTTATGTAAAGGTTATCTTTGGAAAAAGCCTTGCTACACAATAAGAGTAACTTCATGAGACTTATAAAAAAACAAAAAACAAAGAACAAGAAAGAAAGATTTCACTCAAAGTCGTATGTATTTCTGTCAGTCATGTACCTTGGCCTGCTCTCAAATGTCATGTTGTTAGTCAGACATTGTATGAAGATGGGGAGAGGGAACCACGGAGGAGGTTGTAGATGCAGGTAATGTTTCTGACCTTCTGAGCTGTGGGAACTGAACTTTCCAGAGACAGTCACTCCTGTTTTCTGTAAGGAAAGCCTCACCAATGCAGCTGAGCCAAGGAGAGTTTTCTAAAGCACAATTGCGTGTGTGTGCAAGTGTGCATGTGTGAGTGGATAGCAGCACCATGGGTGGCTGGCTTTTACTTGTAATGCTGACACCATTCTGACCTTTGGAGTTGTGGCACGCTGTCTGCAAGAGGATCCTGTTTTGCCAGCTTGGCCATTGGGGACTATTAGCGCAACTTTGGCGCCAGCCTCAGGTGAGTTTCCCAGCATACCTCCCAGGTAACGTGGAAATCTAACACCTCCCGTGACTAAAAGGACGGAATATGTCAGAAAATCTCTTGCAGTTTAATTTACAAGAGTTTAATCATGACAACTCTGTTAATTCCATATGATTGAACTCTCTGGCCTTTAAAAGCAGGCTTTAATGTCTCTCTGTAATCCTAATTCTCAGACAGAATAGATCGGCAGTTGACATTTCGACAATTAAAACATGACGTCATCCAAAGCCGCAAGATGTACATAATCCTTACTGCCATTTAAACCCGACACCTTCAGGCAGCATGCCTCTGGGGCCAGGGGAATACACTAAACATGAAGACCCTCATTCATGTTTCAAATCCACAGGTACGCACCAACACACCAACACTTAGAAGTTTCTGCACAGAACTGCAAACTGCGGTTACCAAGGCAACAACAAGTGACAGGCATTTTTAATTTTGCCAAGCTGACAGGGAGACTTTTTACCCTCAAAACATATCACACTTTTTCTACACAGGACAATAAACAGTTTTCTCTTTTCATATGTACTCAGCATTTTCCATTTCTAATAACTTCTCTGCTTGCCAGATGTTTGCACATCAGCTTTAGCTTTCTAACTAAACAACCTTTGTAAACACACACACACTCAAGATGCACAATTGGGACTGCATTTGAAATTGTGCAAAAACAAGATAAACCTCCTGCCTGCTTATTCTTTTCTCTCAAATGAGAAAATAGAAAAATTCCCCCCAGTAGCATCTTCCTTTTCATACTCACACTTCCAAAGTGCTGAGGCTTTGACACATTCTGAAATGCTAACATCCTATTTCATCAAGGACGGTTCCTCTGGGGATACACTGCAGAGAATGATGTCTATGATCATGACTGACCTAGAAAAACCTTATATTTCTGCAATAGGTACGCTTCATAAAATGTAGTCTTGGTATGATTTCACTGTGAATGTTTAACTTATGAAGAGCTTTGCAGTACAGCTATAATGGATTATGATTATCATGCATGGGTTATCTTTAGAGATGCCATAAGGGGCTACTTCAAATTTTTACTTTATCTGAGTCAAATGCAAGAAGACACATGCATACCAAGACTAAAAGTGATTAAACTTAAATAAAAATCACATCATCAATCTTAAATCACTAATGTCTATGAGGGCTGTTAACTCGCTCTGTTTTTCCAGTCCCCTTACCAGGCAGTGTACATATAGGTGGTTCTTTTAATTTGACATATTTCCCTAAACATCTATGTCAGTCTCCATTATAGCACAAAAATAATTAAATGTGTTTGGTGGATTATTTATTCGTTGTTACAAGACAGCTTGAAAATAAATCTAATTCCACTGGAAAGAGCGTAAAATTCCTTTTTAAATGGTGCCACGTTTGTAAAGAAATTGCATTTGTGGGATGGCCAGCATAGTTGAGTTTGTGGGTTTCACTCATGGAAAACTTGCCAATTCTACTCTGCCGAAGTCAAACAGCTTTTCAGCTATCGACGTGTTGTTGTCCATTGGATTGCATATTGAAGTCTGAAAACATGCTGATGAGGTTTGTTAAATGAATAATTTCTTTAATTGTCAGTTTGCCTTGTTTCTTCAAACTTCAATAATCCAATCCAGTAAATGACACCAAACAAGGGTCAATAACAGCTGTTTGGCATTAGCAGAGAAGATTTGATTAGTTTTTCATGGACAAAGTCCAACTATTTAACTTTAATGCACATCCCACAAATGCAATTTCCCTACAAAATGCAGTGCCATTTAAAAGGGGAAAAAACAGGCTTTCCAACAGTTTAAGATTTATTGCCAAGAAGCATTGTTACAACCAAGAAATAAATCACAAATTTACTTGCTTTTGTGCAATGTTTTTATTGTGGTTTTTGATAACATACCTGTCTCAGCTACTGTGCAAGCACTGAGATTTAAAACAAAAAGAGGAACAGAATATTTTACAAAGCTGCTACCCTAAACTTCAGAAACTTGAACCCCATGAGGAAGAAGAATGGATTAACTTCATATTGTGGTGGTAATTTTTATTACAAAACACAATAAAATGGATCAATTCATCAATGAGGCTTTCCTGCTAGCTTGTGCAAGCTGTTGCACATGGCTAACTAACATCTGCTTCCTAGCTAAATGTATTTCATGTAGAGGTGAATTTTGGTAAATAATGTTTATAGTTGTAGTTTTACCTGAAACACTGCTGGGATAGGCTCCAGCTCACCCCGCGACCCCTAATGGGAACTAGCGGTACAGAAAATGACTGACATGACTGAGTTGTAGTTTTATAGCATGATGTTTGAGGATGAGGTGGCTGTTACACACTTTCATTTTCCTAGCAACAAATGAATGGGATTTTACTTTCTGGTGCTAGCAACATTAGAGTTCTCAGGAAGAAATTACTAAAAATTACTTAAAAAAAAGAAAGAAAAAAAAATCAGCAGCTGCTACTGGTTAAGCTAACAACTGATTTCAGAGGTTCTAAAAAGTCACCTGCACATAAATTGTACTCTTACAAGGTTTTAGGAACTGGTAAACAACTTCAACCACAATGTGGGAACTGTGTGAAAAACTTTTCTTGTTTCAATAAGAATTAAGAGGATACGTAGCAGCCAGGTGAAGCTAATGAAATACACTTGATTAACATCAGCAGGAGTGAGCACCTCTTTAACTCTATAAACGCAGACATTTTTGCAGCTTGTTGGTTTAGCAAATTTAAGTGTATGGTAATACAATAGCAAAGAGGAAAGACAGCAACATTATTTTAGAGAAGCAATTAATGCTGCCTATCAATCTGGGAAGGATTTTAAGACTTTTACTAAACAATTTGGACTCCATAAGGAGAAATCCTTTTTTTTACTTATAGAGAACACATTCACACAGCTTCAGTTATGAAGTTATTTCTGAATGACCCACAAGATTTCTGGAACAATGTCCTTTGGATAAACAAGGCCAACGTGGAGATGTGTGGTCATAATGCATGTTTATACAAAAGTTGAAAACATTCTGCTTATCTAGTCCAATGGGAGAATGTGATTTTTTGGTAGTAAATATAAACAGCATTTTATTTTACTTATACAGCTCTTATAACAACTGTAGTCAAAATTTCTAGCCAAAGGTTTTGGGATAGATTAAAACAACATGGTATAGTGTCATTACTGTCACTGTATACAGTGTGCGATGACAAAAAACATCAAAAAGATGCAAACTCAAAGGATATGACTAACAAAATGAGTAAACAAAATCAGAGCTATGAAACTGAAGCTGCCAAATAGAATTCAGCTATCAACAACTAATAGCATTTTAATTAACTGGTATTTTTTCACTTAATATAGTCCTCTTTGAAAACAGACCATGACCAGTTGTCGAAGGTACAAATTGCGTTGGTGGACGTTCTGCCAGAAGATATTTAAAGCTTATCAGTTTTCCCTGCATAGGCTGCTGGTTGCAAAGAATTCACACAATAAAAATGTATCCTTATTTGTTTCAGTTCAAACACATCAGGATTAGGTTAATTCAAGGAATGCAATAGTTAATAGTTTAGTCTTTTTTTTTGTTAATATACAAAGATCCACTAAATAATACCAATAGAAATAAAAACTTACACTCTACTGATTTCAGAACTAGCTTGTTTACAGCTTGTATTTGGGCAATTCCATTAATTATATCATGAAAAGGAAATCTTAATCAAGTGTTAAATTAATTGAGAAGTCAGCATGCACTTTGTGCCAGCATACACAAGACCGTTTGTGAAGAGAGAAACCCTGATGTATTGCTAGTGCCTCAGAATCTTGCTGTGGATTTGCATTAGAAATCAGACTATAATGAAGCTGACTGAACTTATTTACTATACTGGAGACTGTTATAATATTCTATCTACAATTAAAAATGAGAACTGCTCTTCAGTAGTTCTCTATTAGCCATTTTTTTGCTATTAAACCCTAATCTTGCAGTATTCTTGTTACAGAGGAAATAACCTTTGTGCAGCCCTTCCTTAGAACTTATCCACATCACTGATAAATAAGGACTATGTCACATAGAACTTGACTTAAGTCCCAAGATAGGCTCACTGTGAGCTCCAGAGGGAAAACAACCCTCATTATAATTACTGTTACACCCAGAGGGAGAAAGAGAGAGACAGCAAGAAGACGAAAAGATGAGCAGACACAAAGGTCAACAAAAAACAGGAGAATATTAATTAGAAGTTTAGCAAAAGATACAATAAACAGATGGAGATGTATGTGCGTCTCTGTATTGTTTGAGAGTATCAGAGTTTAAAGGGGGAGTTCAGAAAGGTGATCCTGAATAAAAAGCCAGGTGAGGTGGGTGAGATGGAAACAGGAGGAAGATATTAGGGAGATAATAAACTTCTCTGGCTTCAGCTGCTTGCTTCAGGCCGTGGATTGTTTAAGCGTGGAGGTGTGAAAACTAAACAATTACAGGAGACCAAGTTTAGTTTGTGTTGTATGTGTGTATGAGCTAGTTGACTAAAACAGAAAAGTCTGAGGAAGAGGAAAATACGAGTATGGGCCTCTTTTTAGAGCAGCGATCAATGTATATTATAATGGAAAAAGCACAAGACTAAACAGGAATATTCTAAATAGATGCAGAAAATATGGATTTGTTATTGAACTTACACCTGGAGAGATAGAAGTGTTTGTTTTGCACATTGATTGTATGAAAAATGAACTATTTCACTTGTACTCCAAACACAGATCTTACTCTGTCACTCTCATCTCTTTCTCGAGACACTCAGCTCGCCCTTCAAAATCAAAAGTCAATCTAAATATCGATTCCAGAGTACATGCAAATTTTTATTAGCGCATGCACTGCATATTAAATTAGTACAATTTTGACTGAGGTTCTGCAGGGATGTGCAAGACTTGCATATAAATCGATCCATCATCTATCTCTGTTTCATCCTGATGAATGTCGCAGTTTCAGTCTATTCCAGCAGATGACAGGCAAGAGGCAGAGTTCCCACTGGACAGGCTGCCATAACAGCACTAAGATATACTTTCCAATTAACCTAACATGCATGTCTTTGGATTATAGGAAAAAGCCAAAAAAGGGCACAGGGAGAAAATTCTAACTCCACACAGACAGGCACCCAGGAAAACCAGAATGCCTTTGAGGGGGTAACGGTGCTATTTGTATTTGTTTTAAAACGATCATTTTCATATTTTTAAATATAATAATGTCAAAGGTTAAGATGTCTTATTTTTCTGATAATACATTTACCCAGAGTCTTTGCTACAGCAGAATGTACTGGGGACAAACTTGCAGCTTGCATGTGCAGGTGGTATGCTTTTCTCTGTGGGTTTACCTACCATGCAAAGACAGCTAGAAAGAGAATAAAGAGAGAGAGAAAAGTAATTTATCTTCATTTCTCGTGCTTTTTTTCCAACTTTTCCTTAGAATTAATTAAGGTAGATGGTGACTATCCTTTTGCAGCATGTTTATCGGGCATGTGTAAATTATTCTTTAAATAGGAAGTAATTTTAAGGCCAATATCAGTGTTTTCAGTCCATTCGGTAACTATTTGGAAAAAAAAAGAAAATAAAAAGCATTTTAGAACAAAGCATTTTAACTTTCTGTGTTAACCCTGCAGTGCTTTAACACATAGGTTTACACAACTCCTTGGTGCGGCACGTTGACACCCAGGCAGTTGCTTCTTCTTTCTCAGCTCATTTGGTTTTGCTTGGATGATTTGGAAGACATTTAATTATTGAAATGCAATTAATGCAGCATGCTGTGAGAAAAGGCAGAACACACACACACAGGCACTCACACTGTAGGCTGGCAGGGAGCAAACAGCTGGCTATCAGCAGAGATTAAGTAGAGATTCAGATGCATATGCGATTAATTCGTTGGGATTATGATTTAAAAGGATATTCTTTCCTCCTGAATACAAAATAGCGACTATAAACCTAAATAGGGATTTAAAACGTAATTTTCTAGGTGAGTAGAGATAAACAGAGGTGGATTGAAATCATGAGACATGAAGAACATTGCTTTGTGAGCTGCATGTTTTGCACGACCAATATCATATTCAAGACCGTTTAATTTTATAACAAACACCAAATGAAAAAAACAAAAACAAAACAAAAAAACCTTTTGCTGCATAATGATCCCAACACAAGTGGGAGAATGTGTTTTTTTTGTTTTTTTGTATTTTCTTCATTTTGAATTCCTTGAATCTGAATTTCTGAGCTGTGTTGAACTGCATCATACATCAACATTTTACTATGTACACACCTGCATGAATAACAAATAATGTGTTTATGTATTTGTGTGTGTAGGCTAGTGTGGGGTGGGGATAAAGTAGGACCAGGCTACAACAACCTGCCTCGTTAGTTCACTCGCACATTCTATTAATGCGCCGTTGCCTGCATTTCAAGGACAAGAGGCTCATCACAACGACTAAGCTGGTTTCAGTGGGAGAAAAACAGGAAAAGCAACGCAAATCGGGAAATAAACCAAACAGCATTTGGTGGTGGACACATGGACAATGGCTTCAATCGGTGGGCTTTGAATGCATTTGCCATTGCGTTTTTTTTCCTGCCCTCTTAATGAAAACCCACACGTGTTGATTACGGCGTTGTAATACCTTAATTCAAAATCATTAAATGCCACATCACACCTACGCATTCCTACACCTTTACGGGAAGTTATTCTGTGGAAAAACTAAGTACAATCCTTTTAGTCTAATTAAGCTATAAGGTTGTTATTCTGTCATGTCAGTTGGATAAATGGATACAGACGTTCTACCAGAACCAGCACGATAATAATGGATAAATCGGGTCTTACCGATAAAAGGTGTAAGGTTGGGATGAAGGGATGTATGGATAAGCGCTGTTTCTCTCTGCTGCTCCCATCCGCAGTTCACTGCTTGTTAATTTGTCGCAGACCCCGCCCCCTTCCCGCCGATTGGTTCAATTATAGTTGTCCAAAGAGTATAAACCTCAGATAAAATAGGTCACTGTTTCCCGTTTCTACATTTGCTAACGTTTTTAATAAACTTGCTTTATCACTTCACACAAACCGCTTACATCTTACAGCATTTAAATGTTCTTAAAGGTGACCTGATGGTTTCTTTAAGATTATTCAAAGGTGTGTTGAAGATTAATAAATTACGATTATTACATTTACGAGAGCGGTCGTGCCCGTATATTTATATACTTATCTTTCCATGATTAAATTGGGTTACTACAGCGGTTAGCAATTAAAACGAGACGATGCTCCATACGTGCGCCTTATAATTGTAGTTTAAAGTGGTATCTATCTTGACGTATGTAACAGCAGTGTCGGTGCCCCCCACCCCCCAAAAAAGTTAATTTCACACAAGAGTTCTTCTCCCTGAATTTTCTGTTGTGCGCTTTCCCAAATTAATAAACAAAAACGCCTGTTTTAAATCTGCTGATAGACAGAAACATTTTTAGACTTAAAACACGGTAGTCCGGATCCTTTCTGGGATTTGTAGTTTCTCTGCGTGCCCTTTCTCTGACTTAACTGAAATAAAGGACTACAAACACCCTCGAGTGCTGCACCTCTCAGCTGCACCCAGCCGGCTTTTAACGACAATGAGTCAGGCACAAAACTCACTTTCTGACACAGTAGCTACCACAAGAGAAGCAAATAACGTAATAATTCATTTATGCATTTATTAATTAAAGTTTTAGTCCAGCCAAGTCAGCGACATGCATTCTCTTCCATCATTTTCAGGTGCTTGTCAGCTAACAATTATTTGAAGTGTTTTTATTTATTCATCAATTTAATTGAGGGGATATCTGAAATTAATCGCAAAGTAGGGTCAGAGACCGACATTTGGTTTGTCAGAACAGTTACTGACACTCCTCCATAATCCTGTAGTTTATTCTAATAATCATTGGAAAGTTTGGCCTGTGATATAATCATTCTGTCAAATTTATGTTAGCAACTTAACCTTTACTCAGCATTTATTTGACAAAAATCTAATCAAATATAGGTCTTTGATGTATAAGCAACAAAGATAATTCATGCATGACATTTTTCATATAATAAAATAACAAAAATGATTGCAAACGTTTTATTTATTTTCATGTTTCTATCTATCTTATAAATATATATATATTACAGAAATGTATTGAGCTACATTTTTGTATAGAAATGACTCTTTTTCCCACCATATGAGTTTTTTTGATGTTGTAATATAAATTTGAAAAACTTTACCAAATTTTTTTTATACACTGCTGCTTTTTATTTATTTTTTTATTAATATTGCTTTCATTGCTTATTTGTCCTGTTTCACCTGTACTATCTCACTCCCACCCGCATGAATGCCCTTAGTGTTGTGCTGCTCCTCCTCTCTGTCACTGATTAAACAGACTGTGGACAAGTCAGCTGCTGTCACCTCTAACTGGCCAAATACTGATAGGACACCACATCAATACATGAAATTCCTACTCTGTTATTCCTGCATCTGTGAGGGGCTTTTACAGAGAATGCAGTCATCAGCACAGTTGCTTTTACTCAGGTAGTCAGTTATACTGGACATATTTAAGCTATGACTAAGAGTTGTACCACTCCATGTGGAAATAATACTCAGGTTTTTGTTTTATCTTCATTTACCAGTTGTTTTTCTTTAATGAAATACTAGATGCTATTTATACTTTTTTATCTAATTATTTTAATTTTCCTTGAGTAATACTTTATCATTTGCTTGTATGGATTTATTCCTTTTTAATTGTAGTAAAGAATACAAAGAATAGAGTTGTGAAAAAAGCCCAACCTTTATCAATTCTGTTTTTAGGATAAGCGAGACATGAGGTAAATACAAGCTCAGATAAATAACACATGACTAAACTGTTATATGTTACGTGTTATGTAACAAGACGCAAGCCAAAATGCAAAAACCTTGTGTGAAAAACTGCATTAGACGCTTGTTGAACCACCTCCAGCAGCAATAACTTTAAGTAATCATGTCTTCAATTATGTCATTAGGCTCTCACATTTCTTTGGATAAGCTTTGGCCTAATTTTTGGTAACATTACTTAATTTTTATTGAGGTTTGCATGCGTTCAGTTATGCACACCCCTTTGAAGACCCAGTGCAGTATTTCAGTCAGAATGAGGTTTGATTAGATTATTGCAATGTCTTGATTAGTTTCTTGTTCAGCATCTCTTTTGTACAGCTGTTGCTGTGTCTAGGATCATGATCCTGCTGCATAGTTTAATTTTAGCCAGGGTTTAGTTGTCAGACAGATGGCTTCACATTTGGCTCTAAATTACTTTTTCATACAGAGGAGTTCAAGGTTGAATTAATTGCTGCAAAGTGTCCCTATCCTGTGGCGGCAAAACAAGCCCAAATCATCACCCCTCCACTTCTGTGTATGAGAGTTTGTAGGAGGTGATTGTGGTCATATGCTGTGTGTTATGACCAAACATTCATGTTGGTTTTAAGTTCCATCATTCATGTAGTTTTAAGAGTAAATAGGTTTCTACTTGAAATCTTGACACTGGCTTCCAGTTAGTCACAGAATAGATTTTAAAACCCTTCTGATCATTTTCAAATCCCAGAACGGTTTAGGCCCAGAATACATCTGTGATATGTTCAGATAATATAAACCTAGCAGAGCTCTTAGATCCAAAGATTCTGGTCAACTAGTCCAGACCAGAGTCCAGACTATACATAGAGAAGCAGCATTTAGCTGTTATGCTGCAAACAGGTGGAACAAAAGATTAAACTTTCTCCAAATGTAGACATTTTTAAATCCAGGTTAAAAACATTTTTCTCATGTGCCTATGAATGAATTCTGCACGATAACTTTTTATTTTTTATCATTTTAATGTAATTTATAATTTTATTGTGATTCTTGCTGTTTTTTTTCCTGCCTTTAACTATTTCTTAATATCTGTAATGCTTTTGTTTTATGTGAAGGACTTTGAACTGTCCTGTACATGAAATGTGCTATACAAAACCACTGCCTCGTCTTGCCTTACTGTTGTTAACTGTTTAACATGCTAACTAAGCCTTGTGGAGTGAAGCTGCAGCTCTTTGACCTTGGGGTAAACCTGCTGGGATGTTCACTTCTGGGAATATTGGCAGCTTTTTTTTTTTTTAAATGATTTCCATTTGTGAGTAATCTGTCTCACTGTGGACTGATAGACTCTTAACTTTTTCACATTGATGGGCATTGATTTGGCTTAGCTTTTGTAAAACGAATGAAGCCTTGAATATGAGGTATGAAAACTCTACAATGATATTTTCATTGCAGCAGCAGTTCAAGAGTGTGTGTTCATTTATCAGGTATGACTGCTGCCAGTTTTGTCACCGGTGTACCATGTAGAGCTGTGCACACACTGACTATATAGCAATGTGGCTGCTGTATAACATTGTACACATAACTTATCTCTAGTACTATCTCTGCCTGCTTGTTCACCTGTGTTGCTGTCTTCTTCTTCAGATCCTTGTCCGTCCCCATTATGTCAGTCTCCATGAGTAATTGATTGCAGTGAGACTAGCACCAGTGGACAAGCACACACACCAAAGGCCATCGATTAGTCAAGGATGACCGTGGAAAAAGTGAAGAATGAAGCTGACACTGCCTCAGTAGTTTTCATGGCTCCGTTCACAGTGTTATATCCTGTCTTTAACCGGGTAAGGCAGGTAGAGTTTCCGTGGGCAAAAAATGAATGGGTAAATAATTTAGTAAACATGGTCAGTGTTTGATATAAGAGAAGGAATACAAAAGCTGGAAGACATAATGAGTGTTAAATGCTTGACTGAAGTGTCTGTTTGTGACATTTTGTGATGTACCAGAATAGAAACTCAGGGATTTTTCACTATGTGAGCCCACACCTTTCCTAAATAAAAAGAAGAAAGTAGATTCTGCATTTAACATTGTCTTTAATAAATAGGACAGTTGTTGGTGTTTTGGTTGTAAAGGCTTCACTATTCTTTCTTGATATAAGATTTCAGATACGCAACAGTGGCTCCTTTTGCATATTCAGCATTAGCAGTGTCTTCATAGACATGACAGTCACACATGCAGCAGCATGTGTGTTTGTCTTTTATTGCATCTTCTTTCCTTTTTGGTCCAGTCTCAGAGCATTTCCAGCTGCCAACTGTGTTCACTAACAATGGTATTGATGGGCCATGCAACGATCTACATAAAATATTTTGGTTTCTTTTAAATCCAGTGCAGCTGGAGGGCTCAAACATAACACTCAATTATATTAATGTTCCCTCCATCAAGGGAAGTTTGTATTAGCTTTGGTTAAATTGGTTTGTTAGAAGGATTTCTCCAAAAGGTATGGACAGATTTGAAAGCAATTTTTATCAGACCTTAAGCATAGCCTGAATAAGAGAGGATTAACTTTTGATGTTGAACCAGATCAGGGTGTTTTTATTCAACCTTTGCAGAGATACTGTTTAACTTCAGTTTTACACATACATCTCCCCATTTGTTCTACTGAAAGACTTTGTAATTCTCTTTTGATTAACAATATAAGTGATTTGCTTCCAGTTAACCTAAATGATTGGGAGATTTTTCACCAGATGTACCATCTCTCCCAACATTTTTTAACAAATTGCATCCATCTTATCCTAAAGGAAAAAAAAGTGCACATCAGTTTCCATAATCTAGTGTTTAGCCCCAGAGTTATTTTAGGATTTCCACACTTGTTTTATTTATTTTATTTTTCTCGTTATGTTTGCTGTATAAAGTTCATCATTAGATGTGATCTCACATCACAGAGTGAAAAACTGACAAGCAGAACTTTAAAGCTGAGCTATAGAGGATGAGGCTAATACCAAAATATCATCTTAAAGGAAGTAGACTTCAGCTCACATGAAGTTTACAAGGAGAATGGAGCTGAAAGAACTTGACACAGCTCTTCACAATACAATACCTCAGCGTCCTTCTTTGATGTGGTAGGATTATATGCTCCTTTTGAGACAGATGCAAGACCCTGATATGCACTAAGCTGTGAGGGCTATGTGCTGGGCTGCAGGCTTATGTTTTTTTGTGCATTACAGCTTTCAGCTAGAAGGAGTCAATTTATCTGCAGTACACACCTTGGAAGCAGCTTTTCTAGGGATAAAGTTCCCTTTTAGTCATTTATGTTTTGTATAGGCTGCCATCTTTCTTGTGACAACTCTCAATGTTGTATTTACTTTTTAATTTGTGAGATGAAGCGGCTGGGTGAATGTACACTAGTTTTGATAAGTGCTGTCCCCAAAACACAAAAGCTGACAGTGAGTCCTCTGTGTGGCTGTATGCTTGTGCTTCTCAAGGCAGAACTCAGAAGGAGAACTCAGGTTTGACTCAGTGCACCACTATGAAAGAAGCAAAAAATAAGCTATTGTGAGTTGTCAATATGGAAGGTGTGATACTCAATAATTGTGAATTTAAAGAAGAAGAAAGAATTTTATGGTGGATGGCCAACATGTTTTCACTTCAGTTTCTGTGACAACTCTGCCCTTGTTCCATTTTCTATTAGCACAATTAGCCACTAGGGGGAGCTGTTTCCCCACAAATCAACTTCTATTCCTGTTTTCAGACATCCTGCTTTTTTTTATTTATGTAATTGAATTCCTTTTGCCGAGTACAGTGATTGATGGTAGTAATGAATTCACACACACACATCTACATACATACACAGTTTGGCTGAATATTAAATGTACCTCCAGCATGGCGCATCCCAAGTTCTGCCTTAATCTTCGCTTAACAAACTCCACAGTTACGTTAAAGTCTGTGCATACACATTCATACACACACACACACGTAATCAATCTGTGCATTTTCTACATTTGTGATGAAGACATTTGCTTTTCACAGATAACACCGTTATTGATTGCCTCTGTTTCAGTCCCATGGAGTCATTTGCATGTCTGTTGACGTGCTCATCACTGAGGAGTTTAAGATTAGTATTTTTCTTTTCCTCTTGAGAGCCTGAGCTCCAGGAGCTGTAGAAGGTCTCGGAAACACATCCTCAGCATGCTAGCAGATGAAATCAATGATGGAGCCAACTCTATACAGACCATGACGTTAGAGATCTTTTTGTGTGAATAGTGTGTCTTGAACAGATGAATTAAAGTTTCAGTCTAAATTTACTAATTTAATAAAGAACAAAATGGGAAAGTGAAGCTCGCCACTGTTAGTAACTGTGCTCAAATGAATTTTTATTTGCATGTATCATTCTTGTCTTTTAAAATTCATGGATTATGTTAAATACTTTTTGTTGTGTTACTTTTTAAAAGCAGCACAATATTTAAGTCCATCTATAAACTTTCAGTCTCATCTCAGCAGTTTTACAGAAATAGCTGATACTTAACAACATTCATTCTTCAGTCTAGAGGCAAAACTTTGCCTGTGCCACACAAAACCTAAACATGTCTATTTCACTCTGATTTATAGTTTGAAAGCTGTTCTTTTTATAAAATCTTGCAGCTTTTTTTTGGTTCTCATGGCAGCTAAAAACCCAAACTTAAACTAAATCAGACAATATTTATTATTTACTGTAGAATTTTGTGTTGAGAATACAAATAAAAGAGTGTTTTTTTTTGTTCAGAAGATTGTCCAGCTGCTCATATTTTTGTAAGAGTAGCTGCAGAGTGGAACAGTGCACTCCCTCCCAGAGTCTGCACAATCTTCCTGGAGGTCTTTTGAGGTCAAGCAGGGATTTAGATTTGAGCTTCCTTACAATCATAAGAGCAATTCTCAGTCTTTCAGATCTTAACTTGACCTCAACTGTCCCTGTTAATTGACTTTTCTTTTTTTTTCATCTGTAAAGGTAACCATCTCCTGCTCCATTAATATTTTTGTTTTTGTTTAACACTATAAAGCTGCCAAGAGGAGTCTGTTGCTAATGACAGTTTAAAGTTTTGAAATGTGAATGAACCACTTTTACCTAAAAATGATCCTGACATGTTGATTAAGGTTTAATTAACAGATAAAAGTTATTCAGAAACTTTTGCATGAAGCTGTTCTGCTTTTCACTCTGAAACTGTTAAAAGCAAAAGTGAATCACTAATCTTGCTGACAGTGTTAGAAAAATGTTTATTTAAACATGCCAGTTCATCTTCTGCATTCTCATTTATTAACTGTATCAAAGTAACATCCCTAATCATGCAGAAAACAGTTGCACTAAACTTTAAAATGTGCACCTTAAACCTATACAACTAGGGACCTAACTGTTGCCCATTAAAGTTGTTGAAATGTTAGATTTATATGGAAGAGTTGTTGTCCACATGTGCAATATAAAATTCCTGTCCACATCCCTACACACACAAGCACATACATTTCAAACAGAAAGTAAGAAATGTCTCATCTACTTGGCCCACATTGCCATCATTTTGATACAATTCAATACTTTCAGTGAGTCACTGCTTAAGTTACTTACCCAGCGGAGGGCTTAGAGACCAAATCAATTCTAAGGGAAGGCTGAGAAATTAACGTTATGTAACTGCAGGTCTCAAATGCATAGGTTGAAGGTGAAGGCATGTTTGTAAAAAGAGAGGAAAAAAATATTAAAGGACAATAGTTTCTGGGTATCATTGCCTCATAAAAACAGATTCTAAGAATGTTTTTTTTTATTTTCTTTTTTATACACCTACTTGTGTGTCATCCACAGAAACATCACCAGAGTTATCAAGGAGCTGCTAGGCACAGTTAATACTATCTTCAGGAAATACCAGTATGAGAACAGACGGGCAAGTGGATACATTAGGAAGAAAAAAACATGCCTACGACAAAATCAGTCTCTGTGAAATAAGTGGAATTGAAAGGCTGTCTGTATTTATTGGTTAAACACTAGAAGAGTAGGAGAAAGTCTCTGTAAGACTCAAAGAACTTCAGTGACAGACTCAAGACCTGCCTTGAAGATGGAACACGTGACACACTTTCTGGTTTATTGTCTCTTTTATTTCATTTTCACCTTCTCTGTCCTCTGAATTACTTGTTCATCCTTTTCTTGTACATATGTACCCATGTACCGCCAACGCATCTAAAGGTTGTACGCTCACACACCAGAATACACACATAACACAGCACCATGTAAATGCTGGTTGTTTGATCATAGGCACCTCTTCTATCAAATCCACCAATAATTCCCTTGACCCATTTGCTGTAGATTCATGCAGGCTTGATCTCTGAAGCCTGACATTCTCCATACCAGCCAGATCAAAGTATTTCCTGGATCAATCCTAATGTTGTTGCCATGGTTCCTTTGCTATGTGATTGACACGTGTGTCCTTGTGTCTCTGTCACGGTTGTTTCTACAGTGATAAATGTGCATCAGTGTCGACCGGCTTACCCACCAGACCAGCATGATACTGCAGGTCTTCACTACAGTTTTCAGGCCACCTGGGAAGACATACTCAGAAACAAGACAAAATTAAGCATTATAATTTAAAAAGACATTTTATTTGGTCTTAGAAAGTTTATTATTCTATAGATTTGATGGGAGAGCAGGCCATTTGAGTTTCAGACTGGGTGGCTGGAATTGCCAGAAATATTTAACCTTTTTTTTTTGTTACTCTGTTAGTCTAAAGCTAGTGTTTGTTTCTTTCTCTGGATAAGGATACTTTGGTCTAAAAAATAATCACAACTATTTTCCACGTCTTCCAACTCAAAAAATTGCAATTTGAGCGACTCTTTAATCAATAATTATACTTATTGATTATTCAGACAAAAGGTAAAGACTCATATCTGAGAATCTGGATCAAAAGAAATTTGCCATTGTTCGGTAAAAACTTTTGTCTTGTTATTGTTTGTTTCATTTCGCCTTGCACCTGTCAAAATACGTTATGTTCAATAGCAGATGGGTTAAAAAAATGTCAAGAAATCGAGTCTGAAAAGTAAAGCATTTGGGTATTAGAAATGCAGACTGTGTTCACTTTATTTATCATGAGCTGTTGTTGGCCTTCGCTGTTTCATCCAGGTGCATCATAAGCACCAACCGCTCAAGGGAGCAAGAAGTCAGCATCTGTGCTGTTTCTATTTTGACTTCAGTTATGAGCTAGTTGGATTGAATTCCTAACATTTAGCCATGTTGTATGAAAGAATTTCACTTTTTAATATAAACAATAGGTAGTGAAAGATCCAAAATTTCTAGTTTATTAACTGATGGAAGCTTATTAGGAAGTTTGCTTTGTGTCACTTTTTTTCCAGCTTTATTTCTAGAAACCCAGAATATTAACTTCTCTTCATCATAACTCTTCATCAGGTCATTTTGGGGAAAGACTGCCAGTTATGCAATGCAGTATGTAAAGGGAAAATGTATCCTCAGACTTTATTTAGGTTTCACCTGTCATGAAAACCTAAAAAACCCGAGACCCCTTTCTTTAAGGGCACTTTCACACCAGGATAGTTGGGGAGACTTATCTGGGTGGGCGAGGAATTTGGAGAAATTTCACATTGGTTGAGATTGAGATGCACACCTGTTGGAGAATACCAAGAATTATTATGGATTACGGCTTTTTATTGAGGACTTTTCTGGGAATTGAGAGGACAGTGGCGCCAGTAAGTCTGGGTCTTCGATTAGAGTCTGGCCTTGCTTTGAGAACCTGGAAAACGTGAGATGTAATAAAACTGTATGTTTTTGGAACGCACATCAGAGTTCTCTCCTGACTTCTCGTGAGTTGGAAGACCGTTCTCAAATCTTAGGTAATTTGTACTCAATAATTCTCCTTTTGTAACAAACACATTTACTTTTGACTCAAATCAGACTCTTGGTAATTTTTGCATTTACACAACCTAAAGTGGCTTTTCCCTGAATGTGACCAATGTGAGCAGCAGGAGAGGCAGCATGTTAGCAGACATGTTGCACTACGATGCGTTTAGATCACTTCCTCTCTTTGGTCTGTTGGATGATCCATTTGCTTTCACACTGCTACTGAACCGCTCCAGGATTCACTTGCAAGCAAAGTGAGATGCCCGGTTTTAAAGCGGACCAGAGTCTGCTTCTGTGGGCCACACCAGAGAGGCCATTCACACTGCTCCAAACGTACTGTACTATCCGTGAAAGTGGACCAGGGTTTATTTAAAACAAACCGTACAGCACCAGTGTGAATGCGCCATTACGACACATCTACCCTCCCTTTACACACAAATAGATATGTGTGTTTCATATGTCTCTGCTCTCATACTTTAACAGGTTCTTTAATATATTTTATATTAGTCAATACATCCACCAGAGGACAGTGCAAAGATTCTGATAATGTACATTCCTAGAAGGAGCCATAAGAATAGGCAGTGCAGAGGAAGGCAGTGGTCAGTTCTGCCATAAAATACATTGATTCTTCTTATTCTTCTGCTTCTTACCTTTTGCGTGTTGAGCATCTATACTGCCCCACACAGTTTCCCATGGTACTACTCTCTTTGCTCTGTCAGTATAGGCATCCACAAAAGCCCTGAAAAGAAACCCAATTATGTACAGTAAGACGGGACGAAATGCTCCATATTCATCTTTTGTGTAGATCATAAATGGGCTTTTAGAGTCCAGTTGTCTCCTTAAACACTTATTGAAGTGCTGGTGTGTAACTGTAATAGTATGCACATCCTAGTGTTTCAAAATTACATTTGTAAGGAAAATGCATTTCTGGGACGAGCAGGAGAGTTGAGCATGTGGGTTGTTCCCATAAAGAAAAATTACTAAATCTCTGCTAATACCAAACAGCTCATTTTCATACCTCAGGTGCTGACAATCAAGTGCCTGATTGGTGCCTTATAAGCAGCACCTAAGAACACAGACCCATCTACAGTGGCCAGCTGAACTGTAGGATGAAAGTTTAGAGAGGGCATGAAGAACACTAGGCTGACTGCTGTACTGATAGAGTGATAGCTTTTGGTAGAGGCAGTGTGAAGCTGTGGAAAGGCATCTCCCTCATTGGATAAAACAATGCTTGTCATCTTTGAAGGCAATTTATATGCAGAGTGAAATCCAGATGAGATCCTGCAACCAGTGGCAATCCCATATATCCACATTATGGGACCAAACTCTATCCTCCAAGATGGCAACCCGTGTCCCTACAGAACAGGGTTATCAGTGACTACCTCTAGAATTTGTCAATGAAGAAGATGGAATGGCCTGCCAGTCCATCCCATTGAACACTTCTGGGATCAGCTTGGGGATGCTGTCCGTACCAGACTGACCAACACAACCAAATTGGCTGACTTGCCAAAAATTCTGGTTAAAAAATTAGATGCCATCCCACAGCGGTGTGTGATCAAGCTGCTGACCAACACGAGGAACAAGTGTCAGGCTGTTGTAGATGTACATGGTACTTCTCACATGCTACCAAGGCTTGTTTGCTACATTAATATATAGTTAAATTGCAAATATATCTTCTCTCTTTTCAGACTTCAATCATCCAATCTAGTAAGCGAAACCAAACGAGTCAATAGCAGAATAAGCTGTTTGGGATTGGCAGAAAAAATTTGACAAGCTGTTTATGGGTGCCACCCACATACTCAACTCTGATGCTCATCCCACTAATCCCTTATAGATAAAGCCCCATTTAAAATGAGAATAAACAAGCTTTTCAAGGGTAAGAGAGTGATTGCCAAGAGGCATTGTTACAACAAAGAAATAATCGACCATACACAAATTTCCTTACAGTGTTGTTTACTTAGTTGTAGTTTGCATAGAAATTGACAGATTTGGACAAAGTATTCCATCATGAAAACAATGAGATACTATAAATCAGTGTTTCTCAGTCCTAATCATCAGGACCCACTGCCCTGCATGTTTTAGAGGTAACCCTCCTTTAACCTACCAGAATGAAGTGAAAGGCTAGTTATAGGCTTGCCAAGAACCTGATGAGGAAGTAATCTGAATCAGGTGTGTTGGAGTAGAAACATGTTTAAGACGTGCAGGGCAGTGGGTCCTGAACTGAGAAATGCTGGTAGATCAGACTAGCAGGCATGCTTTGCAGACAGCACAGTTTTAATTTGAACTTTTGTTCACATCCAGGTCCTAGGAAAGATGTGAGCAGCAAAACCAGTCCTGTACTCATGTGTAACTAACATTGTGTTTACCTCTTATTAACACTGTGTTTAATGCCTATTGTAACTATTGTAAATATGAGATGTTTGTCACTGTTTGTTCAATGTTCCTGCCTTAGGACAACAGATGCAATTTAGCTTTTGTAGCTAACTCTGGCATATTTACTATGAAGCTTGTGCTTGTGTTGATCAATATGCATTGTCCTAAATAAATAAATAAAAAAAATAAAAAAATAAAAACTGAAATAAATATTTGTTTTACACTTACTGTAATTGAACAGATGTTTTTGATTACCTCATATTTTCAACCAAACATGAATAAAAGTAGGAAAATGTGGAATTCCTTGAACTCTTTGAAAAGAGTCGTAGAAAGTGAAAACACTTTTTTTTTTACCAAATAAAAGAGTTCTGAAAAGGATTTTCAGAAGTGGGTCTCCCCTCAGATTTGCATTGTTGAATGAAAGTGCTTCATTTCCGCTTAGTTGCCCTTGCATTCTCTTTTCTTCGACTGCACCTCTTTCCTTCAAATGCTAAGATCCGTACCAATTTTTCCCCCATTCCAGCAACTTCATTCTTCTCTCTGTATAATAGTGGATTTTCCATGGTGGATTTATGCTGGGCTATTTTGGGTTCTGCACTGGTTCCTGCATGCACTGCTGTAATCCAATTGTGATAGTGTTAATTTTTAAAGCGTTATTATTGAAATTGCTGAGACCTAATTTTCTGATCCTGTCACTGTTGACGACCGCCATAATCATATAATTCAAGTTATTCCAGACCATTAACTCACACACGAGATTGGTCATGGCCACTGAGGCAAGAGGATAGAAGGGAATGTGAGTATTAATGTTGGATGTGTAGTTTTCTGTGCATTCATGCTCATTGTCTATTTGTTTAAGTTTAACAAGCCCTTAAGTTACTTTTTTTCGCTGCCCTTTTGTTGTGTATGTGCATTGCAGCAAGTGACCCCCAGGTGGACATCTCAAAGGCATGTGAATGGCGCAGTAAAGCTCTTGTGGTGTGTATTTTATTTTTATTAAGGTTCAAGTTCACATCAGTATTTTTCAGGGGTTTCAATGCATGAACACTTTTATGAGTGGACTCCAAATACTTTTGTTTTTGTGAACTGTGTTGTTGCTCTCACGCTTTTGTGAACATGCAGGTTGTGCTGGGGAGTTATTGTACCTCACACATATTATGTTCTCTTCTGTCCCTAATCTCTGAATAGAAATAACACACACTCATGTCAGGATACATACAATGAAAGCGCCTGGACTCACAAACACAACTCTTTTTGACTACTTGGTTGCCAGGAAACTTAGTCCGAGTCCTAAAGGGTGAGAGATAATAAAGAATTGTTTGTGTGAGTTTGTAAGTGTGTGTGTGTGTGGCCCATGCCACTGTCTGGGCTGCTGAGGGCAGTTAGTTACCTCTCTGTGGGTGTATGCATGCTGCAGCCAGGGTTGTAATTGTTGATTGCCTCTTAGACATAGCTGGCTTAGACAAACCTCTGCAAGGACACTAAGTTTAGGCTAGAATCGGCTAAATTTCCAACTGATAAGGCCAAGAAACACATACACACACAAAA
>JBAMHW010000009.1:24442291-24463202 GCA_037177495.1 Rhadinocentrus ornatus | reverse complement strand
ACTGCTGGGATAGGCTCCAGCTCACCCCGCGACCCCTAATGGGAACAAGCGGTACAGAAAATGGATGGATGGAAGTTTAAGATGGCAAGATGTGAAAAGTGTTAGATAAAGTATACACCAGCTGTAAAATAATCCAAAAGCATCAGTTTTACTTGTAAGTCAAGCTCGGGCCATTCTGTCTCACAATAGATGAGATTGATCATAATTATTCTTGCATTATTTTATTTATAGAAGGCTTTTTAGTTCTAGTAGGTTGCTCTCCACAGTAATGGTATTCAGATTTATGCTATGCAAAGTATCTGAATACTTTAGCACTGTTGATTAAGGATGCATGAGGTTGTGTTGTATTCATGTGTGATTCAAGCATGTGACACATTTTGTGACACTTCTCACCACCTCATCCTCTTTGTGTTTCACTCCACAGGATGTTAACAATTTTCCACATGCATTCCTTTTCACGGTCCATTGTCGAACCTTTCGAATGGAATGGGGGTGTTCAGCATCGCGGTAACATCCTCTGTGCTGCGTTCCAGCTTCCACAGACTCTTGTCACAGGTGTGTGTTTTTGTGTGCATCAGCAGTGTTTTTTGGCTAAAAATAGAAACCTGACATTTATTAACTAACTCGCATTGTTTGTTCTCTTTGAACTCACATTCTCACTGGAGTGTACAGAGATTCGTAACCTTGCATGTTCATGCCTGTAGTTTCATGCACTATGCTTTCTTTTATAAATCACACTCTCACAGTTCAGATTAAGCATGAGCAGAGATCTCATGCAAAAGAAGAAGAATGATGGAGAAAAACAAAGGTTTGGAAATTAAAGAGAACTTTGAAAAGAACCTTCAGTGAGATGAAAAAATAACTAGGATCAGTCATACGCTCCTGACTTTTCTCTAGCTGGAAATAACTCTGTTTTATGTGTGTAAGTGCAAGAATGAAGGCAGAAATAGACTAAATATATTTCAGAATACACCTCTGTATGGCTTGTTATCACTGGTATGCTCAAAAGCTTATGAACTGTTTGTAATTTTCTCTATTTATACAGAAATACGATCTGTATAATGCAGACGATTTTCCTCCCAAGACAAATTTCTTTACAGGACAATAAAGTATATTTTATCTTTTATCTTAACTTCAGATCATGTGATTTCCATACAGATCTTAAAGGAAGATAAAGAGAACCCAGTAAAGCAAATGAGATTGCACCTGTATGTGAACCTTTGCTTTTAGTCTCTGTGTGAATGTCAAATAGAGCAAAAACTACAACAAAAGGGGACAACTGTTGATCAGTTCTGCACATCAGCTTGGAGGAAGATTAACTTATTTTACCATGCAAAAGTTTTTCAAAATACCTTTTTCCTAATTCAAGGTTTAAAATGTTCCACCACTCTGCTCTTTTCCCTGTAAATCCATTTTTAAATTCTTGCAGAAATTCCTTATAAAAGGAAAAGATGGAAAGAGAGAGAGATGCAATCATGCATTATAAAGAAGAAAAAAATAATCATGTCAAGCAGCTATTTGTATCCTTTAAGAATGGACGCAGACTTCTTGTGCAAATTGCAGCAATTAGCATCAATTATTAAAGTCCAAACAATAAAAAATATGCTTAAAATGAAAGGTTATAAAATACAACGGTTAAACATGCCCTAACTTTTGTTACAGTGTGTTACCGGCAAATCCGACATTTATTTATATTTCATAACTGCAATAAAGTTAATAGGACACTGAGAACACAGCATTGTCCCTGTTCTTGTACATATTAAATAAAGATTCAAGCATTATAACAAATTGATAGATTAAAGTTTTGTAACCTTTTAGAAAATGATGCAACTTTTCTGCAAATTAGGTTTATATCGTTCATCAGAAAACAAGACAGGGTGTTCTTTCCTGTTTCCCTGTCTTAGATTACAAGTAATTTACATTAATAAATCTAATAAGATCTAAAAGTCAATATTTGGTTTGTTTGTGCATGAAGCAACAAAACTAAAGCTTTACAGAATAGAGGACTGAACTTCTGAGTATTCCTTTTTTAATTAGTTTGAACACAAAACTAAATTTAAACTAAATTAATCTAGTTAAAATCACAAGGCGTATGTAGCTGATCAGTATGTTTTTGCATAGCATGAAATTGTAATGATTCACACCTTAGAAATCATAGACCTAAACTCCCACCAGCACTTATTAAAATGCAGTGACACTGGGCGCCCCTGAAGCCACCTTCTCTTCCAGTCACTTTCTTTGTCATTTTATTCCTGTGAGAAACTTCGGCGTCCAAAGAATGCCTGTCTAATTTTTAAGATTTTTCATATTGTCTTTATGGGCCTTCTGATCCCTGGAAGTCAACGCTTGGGCTCTTAATTCCATCTGCCAAGCCATTACATACAAGACTGTCAGTCACCACTACAAAATAAAAATCTTGTCCAGTATGTAAAAAAACAAAACCTAACAAACAAAGAAAAAAGAACAAAGAAAACAAAACAAGTTGGCATCTCAAATATGTAGAGAATTAGTGGGTGTGTTATAGTCTGTGCCATGTGAAGACAGCTTACATTAAAATGCTAGCAAGGCCCATCAGCGGTCTTCACATCTTTAGACGTTTCTGCCTGTGGGATTGAACTGGCAATCCCCAGTCAGTGGTCCACTTCTATTACCATCAAACTGCAAACACTCTGCACCCAATTTGCCCCAGCACGCTATTCCGTTTGTATAGTCGTTCCACTTTGGCTCACATATTGAAAGTTCAGATTCATTTTGCCACTATGTGAGAGTAAAGGCGACACACAAACTATAGACTTTTTCCGGCTTTCTATGACAGATCAGCCTCGCAGATGATAAGCACTGACAGCAGTAAAATGGAGGTGGAAAAGTTGGTAAGAGGAGTGTTCTCAAAGTTGAAGGGAAAAATGGTTCGCAAGGAAATGAATAGTTGGAGCTGGAACAAAAGCACAATTCAGGAGCTACTTTGAGAACTCTAAAACTTCTTCAAAGTTTCTGTGTCAGTGTTTTCAGCTTCTCTTTCTGCCATCGTGCTTTTCTTCCTCCCCCCAACCTCTAACTGGCACACTTCTTTCACTTTTGCTCTTTTCTTTTTTTTTTTAAACCTCGTCTTCCTAGTTTAGTTTGCTGCATTTATTTCTCCATCTACACACAGATACACACAGTTCCCCCGCTGCGCCATCCAGCACCAATTTAATCCAAATGCCCAATTTAAAAGATGCTTATTAGAGCTCTGTGAGAAGGAATAAGGGAAAATGAGATGAAGTACTTTTTGCCTTTCCAGCACATGTGTGCCCTTGTTTGTGCATGTTGTTAAACTCCAAGGTCAGATTTGCATATTTTGACATTATAATATATGAATTTGTATGTTTTCAGCTTTTAATTTCTCTTCCTTGTCATTTAGTTAACTGGCTTTCACACATTTGGATGCTTTGCAGGTCCTTACAATCTGACTGTTTTTACTTATAAATAAAATCCTATATTGCAATGCTACTGCTGTTACAGGCATAAAATGGGTGGTCATTAATGCTTTCATTCATTTCTCCTGTTTATAGCTTTCATATTCAAGAATAGCTTAACTCATCTCCACATTTGAATTTCTTGGGCGTCACATGATTTATTTTTGCAGATTGTTGCCTCACAAATCCACTGAACGCAAATATTGTATCTAAAAGTGAAAACACGTTAGTTAGACTTGGCAGCTCATTTCTTTAGGGTTGCAGTGAGTAATATTTTGTTTTTTTTCGTCAAAGCAAGTGTGGCGCCAAGTTATGTGTTAGTGCTGCCAAGTTAAAGTAGTGGTGGCATCTTAGCAACCAGAAACAAAAGTCAATTTAAAGTTTTGTTTGGACTCTCATGCTAATGCTCTGGAGGACTGCATGCATCTGTGCATTTTTATGACTGCGTGTACATGCATCAGTTTGGTAGCGTCTTAGCTTGAAGCAGGAACATTTGGTTGACTTGGGACTAAAGCTTCCTCATTCATATTCAGAGTCTTTGTGAAGGTTCTGCTTCACTACTCACACACAGACACTGCCTTACACGTACACACAGTTACACAGCAGGCTACATGTACACAGGGGTCCTGTGTACCTCCTTCAGTTACAGCCCAACTCCTCGCTCTTTCTTCTTTCTTTGGATCCCTTAATCCTCTGTGACTGAATAACTTCCAAGTGACTAAACACCATCTCATCTGAACTTTGATTGATGACCAAAATGTTTTACAAATAAAATTACTGGTGCAGAAATCATCAAAAACAATGACTTTTTTCTTCTAATGAGCAGCTGATGTATCTATAATTTTGCTCAAGTATCAATACGAGTGGAGAACATTTGCCCAATAACTTTTGCAATGACAAAGGAAGTTGAATTGGAAATAATGTCATATCGTGTTTTTCCAAATCTCACAAATGTTTTTTTTTCTTTGTGTTGTTGGTAATATAAGAAAACAAGGCTGTAAAGAGAAAAAAACGTGAGGAATAAAAAGGATGAAAACGTTTGTGCAACGTTCATTTTAAACCCTAAAAATAGCCTGACTTTTATAGGAATATTCATATACTTTTTATTTAATTGGACTGTGCACGATAGCATGCACTGCATACCTGGGCTCATTGCATCAGGGAACTTTTGAGAGTTAATGAGGGAGATTAACTCATCTGCATCTTAAAGCTTAACCTTGTATATGATGTAGACATATATACCCTTTCTGCCCATCGCTGTCATGCACATCCACACACACTTACAGGATACAATAAATGTCAACTGAAATACAGATGCTGCCCCTGGACTGCAGGAATATTGCAAGTCTCATAAACTTTACACCTCCTCCATACTCGCCTCCCATTGCCAACACACTCCTCACACATCTCATTAACTTCTGCTGTTTGACTGTGGAAACAGCTGATGACATTCCTGCCTTACTAGACAAACACGCACAGACATGCACACAGTTTCTTAAATATATATAATTGAAAAGTACTTTTCCTAAGTTCTCTGTGGTGAAGCAGATGGCAGCTAGGGACAGATGTTGATGCTTTAAAATGGTTTTAGAGACTGGTTTGTATGATTTAACAGCAAGATTGTAGTCTGTGGAGAAAGTGACAGAAGGATGCTTAGGATGCCTGTGAGGGCAGTGAGTAAATATACACACTTCTTTAAATTCTTTAAAACTGATGATATTAAGGCAGTTCTTGATAAGTTGTCATCTTTTCTGATGTGTGCAGGAAGCTTCGACGGAGAGATTATAGTGTGGAACAGCAGCTCAGAAAAAACTTTAAAGAAACTGCGGCAAGACACAGACCACAAAGACTATGAAAAACAGCAAGGTCTCATTTAGAAAATTCAGTACTTTATTCTACATTTATGTTGTTTCATTTGTTCTCCACAATCAAATTGAATAATCTTGCTATTTCCCACTAATTCTGAAGTGTCTTTTTTATGCCTTTATCTGTCTATAATGTTTTTTTCTCTTTCCATCGTCATTTCCAACTGGTACTTTCTGGGCCATTTCCGCAATGCTTAAATTGATTTGGATGGACTCAGATAACTGCACGGCCATCACCAAACTGTTTTTCATACCGGGACGCACCTCTGTTACTACAGCTACAGGTAAAAAAAAAACAAAAACAAAAAAACACAGCAAAACAAAACATAAACAAAACATAATGTTTTAATTTTTGCAGAAAAATGTAAAAATTTTAATTTGTTTTTGATATTTTAGAATGAGTCATCAAAATAGGCAGCATGTGCTTTCTTCTATTGAAGGTTCCATGTTAAGCTGCCATGTTTCTACAGAACCCAGTTAGGAACTGACCAGACATGTACTTGCTTTAAGGAGGCAGTTTTTCACAATTTTAGTGACTGTTGAAAAAAAAAGAAGGGATATTCATTTGGCTGTAAACTGCAGCTTCACCACTAGATGCCACTAGATCATACAGAATTGATGGGGGACTACATATTGTTTATATTAAAGTGTAATTCAGGATTTTCTCATAACTTTAGCAGACATTTCATAGACATTTTTTTTCTTTGAATATTTACTTATTTAAGAAAGTTAACTTTCTTTTTTTAAATTTTTTTTTTGTTTCGTTTGTTTTTTGTTTTTTTTTAGTATTTTTTTTATTATTATCGTTTTTAGATCTGGGATCACACTCCTCAGCCTCCCTGGTAAGGTCTATTCAGAGGTGCTGGAGAGGAGGGTCCGTCAGATAGTTGAACCTCGGATTGAGGAGGAGCAGTGTGGTTTTCATCCCAGTTGTGGAACAGTGGACCAGCTCTACACTCTCTTCAGGGTCTTGGAGGGGGCATGGGAGTTTGCACAACCAGTCGACATGTTCTTTGTGAAATTGGAGAAGGCATTCGACCGTGTCCCCCGGGGACTCTTGTGGGGGGCACTCCGGGAGTATGGAGTGCCGGACTCTCTTGTTTGAGCTGTCCGGTCCCTGTACGACCGGTGTCAGAGCTTGGTCTGCATTGCCGGAAGTGAATCTGAAAAATTTCCGGTGAGGGTTAGACTCCACCAAGGTTGCCCTTTTTCACCGGTTCTGTTCATAACTTTTTCTGGACAGAATTTCTAGGTGCAGCCGAGGTGTTGAGGGGATCTGGTTTGGTGGCCTCAGGATTGAGTCTCTGCTCTTTGCAGATGATGTGGTTCTGTTGGCTTCATTGGGTCGTGACCTTCAGCTTTCACTGGAGCGATTTGCAGCCGAGTGTGAAGCGGCTGGAATGAAAATCAGCACCTCCAAATCCAAGTCCATGGTCCTCAGCCGGAAAAGGGTGGGGTTCCTTCTCCGGGTGGGCAATGGGGTCCTGCCCCAAGTGAAGGAGTTTACGTATCTCGGGGTCTTGTTCACAAGTAAGCGAAGGATGGAGTGGGAGATCGACAGGCGGATTGGTGTGGCATCTGCAATGATGTGGGCTCTGCATCGGTCTGTCGTGGTGAAGAGGGAGCTGAGCCAAATTGCAAAGCTCTCGATTTACTGGTCGATCTACGTTCCTACCCTCACCTATAGTCACGAGCTGTGGGTAGTGACTGAAAGAACAACATTTCAAATACAAGCGGCCGAAATGAATTTTCTCGGCTGGGTGGCCGGGCTCTCCCTTAGAGATAGGGTGAGAAGCTCGGTGATCCGGGAGGGGCTTAGAGTAGAGTCGCTGCTCCTCCGCATCGAGAGGTGCCAGATGAGGTGGCTCGGGCATCTGATCAGGATGCCTCCTGGACGCCTCCCTGGTTAGGTGTTCCGGACTCATCCCACCTGAAAGAGGCCCCAGGGAAGACCCAGGACACGCTGGACGGACTACATCTCTCGGCTGGCCTGGGAACGCTTTGGTATCCCCCCGGATGAGTTGGTGAATGTGGCCGTGGAGAGGGAAGTCTGGGTTTCGCTGCTTAGGTGGCTGCCACTGTGACCCGACTCCGGATAAGCGGCAGACAATGGATGGATGGATGGTTTTTAGATCTACTTTAAAATAGCTGTAATAGTATCCCAAATACAATGAATAACATATACTTTTTTGCATTTAAATGAAATACCAGTAGAACGGTATAGTTATATCCCAAAGATACAGGAGATGGGCCCGAGGTCCAGTTCCCTCTTAAAAACAATATTGATCTATTTGCTATTAATTATACAGGGGAAACATGAAACATCGGCTGCTTCCAAAATCAATACCTCTTTGATTTTCTTCTGACTTCTAAAAAACTGTCTAAATGTTTGTCTGTTCTACCACAGAGATCCATCCAGTATTTGTGCAAGGGAATTTTTTTTCCCCCCGGTGACTATTCCTGCATTTTCATCAGGTGGTGCAGATTTGGTGTCCTGTGATGGTTTGGGTATGGTCAGACTCTGGAACATCCAGCACAGTCGTCTGGTGGGACGGTTCACAGCTTACAGCACAGACCTGGGATCTATTGTTATGACGGTCAGCCCCTGTGGGAAATATTTAGTTACATCTAATAGAGAAGGAACAATCAAGACGTGGGACATAGAGGTATGTTTTTTTAAAGTGGACACTGCATTTATTCACACCAAATCTGCAATCTTAATACCACCATTGCATTTGTATATATTCTAAGAAGAGAAAAAAAGTGACAAAGGCTGCGAAAATAATGAGTACTGGTTACACCAGTGATTCCCAATAATTTTTTTTTTCAGGATTTCCTTTTTATCAATGACAGCAATGTCAAGCCCCCCCCATCCCACCACCACCACCATACAGATCCATACAGAGAGTTGAGCTCTGAATATTGTGGCAATAATACCCAAGAGGGTGTTCTTATACAGCGATTATGAGCATGACAGTGATGCAGCAGTCCAAGTCTTCAAAGTCTGGGTCAAAAAGTCAAAAGGTATCTCTGAAGTATGAGAAACTTTTTATTTTCTAGATATGATATGTCCTCATCATGCTTTATGTTCATTGGCATTATTTTTCAGTGTGTGTTTTTTATAAAAAAAAAATAGGGAATTCAAAATGCAAACACTGCAAGCTGTGATGTTCAACTCTGCAGTGGCAGTGTGAAAACATGCATGACGTCATAGCAACACCAATGCTGCACCCACTATCTATTATAGATCCTGTCTTTATTACAATATGTGATAAAGATGTAGGACTTATGTCTATGTTTCACACTTTCAATGAAACTGGTAATAAAAAGTATTGTCTGGCAGAGAGATAATCTGGTATCTTTGGTTTATTGGCTGCGATACTTCATTAATAATAGTAAATTCCTTCCACTACTGATGTGGTTTTATCAGTTTCACCACTATAGTGTGAGGCTTTATAGAACGAGAAACTCTGCTCACTATTTTTTATGGAATAAGTTGAGCATTTGACAAAAAGGATGCTGCTTTGGTAAAAAAAAAACACATCTCTATTATTAACGGCAGTTAATCAACTGAGAAAAGTAATCAATTAACTTTTCTTTGTGTTCAGGATGGGAAGTCTCCAAGTGGGATAATTTGTTTGACTTCAGGATATTAGATGCTAATATATTTTAAGTCGAATGACGTGCATTATCCATTACCAATGGTCAAGACCAAAGCAATGTATGTATAGTCTTTTTATTTAGTTTTTCTTTTTTTGGTTGCTAAGATATGTGCTGTTGATTCATTATTTGTCATTGGCCCATTGGTACTTTAACAAATTTGTCCATGTTTTTATAGTAGGGCAAAGAATTACATGTCTTATTTAGCCTAGCTATTTTTAGCCCCCCTCCCCAATTACACTGGACCCTATCTTAGAAACCGGGCCCCTAGTTTGGGAACCACTGAGTTAGACACAGATAGTGATAAAGACAGGAACTATAATAGATAGTGGGTGCAGCATTGGTGTTGCCATGACGTCATGCATTTTGTTCACACTGCCACTGCAGAGCTTGAACATCACAGCTTGCAGTGTTTGCATTTTGAATTCCCAAATTTTTTTTTCATACAAAAACACACTGAAAAATAATGCTAATGTACATAAGCATGATGAGCACATCTCAAAATTAGAAAATGAAAAGTTTCTGATACTTCAGAGACACCTTTTGACTTTTTGACCTGGATTATGAAGACTTGGACTGTGCCATTGGTATAAGGTGTAGCTGCATCACTGTCATGCTCATAATCGCTGTAAAAGAACATCCTCTTGGGTATTATTGCCACAATATTCAGAGCTCGGCTCTCTGTCACAGTTTATAAGAGGGGATGAATTCAGATGGCTATGTCTCATTTGGCTTCCAGTTTAATTTATGGAGATTTATGTATATATGTAGCAGAGTTGAAGAAGTTGGGCAAGCTCAGTGCTCTGGTAAGAAATTGTGTCCCTCGGCAAGTCTGGAGCATGCTTTTAAATTGGATGGATGACTAGTATGATTGCATAGAGTATTTTTTTGTGTGCTCAGATGCAGGAATTCTCAATTCAGGCACACGTCTTTACCCTACAATGATGCACCATGTTGTTTGTGTTTACAAACACTACAGTTAAGCCCTAAATTTTTCATACCCATCTAAGATTTATAGTAAGTTTTTATTTAACCGGTGTGGTTTCTCTGTCTGGAAATTACACAAACAAACAACTAAGATTGCAATACAGCATGATAAATCTGCAACTTTATTTTCTTTTTTATTTTACACTTAAGAAAAACAAAGATGTCATCAGCAAAATAATTCTTATTCTGTTATAAAAAAACTTTGTGCATCTTTCAGCTATGATTTTGAAGCACTTGAGAAAACCCTCCAGGTTTTTTGAGCTTGGAAGTCTTCATTGGTTTTGCTCTGGCCTTTTGTTGAACCACAGATTCTGGATGGGATTGAGGTTAGAACTCTGGCTGGCCCACTCTGAAATGTTTTCTGTATACCATTTGTTGGCCACTTTGCCTGTATGTTTTGGATCATCTTCTTGGTTAAAGGTCCACTGCTGCCTAAGGGCAAGATTTTTTTTCTCAGAATTTCAGATGTGAAAGCTCAAAGTTTATATGTCTACAAATGGAAATTTTCTTCCAGCTGCCAGGAGTAATGTCTGCTTCTCTGTCCATTAGCAATATTGCCTCAAATCAGATGAAAAAGTGAATGAAAATCCCCCAGAACTACTGCATAGTTTCCACCCCCACCTTGATCATGTGACTCACTTGGAGATCTGCATACATGGTGATAGACTCCTGCTCCTCTCCTCATCATCAGACTGCAGTGTGTCTCTTAGCTACCTGCTAGGAGAGACTGTCGGTCTTTTTGGACAGGTAACTTAACACTCGTGGCTCATTTCTGTGCACTGCAGTAACTTAACTTACATGTAGCAACTTCTGTGTTTGAAATGAACCTTCATTTGTAAAAAAAAAAAATAAAATAGTTTTTTAGCACCACACATGGGTAATTTTATCCTTTGATCCTCAAAGTTCAGCAGTACTATGATGCAGGCCACCTCTGATAATGCCTAACCTCCCACTCTGCTGGTCGGTGGTAGAACCCAGTTGATGAAATGAATGTGTCAAGCCACAACACAGTGTATTTGAGGTTTTTTTTTTTTTTTGTCAAAGGAGGATAATATTAAGTTAGCCCAGGGGCTGCAGAATGCTGCTTCATTTAATTTTGCCCCAGGCCCAAATACACATGCACTCTCACATATAGGTAGTGACACAAATTAATTCATACAAACTTACTAAAACCCAATAAAAGAAAACCGTATAGAAATAATATATATTCACCTATGGTGTATGTGCAATAAAATACATTGTACAAAGGTTTTTTTTAGATCAAATGTATTGGTTTTATGCTGTGTTTAATTACCGCACTTTATTATACTTTTGGAAAGTGGTCACCAAGAGAGGATTTCTGCAACAGAAAGACTGTCAACATATTTATCCTTTGTTATCCAAAGATACATTGTTAATTATTTATATGTTTTAGAGCAAGGAGAAAACACAGTCGTTTTTAAGTATTAGAGCTTTTTGCTACAATTTAATTGGAGTATTGAATCTTATTGAAACTATCTTGCAGGTTCATACAAGTCATAATAATCCCAAAATGTATTAGCTACAGAAGTTACATGGTGAACTTGATTCTTCAACTGTTCTTCTTCCTCATCCATAGGATGACATTTGGAGCTTGGAGACAAACCAGGCTGGAACCAGAGTAACTACAGAGGTCAAGGAGACACTGGGGAAAGGATGACCTTTAGTATTCTGAGACTAATAATGACCCATGACAGGAAGCAGAGGTGGAGACAAAGCAGCAATCCATCTTCACAAGCTCTTTTTAATTCAAAATGTAATACTTAGTGATTAACAGCATTTTTAAAGAGAAGATGAATTCTAAAAAAAATGTGAGGAGGGGTGGGAATATAAAGTAAGGATGAGGACCCTGGGACAGACAGAAGTGAACACTAAATATTAATATTTTTCTTTTATATTTATTTTCTAGCTGTGGTTCAGAATGAAACAATTGATAAATGATTTTTTTTTTATGATTCTGATACTCACAGCAGAATGGAATAGGGGCCAGGTTGAGAAAATGCTTTAAAAAAAGAGATTTTTCAAGTTTCTTTCATAAAGCATTCATTGTAGAGAGTAGCCAACTAATTAAAAGGTTGCTGTGGGGCATCTATAATATCAAAAAGGTTTTAAGTTGTCATTCCAAAGAATGATCGGCTTATCCATGATCAAAGTGAATTTGTTAAATTCAGCTTACCTTTTGCTGTTGTTCAGTGATCTTTTCACTTTTACTAATAGGATATATTAATACTAATAGGGTTTGAAGCCCTCTTTTAATAAAGCAAAATGTTGCAATAACAACAAAAACTGTTTTACCTACCATCAGCACCATTAGTTACTTATATGGTATTAAAAAAAATTAAAATTTTGCTATAATTGAAGGTTAAACTACAAAATATACATAAAATATTGTTTCCACAGCCATAACAGTTGCAATAAGCAAAATAAATAAATAAATAAAAAAAGGAGAAATATATTTCAAACTAAATAGGCAAGACTTAATTTTTAGAACTTCAGCTTTTTTATATTTTTTTTTTTTTGCCTCTGGACAGTGTTCTGTGTATTTATGGTGTAACTTATATATAACTTCTGAGATGCTTGAAATGTTCTTATTCAGTCTATTTTTCCTGCTAAGAAAGAAACAATTTCAGGGATGTCAAACTCCAGACCTCGAGTTGACATCCCTGCTCCAATTTTACTGCGGGTTTTAGATTTTTCCCTGTTCTAGCTCACCTGACCTGAATTAATGGTTTGTTGTGGAGAACTTGACAACAAACCATTGGATCCATTTAATTTGAATCAGTTGTTTTGGAGCAGGGAAACGTCTAAAGCCTGTAAGATAGTGGCCCTGAGAGTCAGAGATCTCTACACTAGAGCATGTCTATGTTTAATGTTGTAAAGTCCCAATTTTATCTTTTACCAATGTATAGATTTTAAACTCATAAGACAGTTAACATTATAATTAATAAACAAAGCTGTTGCTGATTGTTTTTGCTCATGTGTTTATTTGTCATATTTAGTAGTATACCAGACAGCAGCTATTGGTCATGTTTGTGTGGACAGTTCTCTCAGCTACAAAGAGGCTGCTCAGAGGACAGAAGAGACACAGTCAAGGAGTAATTGACAAAAAACAACAGATAATAGCAGCCATCCTCAGCGTGTCTGATAGTTTAGTGGTTCATTTGTCTTAATACTGTCCTCTGCTTTCTTTTCCTAATTTTATTGACTTTTTTTGTTATCTGCAGTCATTTTTCGCACAGAACACTCAGTCTCCATGTGTCCACATCATAGTATTTGATAAATTTATTGTTGAATCATAGTATGTGTGGATCATTTAAAATGATGGTTTGTTTGTGTTAATTTAAAGGATAATTTTGTTTAATGAACATGACTGACTGTAAAAACCTAATAGCAAAAGGATTATTGCAGCTACTTAAGCTGCCCATTTCTTTTTTGAGCAAATAACAAATTTAACCAATTAATCCAAAACCAATCAAGGATGCACTTTTCCTTCTGAGACTATGATGTCTTCTGAGAATTAAAATCTTATCAGGCTGGATGACTAAACATGCTATTAGGTCATCACAGTAACAATCTTTACCATGTTTTAATTCCATTGGACATCTGATGCTCAGTAATTAGGTAGAAAATGTATGTGCATAAATCAGTGTCTGTATTTGCAATAAGCCAAAAATAACTGGGGAAATATAATTGGGGGGGGGGAATGGGGGGTCCGTTTACGACTAGAGTTCCAGATCATTTATCTCTAATATCATGGTTAATTAGAGGAGCAGTTGGAGAGGAAATTAAGCATTAGATATTAAGACTTTAATTCTGGCAACAGTCCATTGTCCTCAGTATTTCTTGCTTTGGACATGGAAATAGTCTTTTTAATTGAAGTCACCAGCTACATTAAGAGTAGAATCTGGCTGTTAAGACAAATTAATAGTAATAAAATAATATGGGTGACATCTTAACATCAAAAACTCAACATCTTTGAGCATCGTTCCATGCCTAAGCATTTACAGGAATCCTGTGTCCAGAAAAAGTCCATTGGAATATTGATCCTTGGAAGAAAGGGCTCTGTTATTTACCGCTGCAGCAGACTTAGTCTTTTTCCAGCCATTTAAGGATTACATCTTGTTGCAGATTGTTTGTTTTATAATCTTAAATTGAGTTGCAATGAAAAAATGTAATCATGAGGGGACAAAAAGGTGTATGGATGCACATTAAAAAGACTGAAATTAATCAGAATAAATTTTGAGACAAAATTGTGATAGAGGTTTATTTTTAAGGCAAAAAAGGAAGCCGAGAGCAACAGTATGCTCCATGAAAGCTGTGTGTAAAGTACATAAAGTCTGTGAAAGAGAATTGATGTCTTGAAACCTCTGTTTCACTTAAGGGAGTAAAATTTAGCAAGGAATGAAAAAGAAAACAATGATAATTTAGAAAATAATAAAGAAAAATCATTAAATCCCCATTTAAACATGAGTAATCAGGGGTGATATAATATTAATCCACAGAAGAATAGTTTAAGGAGGATAATGAAAATGATAGATGTGAAGAAAAGGAAATTTAAGTGTCTTTGTAAGCTCAAGGACAAGTTAAATGACAAAGCACTCAACATTTGTGAGGAACAACCAACTTCTGAAGCTCATAAAAACTCAATTTTAGGGAAAATGCCCACTACTTCTCTATGGAGAAATTATTGATTGTGTGTGTGTGTTTGTGTGAAAACGAATGTGCATACCGCACTGAACTTATCAAAAAAAAAAGTTTGTGTGGCTGCTTTGGTAGAGGGGCCATTTGTTGAATATTGACTGGGCTTCTGGCCAGCTACTGGACATGAGGTGAGGAGAGGGAATGACTTTGCTCCATCAACAGCTGAGTGCGTGTGTGTGTATAGCCTCGGCCCATCAGTGCAGCCATTCACCAGTGAGTGAGAGTGTCAGGTTTGTTCCACTCACTCCATTACTGCATGTGTGTGTTTGTGAGCAGTACAGGATTCACGGATATTGATGGGTCTGGGCGCTCAGTCTAATCTCTGCAGCAGCACAAAGTACTCCGGCATCCAAGGGAGGGAGAAAGAGAGAGAGAAAAGACATACACACACCCTCTGCCTTGTGACACACATGCTTGCAGAGGCAAGTACAGGATTTATTCTTTGTGTGCTTGCACAGCCATAAAGATCAGTTAAAATCATAACAACGTAGATTAAAAGAGTGAATGCTGGCAACATGCCTAATAGCCAAACCACTCTTGAAATTTAGATGTCATTAAATTTAGCACCATCTTCCCACAAACACACATATAATGCGTTGGTGGAAAAGCAATTACAAGCAGGCAGGTTGATTTTGATTTTAATTGGAGCTCTCACTGTGAGTTCCACCTGTTATTGTGAACAGCCAGTAAGCATAAATGTGGGGCTGTTATTCCTGTGGCCTAATCACCAATTTCCCCTCCAAGCTCCTCTAATAAATTGGATGAACAGTTTTAATGCCGGATGGTTAAAGGTGGTACTTAGTGACATGCATTGTAGGAATTATGCACAGCCCATATTCACTCCTTACTGTTTAACTATGGTGTGTTTCTTCAGGCATATACACATAGATGCATGTCTGCCTGTAATAAATATCCTTATGTGGAATTCAGTTTATCTAAATTTATTTCATGCTTGATGTGCAATATTAGTTTCTTGTGCCTCTCTAACTAATTCTAATATATTCTAATGATGGAGTCGCAGGTCATCATCATTCACATATGACACATGAGCTCACATACATTCTTCTTAGATAGTCTGAAACAGAAAGACGAACACATTTTAATATACTGCAGTGCATTACAACAACTCCACTTCTTCCTTCTCGTCATCTATAATTCAAAATAAGTCCAGCATGCAAATAATGTGTGCCCAGAAAATTCCCAATTAATTGTATTCACTGTGTGTAAAATATGGGGCCTCTGCTCAGCGGTGCTGTGTTAAAAGAGGGGAGTTAAATAACAAGGAAGTGGGCTGATGATGCTGCCCTGCTGCTGCACACCCCTGAGCGCATCGCAGTGTTAGCATTTCAAATTGAGTTGCATGCCAAACAAGCAAAGCACACAAGTGCTAACTCATCTGTTTATCGCAGGGTCTGCCTTGTTTGTTCTCTATATGTTGGTGATCGGTGTATGTGTTTGTGTTTGCTTGTGATTCCTTGTCTTATTAATATGAAAACAAATCACATTCCTGTGTGTGTGTTTGGGTTTGAATAATTATGTGAAAGTTCAGCAACTCTATGTGCCTTCTCCAATCCCCGTTTCTAGAATGTGTCCTTAAGGCCAAACACTTCATCATGTAAATCAGTGAGCTATTAGGGAAGCTGGCTTTTCTTCCTCTGTTTTCTTAGGAAAATTAATAAGAACCAAGCTTGTGATAAAGAAAAGAGGAGAGGGAATAATATGAACTCTGCGATCAAACAGTGCTGCTATATGGGTCTCTTGGTGCAGCCTTCTTATCTGGTGTGTGTTTGTGTGCTTGCCTCACTTTATTTTAATTTAATAGTTTGAGTCATTTGGTTAGTTTTAAAAGTGACATTCAAGTTGTGACATTTTCCCATGGACACACACTGCACACACACGCTTGACGGTATATCTCATACACAAATTTATGGACAAAGTCATTTGCAAAACCATTAAATCTCAATTCTACAGTATAATCTCTTGCATTTTGCCTTCAGAAAATTAGCTCTACTTATTGGTAATTTTAACTCGTAACCCAGATTACAGTTATTGCACACACGCAGGACATTGTTTATGGAAGTGCATGTATATGAATGTACACGCATGCAGTGCACATAATTGGCCTGAAGCACCCAGGCTTGCAATATTGCCATATCTGTTTCATTGGTGCATAAATCTCTGTTTATATATCTTTAAGATAGCTTAATTTGTATGTATGAGTTTGGTGGCAGGTGAATTAGTCTGCATGCACATTGCAGCCCAGGCTGCCTGATTGCAGCATAATTACCATAAATCAAATTTACATTTGTCATGTAATTTAGTTTCCATCTTGGCATTGCCTGGTTAATTTCAGTGGCCACAGCAAATAAGATTTATTGTCATGTGGATTAATAACTGGAACACAAATACATCCCACACATGACCCACAACACAAAATGTGATACCTTGACTATGTGTGTGAACATTTAACACTTTGGATCCAGCATCAACTTTTGCTCCTACAACCACTCACTCCTTTACATGTTCTAGAGTAATTAGCTAGTTTACTGATACTTGGGAGTTTGATAAGATAGATTCTTTGCACGAAGGCATCCATTGGACAGATGTCACAATGCTGCTGCAGAATTGGATCTTTTTCCATATTTGTCTTTGTCTTTGATCAACTTACCTTCAAGTTTTCAAAACTGATTGTAGCTTTCCTCAAACGCATAAAAAATGTTGCATATTAAACATGTACATGGATTTATGTAAATTCTCCTGTGCCATCGGTAGTCACCTGCAGTCCAGAAACATTTTGAATCATATTTTAACTTTTAAAAGTGGAGCCAAACATAAAGCCAGTGGAAGGCAGGTGGGTAGTTATTTAGATGTTATGAAAAAGCATAATCTCTAAATAACTTGTGGTAATGCACAAGGCCTTAGTATTTCATTGATTATTAAGTGCCTGATGTGCTTGACTTATTCTAGCAAACACTTTAATTTTCTCTGCAGAGATGAAAAATGATATTAAAAGATCCAGTTGGTAGTAAAGTAAAGCCAGCTCCTTAACTAAAACTTATGTTAAGATTTGAACTTTTCACCAGCAGCCTGTTTTTTATATTGAAACTTCTGCCAAAGAAGCTCTCAATATTGTGTATTTAAAGAGAAAATTAGAGTTTTAAAATCTCTTTTTAAAGTCAGCTATGACTGTAGACCTGACCAATGAGCACCGTCCAAGTGGTGGAGATGACTACACCAGCAAATAATGGATGGTGTAGTCCTGTATCTGGTATTGAAATTAGGTAAATAAATCCTTAGCTGATAATAAAAAACACATGGTTTATTACAAAGAGAGAAAAAGCTAAACTACATCCCATGATTCAATAGTGTGAATAACCACATTTTTCTGCAATAACTGCTCAAGTAAGCAATTCATTTCTATATTCTGTATATTGTTTTCAGTGTCTCACATTGTTTTAAAGGGATTTTGACCCCACATCTCTTTAAATCGTTGCTTCATTGAGGTTTGTTAACATTTGTTTAGGTGCAGCTCAGAATGGATTTGACTAGATCATCGCAACTTTTCCCCCCAAAGCCACTCTGGATTGGATTTGCTGATATACATGTAATCGTTGTCCTGCTGTGTAACACACATTTGGCCAAGGTTCAGCTGTCAGGTAGATGGCTTCACACAAGGAGTTCATGGTCAAATCAACAGCTACAAGGAATCCAGGTCTTTTGGCATCAAGACACTGACAAATCATCACAGTGATGATTGTTTAGAGTGTCTATACATATTCTATTGTTAGACTTCAAGAGTCAAGCTGTTGTGTATGTACCTGATATATTCTGCTGTTTCATGGTCCTATTTTTACTCTCTACCTGCAGGTAAAAACACATCACTGTGACTCCATCATTAGTCAAAGTAAAAGTTACACTTGTGCATCAGCCTAATGTCTTTTGAAAGGCCATTGTTGTTTCAAATTTTTTAAATTGCTTTCAGAACTCGAGGAAGTAATTAGTTGATCTAATCACATAATCAAAGTACATAATAATGAAGCAGACAATAAGGTGATTAAGTCACATGCTGATGGAAGAAATCCATCTACAGATACAAACTGACAGCCTCTCAGCTGTGAAGTAATGCAGGAAGACAAATAAAAGTGCATTTCAATGTGCCTTTTGAAGAAAGACCAATTCAGCCAATCCTGAGTTTGCCAGTCGACTAGTGTTAGCTGACCACTAGGTCATCTTTATCACTTGAATTAAATTTATAGAAATACACCAAATGCACAAATGCATATTTGAGATTGAATAATTTGTTGTTCAGCATTTTCATGCTAAGTCTGCACTAGAAAGGCTATGACCCTACTCCTGCCTGTTTTTCTATCTACTGAGTTTTTGTATTTTTCACAACATTACATTTAATGGGGATGTTGCCTGAATGCGTTTTTAATTGCATGATGATTACTGCAGCGCTTGTAAAGATGGAAATGGCTGGGTATTACATCTTTTATGAGAGGCAGGGCGACAAGGGAAGAGCGTAAAGTTTTTAGCATTTTACAGGCTTTTCAACCCACTGTAGCGTGTTATATACAAGAGCATAATGAAAGACCATTATTCAAATTAGGTTGACGTGCTGTCTTATTGTCCCCTCGAGGGGAAAAAAAACTGTGGGGAGGTCTGGTCAGTGTGTCAAGCCTTATTTTTAGTACAGTAAATTTGTGCAGAGCTGTGCTTGAGACAGGAACACAAAAATTAAGATTGAGAGGAAAATCATTAATCAGTATCATATAAAACATAATTCAAAAGAGCAGGCTATGAGCATTTTCTGTCCATACTTGCATTTTTGTTCATCTGCGGATATCTGGACTGAATCAGTGTGAGAACATTTGACTTAGAGCAGGAAGTTGCATGCTATCAGAATGTTAAGCAGCAGTTTTAAAGAGTCCTAATGCTAAGAAGGTGCAGTGCAATAAATCCACTTTGACACTGTGTGCTGCTTCCGTGCACTTCTGATCAGGGGGTACACACAAACTTTGGTTGTAAATAGTGATGCACTTGCAAGTCAAAACAGGTATCTTCTCTACTTTATCTCTCCTCATCTGTCCAAATGTGAAAAAGGGAATGGATTGGAGAGAGTAAGATGAAGGCAAGTTGTGGAGATGACATGTACAGACTGAGCAAAGAGATGGAAACAAGTGAAGTAATAGCTGATGATAGAGGGGGAAAAAAGGGCAAACATGGGAGGAACTGAGGACAAGATGAGAAGAACTGACAGGATCAGTAGATAAAAAGAAGGAAAGGACTAGAGGTCGGCTGTGAATAGGAAAAGGGCAAAATGCAGTGGCAAAGAAGATGTGAGAGGGCAAAGGTTAGATGGAGATGAACGAAAGTGAAATTGTGGATAAACAGCCACCAGACAGAGAGTAAGTGAAGAAAGGTTGAGGCAGTGAGTTGCCTTCAACCCCACACACAGTAGCTGCTATTAACGGATTTTCTTCACTGCCTTGTTTCAAACAGAAATGCCTAAAGTCAGCTTCTGAAAAATCTGGTCATCAATTGAAATATCTGTACTCAAGCTGCTCCCCAAAATAGTTTGTATGATTTCCAACAAAAGTGAATGCACGATTACATGTTTATATTTCTAGAAAATTCTGAGCCAGTCAATGTCCAAATCAATGTTGGTGATCAATACATTCATGTTAGGTTAATTGGTCACTCTTATACCCATAAAGCTCCTCTTGACAAAGCAAATTTGTTGGGCACAACACAGCAGCCAGACTATCATTCTGTTTGCTACAATGCCGGACAAGTTTGTTGTTTTTTTTAAAAAAAGAAAAAAAAAAGACTATTTAGAAAGCCACTTGAAAATTCAAGCTGGTGTAGTGACACTAGCTACGTTTACGTGAAAAAATATTTAATCTATCCAACTGAAATCAATCTGAATGGAAATTCCTGCTGACATGTTTACATGGGCAGTAGACAAAGTGACCCAATCAGTTGTATTTACAAGATGGACAGATTTAATACAATCGTAACACTTTTGACATGCACAGTGCCTTCGAGGTGGGAAGAAGTCTTCTTTTGTTTTATTAAGAACCTTTTGAATGTTGAAATGCTCAATAATCTTTAATTATTTCAGTTTCTAACAAAAATCCCATTTGTTAGCCTACGGACAAAAACCACAAGGTTTAGGAACAGCTTCTTCCCCACAGCTGTCTCCCTGCTGAACTCTGCCCCACA
>JBAMHW010000009.1:24412183-24438575 GCA_037177495.1 Rhadinocentrus ornatus | reverse complement strand
CAACCTGTATTTCGCTGCCTTGTACCTGTGACATGCGCAATGACAATAAAGTTGAATCTGAATCTGAATCTGAATTTGTTTTGCTGCTGCCATTGTTCAAGTCTTCCCTAAAACTCATTACGTCGTGTAACCTCCACATGATTCAAGCATGTGCAGAAACAACATACACCACAATACAATCAGAATGACTGAATACACAGTTATTTTTTCCTGCTGATCCAATCGTGAAAAGGGTTAAAATATATCTCTCAATCAGAATGAAAATTCTTTCTGATCAAGTTGATCAATGTTTACATGACACATATTTATTCTGATTGGGCATTCGATCGGTTTAAAAGTGCTCCATGTAAGCGTAGCAACTGATGATCCATGCAGGTCTGGAAAGATGTTTCCTCCTGCAATAACCTGCCAATCATATGAGGTAGCATCAGCTGTGTCCGATTACATTTCATTTGTGGTCAGTGCCACCCTGGCCCCTCCTCTAGCTCCACCCCTGATAAAAATTAAGATCAAGTTGCACCAGATACCTACAAGAATACACAAAAAGCTTATAACAGTGACAGTGCACAATTATGATTATACAAATTTACTTGTTAAAATATGCACAGAAAGGCAGTGTGATGGTACGGACATGAATGGCTTACAGTGTGACAGAGTGTGTGATGTTTATTGGTAATGTGATAGAAATCAGAAGAAGCAGCTGAAGTGTTTATAGATAAAGACTGATAGAGCACATCTGATTAGACGGTGCATTACCATAAAGATGAACAACCCAAACATTGTATGAAAGCAACCTGTATGGAAGAATATACTGCAAAAGCCAAATTAATCATCTAAACTTCTAGTTGTAAGTTACATGTGTGGGCAGAAAGACCTACAAACAAAATCTGAAGACTGATGCAGTCAAGTCCTCATAATGCATCACAAGGAGGAAACTCAGTATTATAAGTTCCTATATGGAAAAAATTAACATTTTACTCATGATTGTTAATTTAATAAAACATAATTTAAACAAATAATAATAACACTTTCTCTACTTTGGAAATTAAGACCATCAAATTAAAGCAAGCATCTTTGTGTTTAGTCTATATCAACTTAGTTTCTGACAAGTTGTATTTACCTACTAAACTTTTCTCTTTGTATTTTGGGTGTTTTTTTTTAATAAAGTGTCACTGGCCAAATACACCAGGACCAGGGTTCAAATTACAATGAGGCTTTTGGGGGCACCTTATTTGGTATGCAGCATGGCTTCCCATATCATGTGACAACAGATACAATATATATATGCATGGAAACGTGGTCAAAAACAGGGTTACTACCAAAACCAATTTGCCACTACTGTAACCAGCTGGTACAATCTGGAAGATGTCAAGGGTCAGCAAACTAGTTTTAACAACCACACAAAGCAACCCTCTAAAGTAAGTGGTCACTGCTTAGAAAGCACATGGCACACAACAAACAATTCTGCTGTCTATGGTTCAAACAAAAGCTACCCACTGAGACAGAATGGATGGCATGCGTTTTACTTCAGAAACACACTCACATTATCATCAAAATCATAAACTACCTCAATGTCAAAAAGGACTAATGTCAGTCCTGTTTTGTTAGCCCACTCCAAGTCAGTGGCCATAATAGCCTGGGCTGTACAACTGTGTGACAGTTTTTCATATTAACAAACTTTCTACTGACCCATTCTGTAATGTTTACAATAAAAAGTGTACTTTCTATTAAATGGGACAGGCTCCATGGAGGATGTGTGCGTGGAGCTTTCACGGACCTATGCGGTGCCTATGGCCAATCTTCCACAGACGCTGCGTGAGTATAAATCCAGCTTAAGGGTAGTACGCTAAACTATTTTTGTTTATTTATATGTAATTATTTTTAATTATTTTCTTTTGTTTATTCTGACTTTTAATCGAATGAAACTCTTCTGACTACAAACAATTTGTCTTATTTCTGCAGGCTTGGCCAATGATTGCTCCCACCTGAGGGCAATAAGCACAATTAGTTAGTATAAAAGGGCTGAAAGGAAACATGGCAGGACATTCTTGCGGGAGTTTTGAACCTGTGACCAACCAAAACCCAGTCCACTTGTTTAACCAGAAGGTCACCCTGGTACAATGTAAATACACGGGTAGATAAAGAGAAATTTTGGCAATGGGTGAGATCAATGTAGCATTTGTCTCAAAGGGGGCAACAAGAAGTGCAGCTGTATTTCTTTTTACAAAAAGCTAAATAACATCATCTATGACACATTCACACTAATTATTCAGAAAGTTTTTGAATTTTAAAAAAAAGTTATTTAGGCTTGATAATTTTAGCTGAAGTTAATAACCTCCATACTGATCTCTGAATACCAGTAATCTGATATCCTGTTCTCATTTGGTATTTTGCTGAATTTTCCTCTTTGCTGCAGTCTCTTTACAAGACAGAGTTGAGCTTCTTATCTAACATGCAAAAACATTTTCAAGCCTCTTTTCTGTTGGTGTGATTGCTAAATTGGCCTCAGCGGTTGTAGAAGATCAAAAATAAAAAAGATTCAAAGTTACAAACACTACAGATCGAGAGGCTGGAAGCTATGGTGTTTGATGTCAATGTCCATGCTTAGATCATTGAAACATCTCTGTGATATTAATTCTTTCAAGTCCCACAGTGTGAAGGTGAAGAGCAGTGTGTGCATGCAGCTCAAGTGTCCACACTCAAATGGTCAGCATTTAACTGCAAAGTCCATCTGCAGTATGGGCTTTTCAAAGTAGCGTGGCATTAATATTCATATATTAGCACTCTTCTGGTTTCACAGCTGGCTCAGTTCTCCACCAGGTCACAGTGAGCTTTTCAAAAGGATTTGTAAGTGCTTTTTACACATATCATAAAGCCCTGTTGAGAAGCCTGTGCATGTGCACTTGGAGACTATATTGTCTTTTCTGAATGCTAAATCCTTTAGAACCACCATTGTGTGAAAACCTATAGAGTAATACATTTTAAATTAGAGGAAAGCTCACATGAGCACACACTTGTGCACATTTAAACTGCTGCAGGCTGCAAGGCTTAACTCCTTTCATTTACTCTCGGCTTTCACGACACAACTGCTCACTTTGTGTTTGCTCAGAACAGGGTGTGACAGTTTGGACCTGTGGTTGCATCCCCATGGCAGATTCCCCCCAAATAATCTCCCTCCACTTTGTATTCAGCTGTTAACTGGAAGCATGTGTGTGTCATGAAAGTATTATAAGCTGTGTGTGTCTGTGGGGGGATGAACATAAAATGAGCGAGCATGTTGGTGACGGAACATAAGACCAATCACAAATATGCCGTGTTCACAGATTTTAGCTGGGATTTGAATTTTTTATGTGACTGAAATATTGAAGCCCTCCACCTGCCTGCAGCTTATATATTCTCCAGCCTCCCCTCACCTCCTGTTCAAGCCTTTTTTACATTCTGGACAGGCTTTCAGATCTTTCTCTTTGTTTAACTCACACTTTCTTACTTTCCTTTTCTTTTATCTCCTTTCACCTGACCATGTCCTTCCCCTCTACCCCATACCTTGTCCATCACTGCTGCTTTCCATTGCTTAAGTAATCTCCCCTCTTCACTGACGCACTCTTTCTCCATAATCTCCCATCCATCATTTTAGTCTCCTCTCATGCTGCAGCTTGTTTCATTTTCTCTGTTCGTATCGGTCCCCCACCTCCACCTCTTTCCCACACCCTGTCCGCACATCTGTTGCCTTCTCTCACTCTTACACTCTTCTCTGCCTCCCTCCATCACTACCTTCCTTGCTGTCTGTTCTTCCATGAAATTAAAGCGCTGTAAGCTGCTGTTTAATCAGAGCCTGTTTGGGGAAGTGCTGCGATGACAGAAACTGTCCACCCCGAGTGCTGTGCCTGTGTATGCATGTATGCACTTTACCGTATGTGAAGATGCTCCAGAATGTAAATCTAGATGAGAAAGGAAAAATGCATGTTTCTGAGCCTCCCCTGGTGCCTTTTTGCCTGTCTTCATGAACGGTGACAGATTTGTGTTTAGATGGCTATTAATCCATAAATAATCAACACTAGTGGGTAGTGTCGGCTGATACAGGGGAAGATTAACTAAAAAGCAGGAATGTTTGCTGTCTGGGTTGAATGAATGAACACAAATCAACAAAGCTAATTAAATGCCATTTCACATCATACAGCAGTAGCTAAGACTTTAGTGTTTGACAGAGGGGAGGTGGGAAATGGAAGATGCCATGAGTAGCACCTTGGAGGTGGTAAAAGAAATTACTTATTGACTGTGATACATTCTTTACCCTCAAACCCAACAGTGAATATTGGTGCCTAATGGTTTGACATATTTGTGATGTGCAACCAGAAGATGACTGATTATAGCTAAAGCTAGCATGTGTCTAAATAAGGAAAGAATCTACCAGTCTTTTACATCCAAGTATTACAAATTCTTATATGTATATAATTTACATCCATCCAGAAACTTGTTAATTTGTCTAAACCTATATCTGACCACTAGATAGGTCAAATCTTAGGAAACAACTCTTGCATCAGTGCAAAAACCATATTGGATGGTTACATTTACTTGTTCGACCAACCCACTCTCATCCCAGGCTGTCAAAAGCCCCCCCATTTTGTTATCAACCCTGGGGTTTGGACAAGGTTTCATTTGGCTTTCATACTCAGATGAACACCAGCATGAGCACATGATGCCATCAACTAAAGCTCCAGTGTTAAGTTGTGACCAAATAAGAATGTTGCCATCATGAGGATAGAGAGGACATGATGGAAAGTTACTTCAATGACAGTAATGAGATCTTCACTGTTTTAGTTGCACGTGCTGTTTCACTTGGTGACTAGGAGGTGACAGAGATATCTGCTGAAGCTTTTCAGGAGGGATGCAAGTAAATCTGCCTTAAGAGACAGTGACAGAAGAGAGTTAAAAAATAATGGGTTGAATGGAAATATAGCAAGAAAGAAACCTATTGGATCAGTGTAGTGATAACAGTGTTAAAGCAATGTGGGGAAAAAAGTGACAAAGCAAAGCAGATAAAAAGCCCAAACATCAAGGAATAAGGGCACATATGAGGGAACAGATGATCTATATTGAACTTATATTTAAACTTTATTTGGTGGGATTTGGGAACCCAAATTTAGTGGCTGGTTGAGCCAACAACTGGCAACCTGGGGGAAGTGGAACACATGGGGTGATAAAACTGTAATGTTTTTTTTTATTAGGCCTACAGCAGTCCTGCTTGGCATATTTGGTTTTCATTCGAGGTCTGTGACATTTATCTGGGTATGGCCTCAAATGATGTGCACTACAGTACAGGCAAACATGATCAGTGAACAGTCGTGAGAAGATCAAAAGAATATATTTCAATACTTTCCACTGGAGCTGTGACCAAAAAAGTCCCCATTGTCCACACTGAAAATCCCTTGTTGTCTTTGAAAGTAGAAACAATATACTTCCTGCTCACAGTCACAAGTGGCAGTTTTTATTTTTCTATTTGTAGAAGGATTAAACAAGAAGGTGCAGTGTGTAAACTTGCGAGATTTTGAGAAACTGGCACATGGATTTCACAACTTAAAAGACAGCCAGGTAAGCTGTTTCCACCTGCTTCCAGTCTTAACATTAATCTAAGCTATACTATAAGCTAAAGCCTTCTGTGACGTGGGTTCAGATTTGGGTGAGGAGCTGTGTCCTTGGGACAGGTGGATATTCTTTACAGTTTTAGTCTGTGTCTCTGTAAAGACTCCACTGATACTAAACAAAGCCCTCACATGTTTAAAATCTTATGGATAAGGATAAGGTTGTAAAAAGCTCACTTAAGTTGCATGCAGGCACAGAAACAAAAAGTGAGGCATACACACAAATATGAAAACAAATATTCATTGTGAACTGTTTCTTGTTCCTCATGCACATTATTATTTCCCTGTGTCTCAAAACTGCTGCAGTCCTGGTTTGCAACACATTTCTGACAAGCACATTAGGGTAAACAAATGGCATGTCATTTGTTATGTGCAGATAACGTTTTTCTAAAAACATCTTTAGATTTCCCAGTTATTGTGGCCGCCCTGTGTCCCTATCTTGCATTCCAGTGTGGAAAATCACAAAAATGGCCTTAGAGGAAATGGTCTTTCTTCAAGCCCAGTTTCTCATCACTGCTGTCTCACTTCCACTGTGGTGAAATTCAGCCTGTGATCCACTTATAACCCCAAGATGGCAGTAGAGGTATAGCTCAGTGATATGTGTGGGCTCACATGCAGGTGTGTGTGTGTGAGCATCTGTAAAAAATAAAAAAATACAAATGCTTGTGTGAATAGATAGAAAAAGAGGGTGTGCAAGAGTGATCAGGCAAGATAAAAAAGCAACAACAACAGTGTATGATATTGGAGTTTTATTTTACCGGTGCTCTCTCGCACAATATTTTACAGACATTTGGGGAGAATTTTTGTTTTATTGTAAATTTCATTCATGCCACAATTTGTCTCTATAATCTGTGGCAGAACAATAGGCTGATGTGATCAAACACTATCAGCTTGTTCCCTGGTTATTAAATGTCATGTTTGACCCAGATTTTCATGTAGCAGTTACTGTCACACTCATGCATTCCTAGAGTTGGATGCAATAAAACTGAGTAAAATTACAAAAAAAAAAGAGAGAAATGACATGATTTTTTTTGAGCGCACCTTTAGCGCACTGTTGCTGTCAAAACTTCTATCCAAGTGAGAATTAGCTTTTCATCATTGTCTATTGGCAGGCTGTGGGTTACTGTATATCCTCCTGCTGTACAGTGTTTTTATTATGTTGTCTTTTTAAACCCCTTCTTTTCCCCTTTGTCTCTTTTTCCCTGACTGCTGTCATCCAAATACTTTTGATCTTTTTATCTTCTCTATTTATGCATCGCTCTTCCTTTTCTTACAGACTTACTGACATACCTCCTCTTTCACAGCTTGTCTTTCTTTCTTTCTTTTTCTCCTTCTTTTCTCTTCATTTCTTCCACTACGTATTGATCATCAGGACTCCAGCCTGCCACCAGTGAGACTTAAAGCCCAGCTACCTGTCATCAGATAGTCATCTGGGCTCTGGCTGATGTGTGATCTGAAAGTATGCATTTTGTCTGCGTGCAGCTGTGTGAGAGCCCATCTGGGCCATGACACCGAGCCATCAGACTCAGCTACTCCACATGATGGAGAGGCACTCACATGCATTCCTCCGTGCTCCTCTCCCTCCTCACCCATCTGCAGTGTCATCTCTCACGCCTATCCATCTCCCCCTCCCCTCCACGCTCAACCTCTCAATTTCTCACTTGGCCTTTGCGTTCAACCCTCTGGCTTCTCTCCATTCCACCACAGCTCTCATTACCTCTCTGTCTCTTTCTCAATGACACGCAATGACCGGCCATCAGTTCCTGACACCTCGATATCCCCCTTCGCACCCTGTTTTCTTTCGTGCTCCAGCTCTCTTTGTCACTTGCTCTGCCTCACTTTTCTTCAGTTCTTCCTCCCTAATTTCCTGTCTGCCTTTCATGCAGCCCTCTCATCAAATAGTCTTACTTGTCATTTTGCTTTCTATCTTTTTTACTCTCTCCTTGGTAACTGAATCCTATTAGTCATGATAGGCACTCATCATCTATCCCATTTCTTGTATTTCTTATGTCTTTAGTTAATGTAGCATTATTTTCTATTGTGTTGTCTGTCTATCCTAATACACTATGTAAAATACAATAACTGCAGCATTCACACACGAACACACTCAGCTAATCACTCAGCCTTGTAGGACCTACAACACAAAGTCAAACGAAGGTGGGAACATCATTAGTAAAGTCAGTATACAGGACTCTCCTTATTGTGTCAAAGAACTGGACAACTATTCCTATCCATACTTCTCATCCCACTGTGGCCTATAGTAAAGCACTGAATCTAATTTTTTACACTTGTCTGGCTCCTCATCATCTAGCTCACATCTTCTAGACTGGCTTGTCCACCAAGTACGTCTTTTCACTGTCATGGCCTGAGAGGTTTTTTGTTTTTCCAGTGAAGAGAATCTCAGAAAGAAGGAATCTGATTTTCAGAGGATAGGGCCTGGAGATTTCAGTCTGCAGTGAAAATGAATTGTGGCTGTAGCTCTTACAATTTTTATTGTCAAATGCTTACACTGTCTTAAATCTTAACAACACAATAATTGGATAGAAGTGAGCATTTACTTCAGCGAAACAAAACCAGTTCTGACCAGAGAGTATCTAAACAGGACTCCAATGTTGCAAATGTTATTGAATTACTATGGAAAAAGGCCTATTCAACTGTGATAATAGCAGGCATGAGAATATGATTCTCATTCCTAAGTTTAAAATCTTTTATGAGCATACATGATGTTTAAATAAAGGCATCTTGAGACATGTCACACATTTTAGCTCTTCAAAAATGGTATTTTACATGGCTTGGTGTGCATATCAGACTGCAGCTATTCATAAAACTAAAACTTTCCTTTCTGGTTTTGCACCTTTTCTACAACTGTTAAGATTATTATTTTTTTTATTCTTTTTAGCTCATTAGGTAACAGGCCACCTAAAGTCTAAAACCACAAAACCAGTTTAGTGCTGTTGTAGTAGTAGTAAGTTTATTTCGAGCGCATACAAAACCAAATGTACACCATTAAAAATTCCAAATACAAAAAAAAAAGAAAGAAAAGAAACAAAAACAATGCTCAAAAAGGGGCAGAAAGAAGTAAAACTTATTAAATCCCACCCCTTCTCCAAAACAAAAATAATATTTTTTGCTTCCTGTTAGTTTTGCACTTGGACTTAACCAAGCAACTTTACAGCCCTACGTCATAGTACACATTTACACAATTTACTCCACAAACCTCTCCTCGTTTTCACCCTGTGACCTTATAATTAAATTTCCCTCTCAAAAGATAACCCCCTTCTCTCTCTGAATATTTGCAGGTAATAGTTTGCATTTTGCCTTAAATAAAATTTGTATAGTCTGCAGATCAATAATATCTTTCAATTTTAATCATTTTGACTGCAATAATAATGAATTATGGTCCATGTAGTCTACCTCATGGATGATCCTTTTGGCTTTCTTTTGGAGAACAAATAGTGGATGTATTATTGTTTTGTAATTATTACCCGAAACTTCTGCACAGTAATTAAAATATGAAAGACTTTATGAGCAATAAAGTGTATGTAGTGATTTATGATCTAGATCCTGTTTTGCTTTATTTAATACTGCTAAACTTCTTGAAACTTTATTTTGGATATGTCTAATGTGTTTTCTAACTAATTTGTTCATCTATTATCAACCCTAAAAATTTAATTTTATTCACTCTTTCAATCTCTGCCCCATCTAACATAATTTCATTCTGCAAGTTTGTTCGATCATTACCAAACACCATTATTTTGATTTTCGTTAAATTTAATTATGTATGGAGATTTCTGCTCAAACAAAAAGCATTGGCATCATCTGCAAATGGGACCAGCTTTAACAGTTTTGTTACCTAACACAGATCATTTATATGAAGAATAAACAATTTGGGGCCCAAGACTGCCCCCTGTGGGATACCACAAGAAATGTGCAAACTAGTGGAACAGACATCCCCAAGTTTGACAAACTGTTTCCTTTCTGTCAGATATCTCTTGATCCAGTCAAGTACCCTACCTCTATCACTCTAATTTATTCAACAAAATATCATGATTAATTGTGTCAAATGCTTTCTTCAAATCAAAAAATATTCCAGTTGTATGCAATTTTTTATCTAGTGAATTTATTACATCTTCTATAGAATATATAATTCCCATTGATGTTGCTCTATTTGACTAGAATCCATTTTGATTTTCATGAAGCATTTTGTATTTTTCTATGAATTTACCCAGTCTAATTGTAAAAAGTTTTTCTAAAATTTTGGAATATTGAGAAAGTAGTGAAACGGGTCTATAATTAGTAAATTGATATTTATTCCCAGATTTATACAGTATGAGTACTTTGGCTATTTTAATTTTATTTGGAAATGTACCAGACTGAAATGATAAATTACAGATAAATGTGAGTGGTTTTGAAATTCCATTGATAACTTTCTTCACAACATTCATATCAACACCATCACAGTCTACAGAAGTTTTATTAATATAATTTAGAACTGTTTCAATTACTTATTTTTTTCCACTGCAGTAAGATACATTGAACTTAGGTTTCTATCAAACAGACAGAGATGTTCAAGTTTGATCACATTTTTAAATCTGTTTCCCTGTCCAGCTCTTCCATTCATTTTTCCCCTATTGGAATAATAATTTGATGTCATGTTTCTTCACCTAGCAGGACATTGGCGGAAAAGATTTAATCTGACTTCAGTTTAAAATCTTACACTGTCTCTGATGTTTCTGAGAGAACTTAGTTTTATTTGGTTTGACAGTTTCAGGTAAGGATTCAATTAGCATGAGGCAAAATCTTTTATTTAGTCATCATTCAACCAAGAAAATGGGACTCTTCAGATTTCCAATGTCATTTGCATGAGTGTACTAGCCTAAATCCAGAATAGATGCATACAGTACATCTACATAAAATAGAAATGAGCTAAAGAAACATCAGAATAAGTAACATCAATAACTAAAGAGACGTAAAACATCAGAATAATTCATTGCTACTCTTATCTGGTATGCTTCTTTGGTTTTTAAAGTTGTGATTTTTGATGTGGATGTTTCCTTTGTATAAGTTTCTTTTTAGGTTCTGTTCTGTTCCTCCCACCCATACCAACCCTCTGTATCTAAACACATGCTGATCAAGTGAGCTAGAAGATTAAAGCTGCATGCCTGGTGTTAATTCATGATAGACTAGCCTTCTTTTCATTAGTGCACACAAGTCTCAGAAAAAGAGTTAAGAACAATAGTAGATCGATGACAGCTCCTGACCACTTTTTTTTTTTTTTTTTTAAATGCAATTTCTTCTACATATTCTGAGAATTATCCACCAGGAGGGCCCATAAAGTGTGTTTGCTCTGGCTGGCTGACGAATTTCTTTTTCTCTATCTTTGCTTCTTCTACTCCATCTTCTCAAAAATGTTTACATATTGCCAAAAAGTCAGTAAACCGTATATCCAGTATTTGGCTGGTAAAGTAGATTTAACCCAGGAGATGACATTCAGAATTGCACCATAATCACTGTCCCCTAATGAATTAAATAGCCCTGACATTTCACAGTATGCGTGTCCTTTTCCTGCAATTGCTCTACTGTTGTAGCCTTTGTTTCATGCATTATGTTGCCCTCTTGTTCTTTCTCCGTGTTGCTTTTGCAGGTACCTTTTGGCCTTTTGATATGCCCCACCCATCCCTACCTCCACCGTTAATTTCTACACCACCCATCCCTTCTTTTACTTCTTTCCTCCTCATTTGTCTGCTCATCGGTATGCTACCACACGCCCTGCTGTCAGTGCAGGCAGAGCAGAAAGAGAGAACGGGAAGAGGGAGTCACTGTTTAGCAGCAGAGACAGAATCCAGCTGGAGGGTCACAACCCTAAATGACCATCCACACTCACATGCACACAGCCACGCTCAATAAGTCATACACCCACACTTCCCTGATGGCAGGAACAATAGGTCATATGCCAACAATGTTGGAAGGGGGAATGAGAGACAATGGGAAAGAGAGAGAGAGAGTAGGATTTAGGAAGAAGGTGGAGATGTGCTTCTTGAGCCATTATTTTAATGTGTTGAGTGAGGATGGTAAGGAAAGATAGAGGGACTGAAAAAAGGAGTAGAAACAGGGGCATGGCTGGTTGAAGGAGAGTGCTTTTGCGATAGTCCGAAAGTCTCGTCATGGAATACAAATAAGGCTGGATATTTGGATGTAAGGGAGAAAGCTGAAAACCAATGCTGAATAGATTTTGGGGCCCTAGGGTGGCACTGCATGGAAAACAGACACAATTATGTAATTCATTGCATGGGCTCGGGAACACTTGTCGTAACCATTGCAGGTGAACAAAGTTTGTTGCTGCATCAACAAAAAAAGGATTAAAAAAAAAAGAAAAAAAAAAAAGTTAAGTCCTAAGATCTGCCACCTTTGCTGGGCACAAGCTCATCTAAGATGGGCTGAAGTAAATGACAAATATTGCTAAATGATATACAGGGTTTGCAAACCTGTAATCGGAAAGCCTTGTTTAGCCAATCAAAATATTTATTAATTAATTTAGTATGATTACAGATCCCTGGACTCCTGTAACTCCAGCAACTAAATAGACCTGTTTAATCAGTTTATTGGAATAAACAGAGCAATTCAGTTTCTTTGCAGAAACACAAGCATGAACAGTAACTTGTGATTCTTTCCTACTCATTCCAACATGTTTATCTTTGAGAGTAGTGGGAAGTGATCAACGCTAATACGTTTCATCTTTATGATGCATGGATTTTAATTGGATAGGAATTCCCACAACTACTGACTGGTCAGGCAACTTGGGAATTAATTCTTTCGAATGCGATGCTTATTCCCGAACAATCAAAGGCAAAATTCGAAGATTTGCCAAAATGCAAACACGTACTACTGGGACATACAAGTACAACAACACGTCTTCAGGGAAACACAACTATCGCGAGAGAAGCTTAAGTTGCCATGGTGACGACATACCAACAGAAAGGTTTATAATAGAAACAGAAGTATCCGTTATCGTGAAAATCAAACTGTGAAACAGAAATACGACGAAGCCAAGTGATACACATGTAAACGGCTCATTATAATATAACAAGCTGGCAAACTAAAGGTGAGTGCGATATTCTGAACAGTTTGTTTGTGTTGAGCTTGTAACTGAATGTTGCTGTAAGCTTCGACGCTACGATGCTTTTACTTATTTCAAAGTTCACTAACGGTCGAAAGCAAAAGTGGAAATAAAAAAAGTCTATTGTTAATTATTTACTTCTCAGTCAGGTGTTCTAGTGAGCCAGCAAGCAAAATACTGGAACTTCCGATTGTAACATGTCATGTCGCTTTTTAATAAAGAGATTGGATTCATTTTTGATTGATTCTGCTGCTATAGCTCAAATGCCTCACGTGAGCAAATATCTGTTTCCATGTCCTTTACATTTAGTACCGGTGATGTATCAAGGTCAGTTTTCCACCGAGATCCGCCCAGCTCTGCTAATATCCTGTCCTGTTCACACAGGAAAGAAGTGCATACTGGAAAAAATAACTTTCTTCATGTTTATATTCTCAACAAACCTATGACACTAACAAAAAAACTTTATAAATGTGTAAACGTTTTCATTTTGAAGAACAATTCTTTTTGTGAAAAGGATTGCTTGGTAAATCACGTCATATTAAAGTAAAATAAAATAAAAATTATTTTACTTTTAATAAAATAAATCTTGAAATTTTATACCTTATAATATCTGGGTGGATGGATCGGGTATCACGACCAGGCATTATTCCCCTGTGTTTAGAAAGACACATCTCAAAAATTCATAATGATCGCTTGTTACCTTTTTAATAAATAAATCTTGAAAATTTCAAACTTCTACATCATAATTGGTCGCCTATAGTAGGGGGAACACACCCTGACAGGGTGGAGCTGGAGCAGGAACAGGTCTTGATGAGGAAACTGAACTTGATACAACACTGGTTCTAACATCTTTTAGCTGAGTCACTAGTGACTTTAGCAAATCAAATGTCTTTTTAAAACTGCCCACAATTTTTTTTAAAACTGCTTTAATATTGTGTACCACACCTTGTAATGCAAAAATAGTTCATCATTGACCCGTCAGAGAAATGGATATTGGACCACTGATGGCTGTTTGGCAAAGGGGAACTGGCACCTGAGCATGTGACATGCTGGGTGGGGCCTCTGGATTAGACTTTATCTGATTGACATATAAGGAATTTGTAAATAAGATTGTTTAACATGTCCCTGGGGATTTTTTGTTGTATGGTGAACACATTTTCCTGTGTGAGGAAGCCTCTGTCATCAGTATAAGCTGTTTTCATTGGTGGGGTTGTATGTGGTCTGCAATGTGTAGTACATGAAAAAAAGCTGGGAAATTACATTTCTGAAGACATAACATCCATATAAATGTTAGGACCAAAGCAGATTATTTGCCTCGCTTCTTTTCTTAATTCAAGTTTATTTCCTTAAAATCATTTGTCTTGTATATAAATCTGTCAAATGCAATTTTAACACACAGCACCAAACATTTTATTTTTCATTTGAGCAAATTTGTCCCATCTGTTTTGTTCATTTTGCAGCAGGAATATTCATTTAAGGTTAAATGTGATTTACTCTGTGTACTGCATGATTACTAGAATAATGACACTACTTTGCTTTCTTTTTGTTTGTATTATATTTGTTTATTTTTTTTGCTGCAGGTGAGTCCCTACGTACAAACACAGTAGCAGACACAGGAGGAATACCTGGATTACCAAAAAGACAAAGCATGAATTTAAATTCTTCTGTGGTGCTTCCTATCAACAAGGCCAGGTCTGTCAAGCTCAATGGCAGGTAAATTGAGATCATTAATTTGATTTAAGGTGCTTGGTTGAGGTCTGCTGGAATTACTTGACTGCCACTCTGTTTTGATCTGCAGCCATTCAAAAATTATCCAACGATTGGCTATTTCACAAAATAGACTTTAAGGCTAGATAACCCCTGTGAGGTCTGCAGTTATTGGTGCTTGAGGGCATCATTAAATTTCCATCCATTAGCCTAATCATTCTATGTATGTATTTATTTATATTCACTATCTTAAATTAAGTCTAATCTCTCACTGTAGTTTCTCATTACTTACAGGTAATTGACTCAGTTGATGCTTTGCTTGGTGGCAAGCTGACCTAGTAACTAATTGATTAAAGTATTGATTAGTCATGGCAACAGGGATCTGCTAGTGCAGAAGGTGAATTGAACACTTATCGATAAAAGCCTGCCTGTGCAATCTGACGCAGGTCGTCATTTGTATGATTGATGGCTGTTGATTGATTGCTTATGTGTTGTTGCAATAGAAACATGCAAGAATTGCGAATGGACACCTTGACTTTGGATGATGAGAGCAAGGAGATGGAGGAGAAACTGCAGCAATTAAAGGACTTCATGAGTAAAGAGAAGGAGGAGAGACAGTAAGTATGAGTGTTATAGTCCTTGAAAACAAGAATGGAAGATGTGAAGGGGTGATTGAGTGCAAATTTAAATAAGTCACTAGAAAGCAGCAGATAGACCTAGGAGATGTGGTGATAGAACAATGAAGATGGAGAGGAGACTAGAACAAGAATAGGGAGTCCATGTTCGGGATAAGCTGGAGCAAATAACACAAGCTCTGTTTCCATTACCTCTGGATTTTTTCGCAAAACCAATTTATTGCAATAAAAAAATAAAAAAAAGGGAATGGAAACACCAAAATCCATCTGGTAGTATATTAAGTTCAAATCATCTAAAATTATTATATTGCAAATGTCATGAAGCACAAGTACATATTGTGGAGAAATTTTCTCTGCGCAAAATCATTATAATCACATAAAATACATTTAGAAGGTTTTCAAAATATTTTCCAGTGTGTGGTTGAGATCAGAATAAGTTTAAAAGTGTGTGTGGTCTGATCCATATATATTGACAAATTGTTCAATAAAACCTTAGGAGTTCTGAGTACTTATAGATCAGAACAACATGTCAACATATCAATGGAGAAAGCTGGTTGATCCTATTAGAATGTGTTTTTATTTTGTGCTTGTGACAAATGTGTAGTTAAGATATGACTTAGTTTTTTTTATTTTGTTTTTAACTGTGCAATGCACTTTGCTCAACAGAATCTGATACTTCTTCATTTTTTCATTCAAAACTAAAGTCACAACATTAATTTGTTAAACTTATAAGGGGAGAGATGGAGCAGCACTTTTTCTGCAACTTGGTTCATGGTCTTCTGTTTTCTCACCTTTCCTTTTTACTTTAACTATCACTACCTAACAGAGGCAAAAGAGCAGGGATTAAAGGACTGCAGAGATGATGTCTGGACAAGCAACAGGGACTAAAGAATTAATATAGTCTTGGGAGACATAGGGAACAGTACAGATGAGTTATAGAGACATGGATGTAATGTTGGAAGCAGGGACGATGCGAAATCACTGCCACAGTGGGAAAAGCATGAACAATAAAGGAACTAGAGACAATGAATAATAGAGACAGATAGAGTAGGACAGCAGTTGAGTGGGGGGAGATGATTTCTCTACCTGTAAAAGTCAAGAAAAGGTTGCTGTAAAAGGAATCAAAGAGCAGAGAGAGAAGTCTGGAATAAAGCATCCCATAGATAAAACATAGGCTCATGCCCATTTAGAAGACTACTCTAAAAAGGGGTGAAACAACAATTTGTGTGTAGCTTAACTTTTTTATAGTGAAAACACAAAAGTTGTTGTTCTATTGTTTGTAAGATCAAACAAGGTGCTCTTGTGATAAATTATACAGTATTGGCTTTATAAATTAGAATTTTTGATAATTTATTAGTTAAGTTAATCTCTCATGTGAACGCTACTGAATTTGTATTTTAGAGCCCTTTCTAGTAACTATTTTCTCTCAGATTAAATGTTAAATGTTTTTACCTTTTTTGAAAAGCTAAGCTTGCACATGTCATGTATTCTTATTCTTCTTAATATGTTTTGTTTTTGTACAAAGGATGGCTTCTTCTATTGTACTGCAAAACAAATCTACCTTGTGGTACCAATAAAGTTACATTGACCTTCACAGCCTTAGCCAGGGTGCCAATTGATCATTAGTAATGGAAATGGACTTTGTGCTAATTCCTACTTTTGTTTCTAAGTTCTCCTTGGTCACATGAAAATGTTTTTGTTTCTGTCTGTTATCCCATTTTGATAATTAACAGTTAACAGAATACAAAAGCAAGCTTGTTTTGATGATGGAAATTGTCAAATTAGTAATGCATGTAATGGCTTTCACAGAGTCCCGCCTATAGCAACTTTTTCATAGGTATCAGGTGTTTAAAAGGCTGCTACAGTGAGATAGCATTATCATACTCACATGGTTGTTTCTCTACTTAGGACATTACATAGGCTGCATTCAGTTCCAGGACATTTTCCCAGGCCTTTTCAACAACCACAACCTACCTAAATCCACACTTAAAAGCAAGTATGTATACTAACATGTACACTACTTTTGATAATTTCACATGGCTAACATTTGAGTTATCAATAAAAGTTCTTTAGATTCATCCCCTGATGACTCATAATAGAATGTCCTCAAATCGGAATGTGTTTGATATTGGTCATAACAATGAATTAATGAATAAACAAACATTTTTCTTTCTCTATTTGAAAAAGAAACTAGTTGGTCTCTCATTTCAGTGCAGGCCATGGTTGATTTATAATGCTTTGTTAATTAGTCTTCATTGCTGTGGTGTTACTAATCAGTCTTCCCTGCACAGAGCTGTTGTCACAGACTTTAGCACAGAAAAAAGGACGAGCTTTTGAGTTTAACATATTGCACTGCTGCCAAATCTGTTTTTCCAAACCTTTGTTTGTCAATTTGGTGGTCAACATAAAATAATAATATAAAAAAAAAAAAAAAAAAAAAAACAAAAATGCACTGGCCCTAGGAATTAGATAATTGTATGAAGAAGAAAAGTTTGAAGGAATTTGTGAAAAGTGAAGCTGTCATGGAGTTAACTATATTTACTACAGAAGAACACTTCTGTTCTGTCAGAATTTTATGTTTGACCTTTACATTTATTTAACTGAATTTCTGTCCCCGTTTTGTATTTGCATGTGTAACAGTATCAAGTGAAATGCAGCTTTGCAGTTTCACACATTTTATGCCAAAAATGAATCTGTTTCTATTTGATTATTTGACTGACAACAATGTGATGTTTTGGCTGACTTGGTTTACCAGTATTTTCCTTCAAGATATGAATCTTTCCTATCTTTTTTCCTTGCTTTTTTTTTTTTTTCTCTCTTCTAGTAGAAGTGTATCTACAGTCTTTACTGTAGATCTTCAAGCTGTGATTGTCTGTTAGGTTGCAGAGCAGCTGAACTAGATCAGTTGTTTATCTTACAGTGAGTTTACACATACACACACTCATGTATTCACTGGAAGAATACCTGGACAAATTCAGTTTGCCGAGGGGAGGTGTGGTATAATGAGTTTGTTAGGGGTACTCCGGCAATAATAAGCAGCTTGGGGCAAACGTACTAAATCATTCTCAGCAGTGCCTTGCCTGAGCCACAGATTTAATGTAGCTTTGTCTCTAGGCCTTGTAGCTTACAGAGACTAGCTCTTGTCTTATGTTAAAGTATAGTTGAGGCATCTTTCCTGCTTCCCTGCTTCCTTTGCTGTTTCTAAAGTAGTTGTTTTTGCTGTTTTTTTTTTCTGCTGTGCTCTGTTTCAACCTTTTTTTTTTCTTTTTCTTTTTTTTGTCCCTTTTGGCTTGAGCAAGTTGTGATAATTTAGACTTTTAGTTTGAGTGCAGGCAAACAATTCACATGTTTTAACCCTTTGACCCAACTAAACTTGTGGTCTGTTAATATTTTAAAACATTTTATGTCTGAATCATTTCTGCCCTTGATAATTTTCTTTAGTGTTTGAACACTCTCTGTTCTGGCCTTGTCCACGTGTCTCACACTGAGATGGTATTGTAAGAAGACACAATTACTTTAGCATTAGACTTCAAAGTGTTCTTGTGCTTCCAGGTGTGTGTGCGTGGTGGACACAGATGTTATCACGTTTCCCTTTGGGTGACATGGGTCAGTTAAAGGAAATTGCTGTGTGTATGTTTGGGTGTGTCACTATGTTAGCCAGCCTTGAATGTTCATATTGAGTCTTTTACCATTACCTCTGCTTTAATTACTGTGTTTACTAAAATAGAAATATAATAATATGCATTTCATAATGAAAAGTGCACATGCCATGAGTCTGAATTTATTTCTTCTCACTGTGAAATACAGATCAAATCTCTCACTGTGTTGCATATTTGTACTCCTTTTTGTTTGAGGACCAAAGCTCACATATATATCTTATAGTCTTTTATCTTGACTCTCACATTAAAACTTCAGTAAGTAAATTACTGAAGAAACAAATGAATGGCTTCTTCCCAGGCCTCTTCAGAGCTGAATGACCTGTACATGAGTGAATTCATCCATTTGATTAAGGTGTGTTGGAGAAGGGTTGCATCTAAAAGTTGCAGGATAGTAGATCCCAAGGACTGGACTTGGGCGCCCCTGGACTTCATCATTACAGAAAAAACCTTCTTTCGTTAAGGCCATATTAAATAGAAATTGATCGGCTGTTTACAGTTGCATGATACAGTCAAATGACTTGATCCTTTCAACTCAACTACTCCACTTTATGTTTCCTGTGGAGGTGGTTTCATCTTTATGAGATTGAAAGCGGCTGCTTGTCCATTGTGGAACTGCTTGAAACCACATTGACAGTGAGACAGGACACAAAATTTCCCGATGTGTGTTTGTGTGCATAGGGTATGCATATTATGGGCTCTTTGTGACTGGCAAGGTGTTTGACATCTTTTCTGAGTGAGTGGAATTATTTGTGAGAAATAAATGGTGCTTTCTGATTTAATATTCTGACTGTGGCTATCATTGTTCTTGTCATTTCACTCTGGAATTTACTTTAATTGCAAACTTTATTCCTGCAGTTCAAGTTTAGATCTAAACATAAATCAAGATGTTACTCTAAAACTTAAAATTGACAGAACAAACTTTGGTATAGTTTGTATTTATTACAGGAGACAGGAGTGTTTATTTTTCAGTTCTGTGTTTGTAAAAGAGACTGTCACTGACTGGAAATGTGTACCTATATGCTTTTAAAAGCAAGTTTAGCTATTGTTTTGGTGTGCGGATTTAGTCATGTTTTTTGAGTTAATTCAATTTATTGTGTCTTTATGTGTATATTTGTTGACTGCATTAACAAATATGTAATCCAAGCACACATGTCTCACCAGGCTGCATGTCCTTAGGGGAAACCCTGTCATCTATACCGACAGGGGTGTGCCTCATCTGTCACCCCTAGCGACAGTCTAGTTGCCTAGGTGATGCCGGTAGGGTGATTACCAGACGCCTACCCTCAGTGTCAGCAAAGCACAACAGAGCATCTTGGTGCTGGCTTCTCTGTCCATCACATACACATTCATACAAATTCAGTGCCTCACTTCCTGTGCCCTGACAGGCTGTCAGCTCAATTCAAAATAAACTTTTCTCAAAGGCAGCCCAACATCACAATAGCTTAAATAACATAAATAATTCAACAATGTGAGCATGAATAACCCACATCTAAATTAGGATCCCTCTCCATATCTTAACTTTCTGCAACTGACAGTATCCTGCATGACTTCCATAGCCATGGAATATCCATCATGCTCAACACCAGACAGACAGAAAGGATTCCTACTGTGTATGTTATGTGTTTTTTTTATTTTTTTTTAGCTCTGCCTTTTATTTAACCATTTTCCAGAAGCTGATCAAAATACTGTATTTTCTTTGCTACATGACAAACTGAGTTATTGGACTTTCTGCCTGACTGTTCAGTGCTTGTGAAGGCAAATAAATGGTATGGCATAGATTTGGTTATGAACTGCATTTCGTCTGCCCATATGTCTGCAGAAACAGAACGCAAACACTTTGTAAGTTGGAGCTAATCTTGAAATTTTGCATACACTTGGAACTGTCCAAACAATTTTCCCAAACACATGTAATGTTAAAGACCTCTTATTGCTGTGTCCATGGTATAAAAGTAAAACATTTGGTATGGAATATATCTGAACTTCTCATTTGGTACTCTTATGTCACATCACTGGCTAAAAAGGTGCAACAACACACTAGCCATGGGTTTAACAATTGTTTTCAGATGTCATTTTTTCCTATAATGATTGTGAAGGATTACTGTCTGTTTTATTAAAAATATTTTATTTATATTTAGGGGCATTTTTTCCTAACTGGCCACAATTTTTGTAGGTGATTGATCAGTGGCAGTGGTTGTGAAATGTTTGATATGACAGTATTTCCTTTTAAACAGTAACATTTAAAACAAAAGACTCAGAGATTATACTGTGATAAATAATTCATATGTGTGCATGCATGTCTTGTTTGCTTTCTATTTGTTTAGAAATTCAAGAGGATTAAGATGGGCATCTGGAAAAAATGTTTCCATAAGTGGTGATTCTCTACCAAGCAGCTTCAATAAAAATAAGGAGACCAAAATCCAAAAGGTAAAAAGTAAATCTGTTGGTACATTACTTTAGTCAATCTAATCATGACCATTATTGCCACTAGAGCCTAACTCTATTTCTGTTGAGCGATTTCTAGTGGCGTTTGAACTTCAGGCTTATATGTTTTGTATTAGATTGTTGTTAGTTTCTGTTTTAATGTACATTTCAGGACCACATACTCCTTTAGCGTAGTGTGAATAGCAGACTTGTGGTTGCACCAAACATCCTACTTTTTCATTTATAGTTAGTAACGCACTTTATTGTCCCACCACGGAAACGAGTGATGACAGAATGGGTTTTATTAAGAGGTTCTAACCATAATACAGAGCTTCATAATTTGTCACATGATCTAAATAGTGTCATACATTTATAAAAATATTCAGGGAGGCTCTACCTTGTTGTAAGCTGTCGGTACAAGAGTACTTCAGAGATAAATTGTATTTTTTTTTTACATTACAGAAAAAAAATTAATCCTGCCCCATAGATGTGTAAATTAAACGTTGCACCATAGTTTACAGAACTACCTAACTTCCATATAAAGTTATAAAAAAACTGCTAGATTCTAACTAAGCTGAGAGTGTACACAAATGTTTGCTACTAGTTTGTTACTATGTGCAAACAGGTGTCCGCAGGCAAACAGAAGATTCGAGTGCTGAAGGAAGAACCCCTGTCAGGTAAGAGGTGTACAATCCCAACATATTCTTTTATGTGTAACATATTAGCACTATGTACATGGAACTTAGTTGTTTACTCAAATGCCATTTAACTCAACACTGATTCATGTCTATTGGGGCGGCAGAGTGGGTGTTCTGATAACCAGAAGTCTGGCGGGTCCAATCCTGCTTCATTGTGCCAGGCAATCTGTCGTTGTGTCCTTGGGCAAGAAATTTCACCCACCTCTCTTTTCTACTGGTGTATGAATGTTTAGTGGTGGTCTGATAGGACCGTTGGCCTGGATTGGCAGCTAAGTTTTAAACTATATAAACTATACATGTAGTTTACTACCACCATTATGTGAATGTGGAGCGAATAAATGATGGATTCAATGTAAAATGCTTCGAGCGTTTTGAAAAGTGCTTTATAAATGTAATCCATTATCATTATTCCCTATTCGGACCTTAGCAGCTACAGTAAGTACCTACGAAACTGGCAGAGCTGGCCTAAGTTTGTTGTTTACAGACAGCTATGTCAGTAGGTGGAATTCTTACAAAAAGACATCACAGTGCATGGACTTGTTTTAAAAAAGATGAATTTATATTGATATTTTATATTTTCATTATTAAAAAACACAAAAATGACAAGCACTTTTTCTTACACTGTATTAAAGCATTTTGTGGTTTATCTATGAATACAGCTAGTAGTCAGTTGGAGTGCACCTCAAATTTCAGTAATACTAAATTAAATTTCCATGTGTAGTGTCAATATCACTGTACTTGCTCTTTTTAGCTCCATCTAAGCCGCCACCTCCACCCCCAGCTCCTGCCATTTGTCGTGGGTTAACAAGTGGAAGCAGACTGAAAGGAAAGATCCGTGGACAGCGGGAAGTCAAAACTGCTGTATTAGTATGTACAAAAACATATCAACACACACACAAATACATGTAAGACATAAAGGCATAGTGTGATTATCCTACTGTCTTATCATCCTCAAGAAGCAAATGAATCTAAGTAATTTGAACTAATTATTTCTTAAGAATGAACTTGAGTTGATAAATAAAACTAAATTCACCCCATTAAAAGATAAAACCTGAATCTAATTGTCTTACCTGGTCTTCTCCTTTCTTTTGCTACATCATAGTCATTCTCCATTTATTCATCATTCATTTCTTCCTGCAGCTCCCTTTCCTGCCCTGTGTCTCTTGCTGTATTTCTGTTCATCTTCCCTTGCATCAGCTTCCAGCTCCCTCTGTCATTCAGATGCCTATTATCTCCCAGCTTCTTTTCACTTGGTCATAAGGGTTACATGTTTTCTTTCTTCCCCACTTCTTTCCTTTCTCTTCCCTCTCATATTTTATTTGCTATATTTCCAAGCTGCCTTGTGTTTTTACTCTATTTGCCATGTTTACCTGTTTTTCTTTTTTTTTCTTCCCTCTCTCTTGGTGTGTCTTAACTGTCCTATCTGATGGTGTATCTGAGTGTTTGTGTTTGCACTGATAACAGTTTAGTGTGATCCATTCATCGATACTCAAGACCCCTGAGGGCACCATTGTTTATTCTTTCTCACTTCCATCCACTACTGCTCAGGAGGAGGGACTACAGCCTCCAACTGTACATGAGAATAAGAGGAGAAAAATAGCCTTATTCTGTGCATGTGTACGTATAATGGACTGTGTCAGACTGAGATGAGTAATGCATGCTTGATGACTGGTTGTTCCCACATCTCCACCTTCTAAATCCCAGGCTACTTGTGCGATTTCTATCCTATTTTTCAATATGAATTGTGTAGACTTTAGTATTGAATAACTGATGCTTCCCAAAGAACTGTGAGGCAGAGTATGAAAGCAATGGATGTAAGAGTAACACCAATGTATAGAGGAAATGGAGGAGAGGAAGAGGTTGACCTGGTTGAGGTGACATAATTGCGCTGGATTGTGCTTTAAAGGGCCCCAGTACCCCAGTTGTCCATACAGATGGGCTTAATGTTAGTACTCACCACCAGACAGGGCAAGCACACATGCTAAATTCACGCACAAGTGCACGCAGTGTGTTTTGCCCTTGTACCATGTAATAATAATGGAAATAAAAGGAAGCGGTAGAACTGTCACTGCTAGTCTGCATGAATCTGCACTCATCACACACACAAACGCACACACTCATGTACATGCATGCATGGCACACATTCATATACATCTGGGCTTGTTTTAGGCTATGACTCAGACTTTGTAGGATGGAATTTGACAAAATCATATGCACACACACACACACCTAGACATGAACACTACACACTAAGCTGTATTCACAGTCATCCAGGGGAAGAGAAAAAGTACCTGATCACTTTCTGTGTGCTACAGTGAGTGCAGTGATGTGCTGCATGCAGCCTGATAGGGATGCCTGGTCCCTGGGGAGTGGCTGTAATTTATCCTCTGGCTTGAGAGGAGAAATGAGGCCCTGCTTTATGTGAGATACTCAAACTGCTACATATTTGCATCTGCAGACACATTCATACACACATATGCCAATACATAGAAGTATATATGAGAAAAAATGAATACAATGTTCCACTTAACTACATTATTTCAGGAATAATAAACAGAAAGGGAAGAACAAAGGAGTGTCAGACTTTACATAGATCTAGGAATTTGTTTAAACGGATTAAAACACATTAGTTGCACTGCTTTAAAGAAATGGCAAATATGCTGTTGTGCAAGAAGGAGACTTTGGTGGAAGACTATGAGTCATTAGGTCAAATAAATACATATAACATTGTCAAAAAGGGCCATTAAAGTCCTACAAGACTAGAATTTGGGGGATTTCACAGTGCACTAGACTTTATTTTCTCCCTTTTACATTTTCTCCCTTTGACATGATGTATTGAAATGTACATTCTTTGTTGGTCCTTCCCTCCACTCTGCCCTTTCTTCTATCTTTGTATCCCCACACTTTTTGACTTTGCCTGTTGGCTGTGCCCTCCCAATAATGGCCTGTATCATAAACATGCCGATGCAGGGACTTTTTCCAGTGGCTAACATGGAAATTTTAGGTAATGACCTCCATTAAGATGCTTTCACCTTAGTCCGATGCAGATACAAATATATGTCTCACACGTGTACCATACATTTTATATACATGCACACACAGTCATTCCTTCCATGGCCTCTTTCTTTTTCATACATTCAAATGCATACCCAACACACACCTTGCCAAAGAAACCATTTTAATATTAATTTCTACTGTCAAAGTTTGTCTGGTCAGATTGGGGTTAGAGGACAGGGAGATTTGGGTTTAAATCTTTAACCAAAGTTTTCTCTATTTGCCACTTCAGATAATTACACAAATCTGAACCTACACACCTAAAGACTTTATGCCCACATGAATGCAGAATTTTTAACTTCTGTTTTCCATGGTATCTGTCTATTTTTCAGACACATACATTTGCATAATCTTAACACCACCATGCGTGTTTGTTATAAATGTGTGGTGTTTGTACAGAGAAGTATTGCATGGGCTGTTTTGTCAGATTTTACCAGAAGGGGGCAATGAAGCTCCACAGCCTGATCCCTGTCCAGGTGATCGTTGTCACATGCACATCAACCCTCTGTCCTCTCGGTATCTGTCTTCTGTCTCTTGTTATCGATACTTTCATTATCTTTTTCAGTATTATTTTCAATTCAATTCCTTAATTTTTTTTCTTTTTTCATTTTTGGGTCTTGTACCAGTGACTACAAAATGTTATTTTAAATATTCCTAATGCTTCAGAAACCTTTATCATTTTAAAATGTGTGGAGACCCACACAGATGAGAGCAGAATGAATTACTTGAATGGATTTGTTAATCAGCTTTTGAGGTGACCCAGTTTTAATCATCTTATCATGTTAAGAAAATTTTTTTTTTTTCATACAGGTAGATAGCCTACTCTTTAAACTTTGGAGCACCATTTAACATAAAAGAAAAAAGGTTGCTGATTAATGGCATGTGTTCACTATCTTGATGTTCACATGCACACTTCAACTTGTACTGGATGGCATAAATCAAAAAACGGCCTGGTACTGGAGAAACATTGGTGCTAGAAAGTGAATAACAACATGTCAGTTGTATGGGTATTGTCATTTTCAGCGTTTTATACACACACATGCTGAAGGAATTTTAACACTAAAGACTTTTAAGACCCACCAGTCCATCAACAGGGTTTGCAAATGCTGTCTCTTATAATAATGCTATTTCTAACAATTCTTCCTATTATATGGAAAATTTAGTAGTAATGAAGGGTATTTGATTACTGATTTCCTTCACCCCAAACTTGTCTAGACTTTACCAAATACATGTAATATGATGGAATATACTATTATTGCTAAGCTGTGAAGTGTAAGATCACGTGGACCGAGCTGTGGAAAGCTGAACCCCATCACATAAAATTCTTGGTTCAGGCAGTCTGCGACGTGCTGCCTAGTCCATCTAACCTCTTTACCTGGGGGAGTGTAGAGACACCAGCTTGTCCCCTCTGCCAGAAAAGAGGAACCCTGGAGCACATCCTCAGCTGCTGCCCGAGAGCCCT
>JBAMHW010000009.1:24378675-24390913 GCA_037177495.1 Rhadinocentrus ornatus | reverse complement strand
TTTTGTCTGACTAGAAGGAGGACAGCTACCCCCATCCCGTTGACAAATCAGCTGAAATAAAATATGAAACACGAGGGAAAGCTCTCGCAAAATACGTCTGGAAAGAAGCGCACGGTCGCCTACTGGTATGACTTTTTTGAAGAGTAACAACAACTAAAAACTGTTGCAACGTAGCTTTTCTACTAACTAACAAATTAGCCGTTTCTGCCGTTTTATATAGCAAGTAACAGAAAATGATCCGAGTTAAACGGGACGTTAAAGTAGTTGCTGGACCACCCTGCCCTGTTTCTAACATAACGCCAAAGTAAACTTAACTGTTAGATTGCATTAACTCACCTGTCCATCAGAAAGCTGCAACCTCCCCGTTAGCTTTTTTTATCCAGCAGAAGTCCCTCTCCATCAGCTGCCTCCATCTGGTAAAAACTCCAACGATGTACACTCTTTTTTTTCTCCGGTTTTCTCTTAGTTATTATTTCTTTTTCTTTTCTTGGCTATTTTTTTCCTTCGTCTCGCATGCAAAGAGTATAGATGATCCTCCATTTCAATGTAAGCTGGTAAGCCGAATGATCCACGGTCGTCTTGGCTTGTTTACACCACACCCGCGCCCTCCACCTCCCCCCGAAACAGCAGGGACTCACAGGTAAAACGCACAAGGCTAACAAGTTTGTCCCCTTTCAGCTACTGTAATCAAGATGGCGATGCAACATGGCAGCCTCCACTTGGGTGCGCCGCCACCTATATATTTATAAACATCTAATTCTAAGCTACAAGAACGCTTTCATTTGAATGGGACTGTGATTAGACTTTGGTAAAATACTTATTTACGAAAGCAATACTTGATTTTTGCTAACAAAAAACCAAAAAAGCTACACACTGTACCTTTAAAAAAAAAAAAAAAAAAAAATTAACATTAACAAATCTGATAATTTAACAAGAAGAGAAAATGTAAGCAACCAGGAATTTTTAAAAAAAAAAGAAAGAAAAAAACAACAACAACCTGTCTCATTCGTTCTATACTGTACAGAGACTTCAGCAGATTTGCAATCCATCTGTCCAGGTTTTAGGACAAGGCAATAAAGGGGCAGGAAAAAAAAAGGACAATATAACAAAAATGTAACTCTCTTTTGTTTTGAGCTGTGCTAACTCATATAACAATTTTGTGTTTGCAGAACACCATTTCAAAGTTATCATCCTTCTCTGGACCTTAGGACAGATTCAGAATCTTCACTCACCACAGACACTGTGGAGGATTCAGCAAACAATCTAACTGGTAATACATACACAATACACACGTTTATCTATGTATATGTCCACGTTTGTCTTTTGACACTAAAAGAGACATTGCTATTTTGAGACTTGTATGGTTTTGCTGCATATCCCATCTCTTGTACACAAAGCACAAACATGCTCTGAAACTAAACACACTGGGACAGAATTGTCTGGCACATGACCCGCACAGTCACATACATACGGATCACACTCAGATATACAAACACACAATTGCAAAAACTCTTTCTTTCAGCGGATCAGACATATCAGTACATGCCCATCCATCCATGGCAGTTTGACAGGTAATCACTGGCGGTGATTGTGTGGGCAGAGGACTGTTAAAGAAGGCTCAAGCCTGACAGGGGTAAAAAGGGGTGGGGGTGGGGGGTAGTCGGCCTGAGGGGGTTCATCAGTCAGTGAAGTGTTCTGACTTTCTGCCCCCCAGCTGAGGCAAAAAGGAGATGAGTAGACCAGGATTTTCTCTCCCCTTCCAAACCTCTGGACCCTGGAGCTGTCAGCTGCCTTTCAGCGCAACAATCAAGCTTGACTCTGATCTTGACCTTGTTGTGATCTGCAAGTTCTTGCTTTTCCCCATCCCATAGCTGTCTGTCTTCAATAATTACTTTCTCCACATCTTTGAGGTCAACATTCCTGTGATGATCACAATACTGTTTATTATGAAACAGTCAAACAATTATTTAGCAACACTTAGAGCTCTGACTGAACTGTGTGGTAAATTGGGTCTTTGTTGTTTACCAGTAGCCCCACAGCTTTCCACTGCACCTTTCTACATTCTGGTTGATTTTTTATTTAAATGATATGCAAGCAGTATTACCAGTAGCAAGACTTTTTGTTTTCATTTGAAGAACTTGATTAAGTTTTGCTGAAAATCTTGATTGTTTCTAGATGAAAAACACACAAAAACAAAAAACAAAACAAACAAACAAAAAATATATATATATACATGGTCTCTCTTTGTTAAAAATCAGTAAATCATTAGTGTAGGATGTGTGTGTGAATAAAAGTTTTGTGTGTAAGAGTTGTATGGTGTAAAATGAGCAGAAAATCAAAATCATCACAAGGCTTCCTGCTCTAGGCAAAAGAGAGCAAGAATGATGTGTTAATGGCAGCCATGTTTTAAAGGCTTGGGATACAAGGCCTAGATGTTTCCAGCAAAAGACTAATAATCCACTTTCACCAAAACCTAAGAAGATAAACAAATATTTAATGCAAAAGGAAAGATGGGGCTCATCACAGATAAAAATGGACTTCTTTATTACAGACAGTTACATCACCAACCCAAGTTGGCTTGGTAAAGGGTTTCTGAAGCTCTTCTTCTGTTACTAAATTCTTATTGTTCCTAAATAAAGTGAGAAAATGAACAATTTGTTATGATTGTCAAAGGTCTGAGAACTTTAGTGACATGCTGGAAACCTTTATGTGTTGCATAACAAAGTATAGCATTAAGTTACATGGATATTGTAAGAGAAGAAAGCCTTGATGTCTATAAAACTGGGCAGCTTGCATGCTTACTTACACCTCTGTCCATGTGCATGAAAATTTTCACAAGTTGTTGGTTCCCTCACATACACTAAATGTAACTTGAATAAACCAGTCACAATAAACCTTTTTTAGAATATGCCCAAACTATTCTATGAAAAAAAAATCCAACACATACATAACATAGCTTATTTCTCTGTTTACTTTACTGTTTACTTCTTTCTTGTAGTTATATGCAGATATGAGGAAAGCAGCAGTGTCTTTGGAAAATAAGGAGCTGTTTAGCACTTGATAACCTATTCCTACCACCTGCTTCAAGCTTTTCTTCTAATCTATGCCAGTTACAACAAGTTGCAGAGTTTCTCCTCCTCTCCTGTCTTTGAATAAGAAAGCGTGGGAAATGAGTCTGTGCATGAATAATAAAAGCTGTTTACCGGCATCATGTGGGGAGCACCCCCTTGTTTTAAATTCTCATTTTCCTGCACTGTCAGACCCATGTGGTGATGTGATAGAACAGTGTGGGAAAGAGTGTGTGTTTGTACGTTTGCTTCTACAGCAAGATAGCTGATAAAAATGAACTGATAAAACAGCTGAAGAGAGAAATTTGGACAGAATTTTATTTTTATCATTTTTGCATTACTTCAAATGATCGATACATGTCGATGTCCTATAAAAAAATATTTGGAATCATGCCATGGAACACTGTTTTACAAATATCCATGTACAGTTAAACATCTGTAAATACTTTTGCCTGATATTAACACCCATTTCCAGATTGCATAAACATAAGAGAGGAAATGTAGCTCACCTAATGTGTCTGCTGTACTTTAAACAGCAATGTGGTCCTCCTTATACAGACCATCATTAGTCCCCTGCTGTGTCGGTGACAGCTTTCAACTTAATCAAGATGATAAATTAATACAGATCCAAGTGTGCTGTTCTTCATGACACTGACAACCGAAGCCTAGAGGAGGAGGGTATACAAGATGAAAGGCATGTCCATTCCCATCTTTTACAGTCAAAAGAACTAGACAAGCAATATACTTTATAGTGCTGCTCAAAAGTTTATGACACAAAAAGTACATGGAGATTCCTTTAAAAAATATGAATGTATTTATCTAACTTAACACAATGCACATTAAAAAGGTAAATATCAGATTACATTTATTTTATTTTATTTATTTTTTCCCTTTGAAGCATTTCTGCACGGTTTCTCTGATAATATAGGACTTCTTTGTTGTTTAATAGCTGATGGTATACATTGGAATCTGCTGTAATATATGTCTAATTAATTATAGTTTGTGTTCCTGTTAAATTGTCCCTTATTAAAATGGTACATTGCTTTAAGGTTACATTAAATTTAAAGATAATAAGTACATGATTGTTTAATAAACACATGCCTTATTTCTTGATTTATGTGTGTCTACTTCTTAGGTGAGGAGGAGGATTTTCATCGCTACTATACATCACTGTTTGCTGTTCCTGTCAGCAGGGGCAGGACTGAGTCTCAGACTTCCACATCTGAATCGTGCCTTGTCATAGAGGTCTTGGATGAGGTGAGAAAATGGAAACATTTTCATAAAAAAACAAAACAAAAAAACTTCATAAGCATTGCACATATACACAATGCCAGTATAGATGTACCAAAAACTTGAATATGCTCGAGCACAGAATGTCACGACAGAAGAAATTTCTTTCTTCCCACTTCTAGCTCACTCTCCCTCACTTATATGACAACACTAATCTTTTTTATTCTTTACAGATATGCAGTGACATAGAAAAAGCCTGTGCTACTGAACAGAAGATGGATAAAAACAGAGAGTAAGACTTAATGGAAACGAAGCTGCCAACAAACACACAATCTTTACTCATGTGAAAATATGTAGAGCTTTATATAAAAAGAATGATAAAAGTAGAAGTGCCTATTAAACTTATGCAATTCACTTAAATTAAGCCATGTATGAAGAAGGACTTGCTACTCTGAATCTGCAGTGCTGTCTGGTTCATTTTCATCCATGTGATCAGAAGCCAATGTGACATTGGCTGTTTTTGCCACAGAAATACAAGGGGAGACCTTGGTCTGTTTTAGTTACTTTAAACCACTGTGTCTGAAGACTCTTCCAGGAGATTGTCATTCCTAAATGTAGCAACCCCATATATGCAAACTAAAGCTGTTCTTGATGTGGTAAAAGGCACACAATGATGCAAACCAGACCCTAGACCCTCCATGAGCCTACAGCTTTTCTGTCTCACCTTAACACAGTCTCATCTCCCCTCACATCAGGACACACTGAGACCTCCTCTGTCTCACCCTCCAGCCTGTCTGTCTCCTGCAGTCAGATGGAGAAACAACTGGAGAAACTGAACCGGAACAGTGCTGCAGGTCCAGATGGTGTCAGCCCTAGGGTTTTGAAAACCTGCTCAGAACAATTAGGCTGGATTTTCAACACCAGCCACAAGAGTCAGCAAAGAGTTTCTTTGCTATAGAAGACATCCTGTCTGGTTCCAGTACCTAAAAATCACAACCATCTGAATTAAATGACTACAGACCAGTTGTCTTAACATCTCCTATCATAAAAGTCATTGATAGGTTGTGTGTCTGAGAAGGTGGTCAGTAGCACCGGAGCACCACCAGAGACTGTACTCTCACCTTTTCTTTCAAGCTGTATATCTCAGACTTCCAATACAACATTGAGTCCTGTTATCTGCAGAAACACTCTGCAGTTATCTGTGATGGACAAGAAGTTGAGTCTCATCTTGAACAGAAAACAAAAGAGGTGATTGGATTTTAGGAGAAACAGAAGTAAGCAAAACAATGTTTACATCCTGGAAGAAAAGGTGGAGGTGGTGGAAGAATGCCAATACCTGGTAGTTCAGCTGGACAACTGAATAGACTGGAAGTGCAACAAAAACGTTATCTACAAGAAAAGACAGAGAAAACTGGGATCCTTAAATGTATGCACCAAAATGTTTCATATCTTCTATAAGTCTGCTTTACAGCCATTTGCTGGGGCAGCAGCATCAGAGCCAGAGACTTAAAGAAACTGAACAAACTAAAGAAGTAGGATGGTTTCTGTGCCAGAAACAGTTGGTGCCTCTTGGGCTCTGATTGTACAGAGAAGAATGCTGCACAAGTTGCTTGAAACAATGGAAAAACGTTTACACCCTCTACACAACACAGTGCAGCAGAATGTGCTTAGTGAGAAACTTCTTCTCAAGTACCTTGCTAGACAGAACAGTACAGGAGGTCCTTCCTGTCAGCAGCCAACACCCAAGACTGAATTACTTATTTCTAAGTTCTCTCTAGTGATAAAGTATTTGTTATTTAATTTCATTCACCCCTTTCATTTCATTGCATTAATTTCAAAACCTTAGGGATAAGAGGGAATTTTTAAAATCCAAAAATCTTGCCACCTATACGATGGTAACCTAGCAGCGGGTAAACAGATGTTTTCTTCATTGATTTCCCTTTTTGTTATGTTATCTATCATCAAAATAAGTGCTGTGAAAGCTTGAGTCAGTAGTGAGGTATTTAGAAATAAAATGCAATCTACAAGTGCTAGTTAACATGTACTCGTTAAATCATATTCTTAAAATTAATTCATCCATTTTTTCCAAATGTGATAATGTTAATGATCAAAGTCTTATTTTGTTAATATTAGGTGGCTGTGAATTTGCCTACAAATCGTTCTGTTTTCCTACAGGGTACCCTCTGTTCAGCAGATCAACAAGAGAGAATTAACTCAAGTGTCTAAAATGGCTCTATCCAGTAATAAGTCTTCAAGAGCTGGCTTATCTTCTCCCAGTAAAACTCAACACATGCCAGTACAGTCCAAAGCAGCCAAGAATCTCCATTCATCTCAGACTCCACAACCAGAACACTCAGTCAAAGGTGAGCTGTGTGTCAAACAGAGATAAGTAAAAAAAAAAGTAATGTTTTCTGTAGAGATTTCCACACAGACAGCAGATATAATGTTAGATTAATGCACTCTTGAGCTTATTTTTGAAGTGGTTCAAAGTGTAAAGGTTTTGTAAAACTTTTTTTTCCTATGGTTTATTAATAAAAATAAATAAATAAAAAAATAATTTCAATCATACTGAAAAACTTATTTCACATATTTGCCTCTGCAGAATATGAATGTGACTGTTTTACCATGTAAGCACATCTGTTATAAGATAGTTAATCAAATCTATGTCTATCTCCTCCCCATCTACCATGAAGTCAAAAGATAACTGTGGATCACCACTGATTTTGTTCCTTTCCCCAGATATCCCCAAATCTTCAACCTCGCCTCTTTCATTTTTCGAGGAAGTTTCAGCTTTGGATGGTAATATGTCAGCCATCCGAGAAGAGCATCCTTCCCATTCCCCATTAATATCCTTTTCCCTTCGGTCTACCTTCACAGTTTCACTATCAAGCTCTACTCAGTCAACCTTATTACCCAAGGTTTATCACTCAACCCAGCTACAAAAAGACTTGGACTCATCTCTCTTGTCAGAGAAACCTCAGTCCCCCCGGTTATTTTCCGAACCCTTCTCATCTCCGAAGTTTTGTGAAGCTCCAAAAGGCAACCTGATATTCCGAGAACAATCCCAGCATTCCATGTGTGACCCAGACAGTCTTCTATCAGAAAATATACTCAACCACAGTTGGTCACCAATGTCTGCCACGCCATACACAAAACCAGAATCCCTGGAACCAGTTCGATCACTACTCAGCCCCGTTCCATATGAGGTAAATGCATATTCAGCTGGAAAATATGAAAATGCTCTAGTTTTTATGTCCTCTACGCCAAGATCTGGTGACCAAAAGTCAAGCCAGTTTCTTCAAGATCCACGTTTTAATTCATCATCCAGTCTGAAAACTGTCAACAATCCTGTGAAAATGGACAAAGACAAAGAGCTATCAGTAGGTAAATGAAATGTAATAATTGTATTATGTGTGCTTGTGTGTCTGTGTTGATTCTCCTCAGATGTTAATAAGAGCATCAAGAATACAATGTGTCCTTGACTTGGTTGTAAATCTTTGATAATGTTAAAGCTCACTACTTATTAGTAGGTAGTTATAGTTTTTATTTGCTTCTCAAATTTTAAGAAGCCTACGTAAATACGTGAAGCACATAGCGGCAGTTATATAGTGTGGACTGTCTAAAAGATTTATATAAAACTTGGAAAAACAGTGTAGTTGTTATAGGTTTCACTCTTCATGTCTCTCAGCCTCACCATGCAGTTTGGTTTAGCTGCATTGCCTTTATTTAATGTCTTAATTGCTCTGTGTTGGTGCTCCAGACTGGGCCTCTGCTTCTGATCTGTTTATTTGGGTGCAGCGGCTTAAATTAGAATATTTGTTGTCTTTTCTGCTTCATGTCATCAGGAATGTATGACAAAACTCTTAATTTTTACATTATCAACCACACAGGCAGATTAAATTAATATATTTTTCTATCCTTATCATTTAGCAAAAGGCACTGCATTTCATTAATGAAGATCATGTGATCTGGAAAGAACATTTCAACCTCTGCTCTTAGGCCACTGACCTTGAAATTGTTAAAATAGGGTTGTAGCATAATTTTACCCACTGGCAAGGTGGAAATGGAAATGTGTAAGAGACATGCATGAGAATTAATCTCCAAGTAGCCAGGTTAATAAGGGTTAGGGATATTTTTCTAAGTCAGTTGTGATAATAGACTTACTGTACTGTAGGTAAATCATTTAGCTTCAAGTCTGGTTGAATGAACATTCATACAGTCACTTTAATATTGCAGTTTTTATACAGTAATTTAATTTCATAGTGAGTCTTTCACTAAAATTCCAAGAAAACCAGAAAGAATGGATACATTCTAGGTGCTGAGATTTTGAACCAGCAAGGGCACTTCATCATGCTGCAGTTTGCACACATTCAATGTTTATATTTATAAACGGTTTGTGGCTCTCAGAGTAATGGCTTCCTTTCATTCCCTCAGGCTGTCAAAGCCAATTTAGATCCAACCATAAAATGTGTTCTTTTTCTATTTATTAAAATCAATTAAAGTTGGGTTTTAAGTGAATACCTGACATAGCACTATAACAGACAGGAAGGTAATTACACTGTAAAGAATGACCCTGAATTTTTTTAGTGTAGAGGCCACACTAACACACACACACACACACATTTATTTAGCTGGGATTCACTGGTGGAAACAGACTAATCTTTTTCAAATTACTGCATTGTTTTTGGCTGTATACTCTCAGCTTTTATAAAGGATGTGCTCATTTAACCATCACAAAAAAGATAAAGATTTACAATCAAGAAATGATGATTTGGACAAAGCTGGGAGGCTCTTGGAAATGATAGGTCATACATCCTTTTTGGCAGTAACATTCTCAGAGATAATGCACATTCTTCCCAAATTATTCTGCCTCTTATAAGGATCTTATTAACCTCTTTGAGCACTCTGCATTATGGTTTTGGAGACAACTTAAGTGGGCAGCCAGTAACCACAGTGCAACATTATTTCCATTAAAAAGTAGTCTGTCTTCTACTGATACTACTAAACCCCCCCATTTTGATAAAAAAATGGAGTCATGCTGTGTACCATGATTCTTTACAGGTCTATTGCTACATGACAAATTACACTACAATTATGCTAAGATGAATATAGAAAATGTTAAGTGTTATGTATTGAGCATCTAAATTGTCAGCAGAATGTTTTGTTTTTCAAGCTCATAAGTATGGCTAAAATATGATTACACCTTTTGATATAGTAAATCTGCAGATTGCACAAATTTTGTCAATAATCCAATCTCCAAATGTTATGTATTAATCTATTTAATACAGAAATAATTAAAGACACTACAGAACTTTTTTCATTTTCTCAAGCTCCCTATCGACAGCTTGTTCGGCATCCATCATGCATCCTATCTGTACCGTGGGCTCTGTCCAACCAATAAAAGAATTATCTTAACTCATCTTATCTCTTTCTCTGTCTCTTACGGTCTTTCTTTTTGTCTCTTCCTCCGAGAATGTCTTCTTGCGTTTCTTTGCTGATTCAGCCAAAGTGCACTTTCAAAATGGTCGGTGTGTTTATATCCGTTTGCTAGCGTGTTACGCAGTGCATAAAGCAAAACTTAGCTGCAACGTCACACGGCATCCCGGATTAAAAAGTTGTATAGTGCTGTTTCTCAGCCTCGGGATGCTGCTGGGCAGCAATGGCTCCAGGAATGCACATAATAGATGTTACTGTGCAATGAAACAAGTCCGGAAAGTTACGCAGTGGGACTTTAATGTACATTCTAATTATAAACTTAGGTTAATACTTTAGATGTGCATGTCTAGCTGCTATGTGTCATGATCTGAGTTTTTGGTTTTGGTTTTTATGGTCTTGTCATGTTTAGTTCTGTTTTTCCTTATGTTGATTTGTAGGTTTTCCCTTGTGTGTTCTGTTCTGTTTTCTGCTTCCCTGTCATTAGTGCGCGCGGTTTGATTTAGCTAACACCTGTTTCTTATTAGTTTTCCTCTGTGTATATATACTCCTCAGTTTCATTTATTCTCTGCCTCCTCATTGTAAGCTTCATGTCACTTTTAGTTCCTTCCAGTCTTCTTGCTATGTTTAGTCCATGTAGTTTAGTTTTTTATTATTAAAACCTTGTACCTGCACCAGCCTACCTCCCTCCTCGTAAGCCTGCATTTGGGTACACACTATCCACGCCTAAGCCCTGACAGATTTGCACGCACATATGTTATTACATGGACTTTTTCCTATTCTTTTTTTATTTTATTTTATTTTTTATATGCATTTTTGTTTGTGTTCCCATCTCATGGTGGTTTAAAGGATGTAGTTTACTGTGTGTATTTTTGTTTTATTAAGAAGTATTAGGAAATATATCCAAATCCTTGTTTGGAGTGTTAAACCTTGAACAGTTTGCTGTGACCAGTGTTGACAGTTAAAAAAAAGAATAAAAGGAATATTATTTTACAACTTTTCCTTATCTTGCTTTTACCTTATCTTGGATCCACTTTCTTACTTCACACATTTAACTTGCTTCCTCTGTTCATTCATCATGCCCATCATCCTTGCTATCCTTCACGTCCACCGCTTTCTACAGCTCTTTGACCAGTCAGACACTTGAATGCCAACCTTATCAGCTTATTAGAGCTTTACATTGTCAGGGACACTCACATCTCGTGCTACAGATTAAAGTGTTGCCTCATTGGTTCAAAGCATGATGAACAAGGACAGTTGGAGTGTTAGTACTGTTCACCTTGAAAGTCCAACAAATTGTATTATGTTGGAAAAGAGTTTATCATTAAAAAAAAATATATATATATATATATTTGTTTCACAACTAAAAGTAAACCTTGCAATCCTTAACCGTGTGTTAATGTATGTGTTTCATGTAGACAGTGGAGATGACATGTCCAGTGACAGCCTGGGTCTGGCTGAAGAAGACTCTTCAGGTGAGGAAACACATAAGAGAGAAATCCATAGAAGAAAACCACAATCCTGTGTTGTCTCATCTTGATGATTCCTTTATTCTTGCAGAGGTGGAAACAAAGAACGATTTGCAGACTGATGAGCCAGAACAGCAGTCAAAATCATTCAAGGTAATATATTTCCACATTCCCATCTGCTTTTGGTTATTTTGAAAGAGTATCCCTTGGGCTAGAAATCTATAATAGCTCTCTAAACGCATTCATCTCCCAGTAAAGGAATGTTGTAGCATGCATTTACAAAGATATACGTGTTGTAAGTGGTTGCCAATATGACAAGGGAGCATCAGTGAAAAGAGATTTTTATTTAAAGAAAAGGAGCCTACTTAATGTAATCCACAGTTTAGTCTTATTTACAACCTTTCTTCCTGTTCATGTTATTCATATTCTAAAGTAATACTACACTTATTCATCCCATGTGAATTTCTCATGTTTTTAATGCAGTGTTACTGCTAAGTCAACTACCTTTGTTTTGACAGTATCTAATGTCTTAAAAATATAATGTCTTGTTAAAGATCATTCATTTAAATGAAGAAAAGAATAGAAAAAATGCCCACACTGAAGTTTATCTTCGTAGCATGTCAGGATGGGTAATAAAAAGAGTACACGGGAAAGTTCTAGAAGTTCATTACACTGGACATAATCACTGCACTGAATGTGAGGACATAAGTGACGTACAGTTAGTCAGGGTTTTTATTGTTGCTGACATGATCTTTTAGATATAAAACTAATTACTTGAAATCATTCATCTATAGTGCAGAGGGATATAAAGCTGGGAAGGCATAGGTACCAACCATCGAGAAGAAAAGAGAAAGTGGATTAAAAAAGAACTGCCTGTATACTCTCAAAAGACTCATCAGCTTTCTAATAGTGTGATTCCTTTATAGTGTGTCAGAGAGATAAAAGAGAAGGGGGGGGGGGGGGGGGGGGAAGTTTTTTCTTCAACCTTTAAAAACTAATACTCCTCATTTCCCGGCTCACAGGTCTCTGGGCCCCCCG
>JBAMHW010000009.1:24345585-24378665 GCA_037177495.1 Rhadinocentrus ornatus | reverse complement strand
CTCCCTCCCCCCCCCCCCCCCCCCCCCCCCCCCCCCCCCCCCCCCCCCCCCCCCCCCCCCCCCCACCCTCTTATTAAATCGTTAGAACATAATGATCATCATTGTACGGATCACAGGTATCTGGGGCCTCTGGACCTGAATCAAACTACTCCTAGGATGATCGGAAACTAATTTATTTTCCATCTCTGTCTTTAGACCAGATCTTTTCTGGGCAGTTGTCCTCTGAGTTCCTCACTCCCTCCTAATCTTTTTGTCTTGTCTTTTTTCTTTTCTTTCTTTTCTGTATTTTGCGCCCCATCACAGGTTAGTGAACTGCTGCATCCTTCTTACTGTCAGCAGGTACTAGTCTTCACAAAAAAAGATTTGTTTGTTTCTTCTTCTTCTTTCTCTCTTTCTTTCTCTTGACTTTTCCAGTCTTTGCTCCTTCTCTCCAAGCAGTAGTATTCCCACATGCATTTCTACCTATTCTCCCAGCCCACCTGCAATATGTCGCAAGGCTAGGATGCTAATGTGTCAGATTTTTACTAAACAGAGCTTCCTTGCTTTAGTCCTTTCTCACACAAGGACACTTGCGTCGGAGGAACAGCTAACACACCACATCACTGTGAGATGCTCTTTCCAGCTCCATGGGTTAATTAAAAATCAATTCATGAAGTGGAAACAAAGAAAACGGAGAGAGGGAAATATTCTCCAGTAAAAGATGCTATCTTATTAATATGCGTTTTCATACTTGGCATTAAAAATACAAATTTAGCTCACATTGTTGGCTTAATAGAAGTTAAACTGTTATGAAGTCTTACTTTATCCTTTGATCTGATCGTGCTTGAGTGAAAAGACACACGATTTTTATATGAAGCTATTCATTTTCCATTCCACCGTATTCACTCTATGTTCTTTTTTTAATCCATCTACTATTTATTTGCTTTTTTTCCTTCGTTGCCACCTCCCTTTATGTATGATCTCTCTATCTCATCCTTAGATGAAATGTTTTTCTCAGCATTTTCATTCTTTATTCCATTGTCTTCCTCCCATCCCTCCTTTTCCTCTGTCCCTCCATCTGTTTCCATATCCCCATAGGTGATGCAGAAACAGAGTGCTGGGTGTGGATCAGAGCAGTTCTGTAATCTGGATGGGTTTTTGCCTCTGGGTTTGGACACGGATACTGGTCACCTCAGCTTACCAGAACATGCACACTGTGAAGCACTTCACACAAGTCACTCTTCAGTGCGTGAGTCAGGTTAGTCAAAGAGGGAAAGTCTTTTTCATATTTACGGGTGTGCTTGAATATTTATGCTTCAGTTTCATCAATCTAGATCATGTTTTCCTAGAAGCTACATCAGAAAGTGTCACTGTTGCTTTTGTGTTTCAAGAGATTAGATTGTAAAGATTACCTCTGTGTCCAACTTTTGCCTGAAAATACTTTCCAATTTGCAAGCATTATTCATATCACAAAGACCTCATAATAGGATTTTGAACAAATATGTAAAAATGTAGAGCTTACAAGGGACATGAAAATGAGTTTTAAACCCAAAGGAATGCTAGCTGCTTAGTGGGGAAAGGAAAAAAAATGACGAGGGACAAAACAGACAATTTACTGCTCGTGGGTCCGAGGGGAGCTTTTCTCTGAGATGTGGTTTTTGGTTATGTGTGTATGTATTTGTGTCTTTGCCAGCGTATGCTTCTGGGCTTATAATTCTTTTTACCTGTATTTTGTTCCTCAGTTTAGTAAAACTGACACACAGCCCTCACCCATTAACCCCACCCAATCAACACAATTTCCATCAAAACGGCTCAATCATAATACCACCAGTGGCCTTTAAACAGATTACAAAAACTTAGCTTTTGAAAGGAGTCATCTTAGATATATTGGATATTGTCACCAACCACCTCTGAAAACATCCAATTTGTGTTTTGTTTGTTTTCCAGACAATGTCCAGTTATCAGTGGCTCTGTTAATGAGTCAGCATCAGCTTATATCTAACCCTTGTCCCTTTTGCCAGATGTTAAATTAGCTATTAAAAGAACAGTAAAGTTCCAATTACCACCTTTCCTTGGCATGCTTCCACAAAGCATCTCCTCCTGCTCCAGAATTATAGAGGAACACAATGTTTTTGAATAACAGTATGATGTCAAAGTCATGTTTAACTTTTGTATATTCAATGTTTGCAATTTATCATGTATGAAATTTTGTGACAAACAGGTTTTGTCAGGTCACATGGACTCTTGCCACCAAAATCCTAATCTTTTATTCAAGTGTACATTTGTGCTTTGTAAAAATATTCTTCCAACCATTGCTACGATTTCTTTTCATACTCCTGCAATGAATGGATTTACAGATGGACGAACAATGCAACAAGTTAACGCCTCAGGGAATTTTACTCTCTGATGCAGACACAAAACAACGTATTTAAAACTGGTCCAGGAGAAAAAACACAACAAGTTTAAACTGAATAGAACACAGCAAGCAGCATGCAAAGTAAATAAAATACAAAGAGTAGATGTAAAACAAGAATAAAATGACAGCAGGGATATTTAAGGCACAAAGCTAAGTTATAGATGAGAAATAACTGCAAAATGTAGCAGCATTTGTGTTGCTTCTGCTGTTGCAACACAAATGCAACAGCTTTCAAAATTCACCTGCATGTAGCAAAAAAGAAAAAAAACCACGTAAAAATATTTTGAAGTTTACTGTAATTATTTTAGGATTGAATCAGCCTTAAGCCAAGACATGGTGCTTATTGAACTTTGTTCCCTTGCCAGAGGCATTTTATTCACATGTACTTTAAACTGAAGCACCTGTTTTAAATTGAGTACGGTTTCATTTAATACTTCGCTTGCTTAGGTAAATTGCTTGTGCTCCAAACAACCCATCAGTCTTTCCCTTGAAAAAGCGTTAAAACCCAGTTTTCTAGTTTTGTTGCCATGCCTGTGTTGAATGAATGAGGTTGACAGTGCGAGACCCCCACAAGGACATCATTGTCTTCTTCGCACCATGCAGCCAGCTGTTTAAAATCCCACACTGTCTAGGCCACCGGCGTTAAAACTTCAAAGATAATTAAAGCGAAAGGCTGTAGACAAGGAATATCACCTTGACAACCCTTCACACTGAGTTTTGTCCCTTTGTGGGTCATCTCTATTTTTTTTCTTTTTTACAAATTGATTCAACAGGTTTTATCACCTACACTACCCTTTCAACCTCTCTTTCCATTACTCTCCGTCTCATCATCAGTCATAAAATAAGGTTGTCAACAATAAAGAAGATCACAGCTGCTGCAATGTCAGAGGGAGAGAGGGACAGAGAGGGAGAGAGGAGAAGAGATACAGGGAGTTGTTCGTAAACACTAGCAATGTGATACTGACAGACCGATGAAGAAATAAGCAGAAAGTACAGGAAACCAAAGCATCATGAACAAAAGACACACAGTCTGACCAATATGTGTTCAAATATCTTTCTTTTTGAAGCTGGCTGATAATCCCCCACCGTTCCTCATTTTATTTTCAGCTGATTTAAACTAGTTAGTAGATTCTCTATGTTAGTCAATAGTACAAATTAATTGGGTGACCATTGGAAAGATGAAAATATCAGTAATTGCTTTGCAGCTGTCAGGATTGGCTTGTTAAGCATTGCTGGTTTAGCACTTATGTTGCTGCTGTATAGAGAAATGGATTTTTGTATTCACAGTGATTACAAAATTCACTTGAATGGTGAGCTTATGTGATTATTGACATTAATGGGCTGATACATTCAGTGTAAAATGGAGACTTAAAATATATTTAAAGGATTTAATATTCTCTAACTTTAGCTTTACCTAGTAGCACTAAGTACTCTGCTTAACCCCTTGAAGACCATTGGGGACCTTTGTTTTTTATTGAAGCACACATTTAATCTGAGCGCCTTTTTATGTATGTGTAATCAACTGTGACAGTATGCTGTGATTAAGCGATTGATCACATAAAACCCTGAACAGGTAGTCATTTGAAAGCATAACCTGTAGTCATACACAATCCCCATTTATTTCTTTGATAAATAAACAACCTTGAAGGAGAATAACAAATTTCAGTATTTCAACTGCAGTTTTATATTCTGGGTTGCATTTGTGTGTAGTCAAATCCAAAAAATACCCCCTTGAGACATATCGGATGTAAAAGAAACAGATTGTTATAGGTAGATAGCAAAGACAGTGCATTACTGCTTCCACTTATTGGCTATGTTCAACAACTAGTAGTGTGGTATTTCTTGATTTTTAAAAAAAAAAAAATTTTTTTCCTTGCTTCCTGGTATTTTATCTGCTTTTTAAAGTATGTAGAGGCCAATAGAGGAACAATGAAAATTGATAGACTGATGGAGTGTTTTTAAAACAGAAGAAGTGGAGGAGCAACCAAAGAAGAAGATGAAAAACTGTTCACAGAATTTACTTCTATTTCTGTTTTTGGGCTTTTCTAGTCGTCAACAAAAATTAATCATAGTCTTTGTCATATCACTTCAAAATTGAAGTAGTTCATCCCAGTAATTGCATTGTTTGTCAGTTGGTAGAAAGTTTTTCTTTTTGACAAACTGTACAAAGACTGTAGAATGCGTGATGTCACTGTGGCATTCTCCGCCATTTTGGGGGGACCCAGCTTCTGTTTCCATCCACACATTAAGGTTTCTCACTACTAAACTGTGTTAAAAACAAGTTTAAAACATGCCGACAAGAAATGTCCTCACCGCGATAAGCTTACAAGAGAGTTAAAGAGTCATTACAATGCAGAAACAATAATTATTAATAACTTAGATCAATCTGCTAATCAATGAATGAAGTTCAGGTTTAGATGCATTGCCACCAGTTTTAGTCTCAAAAGTCGTGTTTACCTTCCGTTTGGTGTAAATTCCTACACCTGCCATGCATTTAAAAACTGCTCATTATGTTTATGCAACCATTTTAAAAACAGGTGGATTAAAACCGGCAAGTCTACAAAATATCGGCTGCATCATACTGATTAATAATATTAATTAAACATTTAGTGTTATGATATTTTAATTCTGAAATCAAATACATTATCTTTTCATCTGTGTGGAATAATTTCTGATCAGTTAATATATTCTGGGTCTTATTGAAGATAGCAACACATGTCTCAATGTACAGGCTTAATTGATTTAATACATCTTGCAGAAGAAGCAGGAAAAATATGAATGCAGTAAAAATTTGTTTTATTTATTACAAGAACAATGAACTATATCAGAAACTTTACTGGATCTGATGGCAGATTTACTCTGAAATGTCTGAAAAGAGGTAACAGTCCTAAATGTTCTGACTGAATTTGTGACAAAACAACACTGGGACTCATTATCAGAAAGCAATAAACAATCACAATCTGGTGGAGGAAAGTGATATTCTCATGTGCACATGTGAGTTTTGTCCAGAACGGAACTACTAACCCTTTTTACATGAATTCCCAGGTGTATGCAACCACCTCACCTGCTCTCTCATCATCCCGTTCATCTAGCTGACAATGTTGTTAATGCGTCACATCTTTACTTCTGCTCACATGAAGCCAAACCACATCACCGGGGACTGTTTCTGCAGAGGTCCACTGTTCTCTGGAATGTGTTTATCCAACGTATTCACTGCACTGTACCAAGTCTGAAATGGAGGATGAAAATCAGCTAGCTAATTTCCTTTTTGTGCGCTGATCACAAAGCTGCTATTGCAGCTGTGTAAAAAAAACTTGGGGAAAGAAATGACAGATGAAATACTGGTCAGAAATTTGGTATAAGATGGAGATTAAAAAGACGAGAACCACTTTTGAACCGACGGTGGTACAGCCAAAATGGCAATTTCTCCCACAATAATGTGCTTTAATGACGTTCTCTATAAGGAAAACACAGGCCCTGCAGGAGGAATTCACTGCAATGACACACAGGGAAGACACATTTGAAAATAAACTTTTGATTTACAATCATGTATATGTCTAAAGACATGAGCATATACTTTGGTCTATACGATGAATATATCTGCATCATGATTCTACATAAGAGAATGATTGCCAGTAAAAACTAAACAATGATCTTGTGAGACCTTTACCAAAATGGAAAAAAAAAGAATAAAAAGGGCAACTTTACATGATATTAATCACAATAAAAACAATGTATAGAATAAATCGTGGAGTCCCCCTTATCAGAGCCATAGCAGCTGTATTGTCAGTATAATGCTATGATCAGTGATTTGGCACGCTAGTTCTAGACAAGTGCTTCTAGCTTTGTCACAGTCATCCTTGCAATTCTGAGTTTCTTCATCAGGCCAGAAAGTGCAAATTCATTAGATTAAATCAATGTCTGCAAAGTGCATCCAAGAAAATAAATATCACTTGCTAATTGGAGCAAAACTGTAAGATTAACAAGACTATTACAATACCAGATAAATATGGGGAGCTAGTATGGCCAAACATGACACCAGATTTAAATTGACCACACTTAGGATTACACATGGAAACCACAGACAATGACCAGTTAAAATAATATATTTATTAAGTATTCTACAAACTACATAATATAAAATATAAACATTTAGAACATAAACAGAAAATATGTAAATATGATGTTCAACCAAAGTTTTCATGGGTGACACTCACGCCCAGCTCTGTTGAACTGTTCCTGAATTCAAAGAGTCCTCCACCCCCACCAGGGGTTTGTTGATTCCTGAGGTGGTAAGATGCAGTTTGGTTTGTGCTGATGGCTCGTGAATGGCTACACAGACAGATTTGTGGGCAAGGAGCGTTCCTCAGAGCCATTTCTCTGAAGTTGCGTCATACCTCCCACATTTAAAGCAATTATTTAGTGGCAGACAGGAGTATTCTCTTCCAGGAAGATCTAATCCTTTGATTAATAAAATTCCAAAGTATGGCTTTTTAGGTGTCTGTTTCTTTCTGGACCCTTTTGTCTTACTCGAATTCTCTACACTGGTGTTGGTATTCTTATCTTCTCTTTAAACCACTCTCTTACTTGTACTCTGTATGTCAGAGAACTGTTGTTCAAAAAGCACCCTCAAAAGTTGCACTGAGAAACTTCTGTTTTTCAGAAGAATGTAAGACAGAATTCAAATTCCCACCACCAGGAAATGAGAACTGTCAGGAACCTCTGGAAAATGCCTGCATAGGTATGCTCTGATAAACATTTTTCTGTTTTTGTCTGCTTGTCCTTCTGAACAGTTTACAGCCTGCTGAGCTTTAGTCTTCCACAGGAGGACTTACATTTCATACAGAATTAATACACTGTGTTATTACAGACAAATTTTTCTGGCACTCACTATGGAGGTTTCTTAAAAAGATTATGCAGTATCTCACGTGTTCTATGTACACACATACATTTCTGTGCACAAACACATCCGAGTGCGAGACTTGGCCCAAGATTATGTCCTCTCATCACTTTTTCTGTACAGAAGCAATGCGGTAATCTGATTATGCTCATACACACTCCCTCTCACTCCTACACACACTTGAGAGGCAAGACAATAATCTGTTTTACACTGTTGACACATCTAATGCTCCTCAATGCCAGTCAAATCTTAGGGCCGACTACCTTTCCTCCTCCGCAGATATTTGCTGTGGATAGCTCCATGTAAATATGGCCGTTTTTATTCCTCCACTCTGTTTGCTGCCTTGTCAAATTTCTTAGCCCTTTGGTCTTACATCTTCTTTTTAAATCTTCACTATTATAGCTTTCATCTTTACTGTTCTACCCATTTATTGTATTCTTCAATTTGATGTTTTACTACTAACCTGAATCCATTCATGCAAGGTTACAACTCCGCAGTAAACATGCTGCGGAATATTTTCCAGAATGTTAAATCACTCAAAAACTCTAAAGAATTTTGACATTTTTTAATCAGTATGAAACTGACACCGGTGCTCAACATGTTTTCAGTATTTTTGTTTGCACCAGTGAAGCTGAGCATAGATGTTTTGGCAAACTGCCTCATTCAGAATGCTTCATTGTGCTGCATTGTCAGCTTACTGCTCCAATGTTCTGTCTGACAGCGTGATATAAAACATTTGACACTGAAACATCTGTACTTGGGCTCCCTTGTGTCATTAATGAATGCCTTCAAGTATCATCTTGCTTCCGAGCCTGTTTTAAACTGAGGGAATATCTTAAATCTTCTTTACATACCAACTTTTTTTGTTTAATGTTACATTGAAGTTTACCAACTTAAGATTTGTCATGAGGACATGCACATGTTGCTGATAACATCTTTATGTGACTTCAATTTACAAATAATTTATATCCAGTGTTTGCTGCAAATACATATTACATTTAATGCACTCTAAGGTTAACTGGTTACTAAAATCACGAAATATGACCCAAATTGAAGTAAATTGAATCCAGAAATATGTTTGTCCACATGTGTTTTCAGCTCTACACTGCATCATTTCTCCCATGCTGCTTAGTGTGACAGTTCAGGTGCTTGTGAGTGACTAAATGGAGGTTGTGTGCCAGCTTAAAGACGGAGCCAGTCGCAGAGAGAGGGAACTGAGGAGACAATGGAAGATTGAAAGACTAGAAGATTTAACACAGGTGCTGAAACTGGTTAGACAGCAAGCAGCATGAGGAATCAGTGTGCTGCACATACACACATACTCACCCACGCCATCATAGCTTCTCAGTGGGGACCTTGATGTAATTTACAGTGAGCAGGTGGGGATGGATGTTCAATCTGATTCAATTTGATGTGGCTCACAGTGGAGTGGGATGAGACACCAGTCATTCCACTGACTGTTGTGATCAGTTTGGTATCTTTCACCCTCTTGTTAATTCCAGAGCAGCGTTCCCTTTACATTGAGTTTCTCTACTCATCTCTTTTCTTTCCCTCCCTCTTCAACTTCTCTTCTGCTTTTTATTGCACACAGAGATTTTCTGTAAGCGTTTCATAAAATAAACTTTACTGTAGTCTTTGTCTACCATGCCTCAATTTTATTACTAAAAAGTTACATTGCTGTCTTAAGAAGAAGCATTTTATTTGCAAATTAAATTACAAATTAAAATATAATTAAAAGTACTACAAAGATTATCAAATGTTTAAACTGAGTTTGTTATTTGTTTGATGGCAGTAATATGCATAAAAGTTACATGAAAGATACTCTGTTGCATCCCCACTTCTCTTAGCAGCACTTTGTAAATACTTTGGAACGGGAGAAAAGAAACATTTTCTTCCCACTCTTGTTTGATGTGAGATTTCAGCTGCTCAGCAGTTTGAGGACTTCTTTATTCTGTTTTTGTTTTCCTAATGCATCATGTTTTTAGTAGCAGTCCTTTATCAGCAAGTAACTCTGCAGACAATCAGAATAAAGTATTCACAATGACCATTTTTTTCTTTGAATAATAGAGGTTTAACTCGTATCTGTGTCTGTGGTTTAAAGAAGGTCTTCTCTTCCCAAGCAATGATTTCCACCACAGAATTGTGTTGTTTTTTGAACACCTGAAGACCTCAGTCATTCAATACTTTTGTTTTTGTGTGATTAAATAGATTCCTATAGATTTTCTGAATCATTTAGTGTCACTACATGCTGTAGAGGATCAAACCCAGAATGCTTAGCAATTTCATTTCATTACTGTAAATTTTTTTTTAACTATTTATCCACATGTTCTTAACGCATTTGTTAATCTTCACATCTGAAACCCTCAGCCTTTATGGGATGTTCTTCTTGTAACCACTGTGTTACAGTTTGTTGCTAGTGAAGCATGAGCGTTTCACAAGTTTTTATTTCTTTTATTATCCAGCATTACACATTTGATTTAATCTTAAATTACCACTGACTGACATTGAATTCGGGATTTTTCTTTTTGTTAATACATGTATTACTTTTAACATTTAAAATAGTTTTTGCAAATTATTGCATTCTACAATCCCCCCTGCTTTTTTTCTCCACGTTTTTCAATGTTTAGACCAGCAGGTCTCTCTATTAATTTTTTTGCATATCTCCTTTGTTTTTCTACCCGCCCAGGATGTAACCTGTCTGACAAGCCCACACCAATTCTTTCTAAAATACGCAGGAGGAGAAGATCTTTCACTGCACCTACATCTTTCAGCCACTTTTGTACTCCGTCTCCTCCTCTGTCTGCTCGCCTTTCTCATCTTACACAAGGCTCAGAATTTTCTCCAGCACCTCGTCCATTTTCCAGAGCCACCCAAGAGATCATGGAGATCTGTGGTGTGGACCAGACAGGCTGTGAGGACCCTGATTTGGAGATGGATATAACTGTACACATGCTACACAGTCTGGAGGAGGAATTAAGAGTCACTGCAAAGGGTACAGACATACTCACACATAATGAACATACAAAAGTAAACTATAACCTATTTACCATCTATTCAATTATTATGAAAGTCACAATTGTTTGAAATAAAGCCCCAAACACTTATCTTATTTAATATCTGTCTTTGCAACAGCAACTCATGCTCTGGTATTGGATGGGGGAAACGGTGGAAGTCCAAATGGGAGTCCTAGTTTCAAACGGTGGGTAATGTGCACCCGTTAGCTGACCACAAGTGGTTCAACACATGGCCTCATCCTAATGACAAAAGTGTGTCATTATTATTGGATCTGCAAATAGTAACATATTAAAGTCTGCATAATCAGAAAATGTATAAGTTCTGCAAAACTTTGGCAGCTGGTAAAATTCTTGTTTCAATTTTATATCTTGAAAGGCAAAATCATGTTTCTGTCGTGTGAGAATCTGAGCCAGAAGCCATGTGAATTCTTGCTTTCATACTCCGTCTTTTCACCATGATCAGCATGTAATCCATTGCTTTCTTGCCCCAACACTTCCTACACTCCTCTACTATTCTAGTGGTCACAGTGGGGGGTAATCCCTCTTTTTTTTTTCTTTGTGCTCCATCAATCCCTCAGTCTGTCTGAAATAAGGAGTGTGTAATGGATCATTAGCTAGCACGACTTTAACTTTGACAGCGTGTTGAGTATCGGGCCTTTATGTGCCCTTTAGTGTGTATATGTGTGTAAAAAGAGAGAGTGTATCAATGTGTTTCTCTTGTATGTCAGAAATAGTGTGGGCGTGTGTGTGTTTGTGCATTGTTGATATTGTGTGCATGTGCATCTATCGAGTGTAATCTGCGCTAGAGGCCATGTGCTGAGAAGGGCTCTGAATATGTGAATATCACGTTTAGACATGTATTAAACATATTACCTCATACCATAGAGAGAGCGCACAAAACAGCTTCTTACATCCTTACAGACATACACGAGTGAATACACACACACGTTTCCTTAACCTAATTTTTTTTTACTTAATCATACACATACAAACTTCCGTTCTTATTCAGGCAACTGTAATTTTTCTACTTTTAACTTTGTGGCAATAATTAGGTTGCACTATATTTAAAAGTTGGATTTTATTATATGATATATTTGTGACGTGATTTTTTTACAGTTTTGTCATATATAAAACCTTTAAAATATGTTCTACATTTGTTTTGATGACTACAGTAAATGTCTGTGTACATTCTGATGTATGAAGTGTGAGCATGTTGTGTTTGGCTCATCATGTGTGCTAGATTTGGCCTGTTTTGAGGCTGTGATTCAGTGTTGTTCCTGTTTGTGATCTTGCAGTAGTTTCATGTTAAAATCTGGAAAATAGACAACTTCAGATTTAGTTGTTCATGTACAGTTAAAACATATATAATATGTGCTGTAATTGACAGCTTTAAATGATCCTTTGATCTTCTGCCATCCTATAAAACCTGTTGTTTCATTACCAAAGCAGCTGCAGCTTATAATAAAAATAGTAAATAGAATATTTATCATACTTTTTCTCATCAATAAAGTACACTGAAGTACATAAATCAGTTGGTTTAGAATATTTGAACAAGTCAAGAATGAAAATAAAATGTGATATGCCCAAACTCATACCAAAACAACTACTTAATTCAAATGAAATAAAAAATTAAAGAGTGTCACCTACATTTTGAGGAAAATTCTCTTTGTGGAAAAGTAGAAGAATTATGGTCTTTCATAAACAGGTAAAACCAGATAAGAAATAAAGTAAACATATATTTATTTAACCTGAACTAAGAAAACTTAACATTTAGTGCAGAAAAAAATAAGAAAAAAGGCTTTTTTTTAAATGAAATCTGCTCAACGAGAAGCCCCCAAAAAATGTAACTCCTCTCACATCTAAAAAGCTCAATATTATTTTTGACAGCTAAATTAAATTTACAAATGCTCATCTTGTCCATAAGTGGTTTATGGTCCGTCTCCAGTTCTGTGTTGTACATCTGTTACAGATCTTAGTTTTTTTTAAGGGAATGACAAAAACAGGGAATACTCAACATATCAACATTTTATTTTAGTTTGAATAATTATTTTTAAAGATAATTAATTTAAAAGTCCTTCTAGGAATGGACATAAGGAATTAGCAGTAGCTATAGATGTTTTTTCTTATTTATGTTAATACATTGATACCTTTAAAAAAAAACAATGAATTAAAGGGATGATGAAAAGGAACAACAAAGCATCAAAATGTTTTAGCTGAATTTTACTGATGAGTAGAGTTCAAAATAATGAGCTAATGTTGATTCATAATTAGTTAAATTACACCACACCTCATCTCAGTGCCCACAAACTGCACTTATTAAACTGACCCATGTCACAAATGTCATCTGGGCAAAACTGCTAAAGACTAAGCACATCTGTTGTTCCATCACTGCCTGATATTTGAGTGTTGTATATGTACGATCTTCTGCCTTTAATCACTGAATCTGGTCTTCTAGGGTTGCAATCAGCAAGGAACAAATGGAAGAGGAGGAAGCTGCAGAGAGAGACAGACAGAGTGTCCTCCTCCTACCCTGAGACACAAACACAACAGACATGACAGAGACTAGAGTGAGAAACAGGTGTAAAATGTTTCTGTGTTTTAGTCCACATATCTTTTTATTGTTCAGAATAATCTGTAAAAAGATAACATGATTCCAGTATTTAAAAGTAAAAATTAAAAACTGAAAATATTCCTGATGATATATTCTGTGTTGATCCATGATTTGTCTCTTTTTATGTGTTTTGTGGGTTTTTGGGCGCTATATTTGCTATATAGGGACAGTTGCCGTGAGATGCATGCCTGTGGATGGATTAGCTAAAGATATAATACAAGGTGACAGGCAATGCAAGCGGAAATGAGAGGAAGTGACAGGAAGACAAATGAAGATTTTGCCTTCATTCTCAGCCAGAATCTGCTTGGATCTTCTTGACTGTGTGTGTGTGAAGGTGTCTGTCTGTTTGTGTGTTTTAGACATGAGTTAAAGGACAGAACTTGAGGGTGCTAATTTCACCTACAGGTGTTAGAAGGAACATTTTTCATGATGTCACCAGTTTGTTTCTTAATAAGGTTAGGGTGACACTGGATCAGGTCAGACTGTCTACACACACACGGTGGAGGCTCCTGCAGATGATAAATTATGTTTATAAGGGAAGGAAAAGGCACTGTGCTGGCGTTCAATGCTGCCATCTCTCTATGTGTGTGCATGAGTGGAGGAAGATAAGCACCAGACACTGCAACTTGTTTGCTGTCTCCATGGTGCATGTGCACATGCTCAGTTGGGGTATGTTCCTGCGTATGCTCCTCAGTTCTGCCGTTTTCCATTATCCTCCACAGTCAGTCCTAATTTATCATGACCGCCACTGTGCTCAGTTGACATCACAACCCAACATCCGCCACTTTATCTCCAGCTGATATGCATTTTGGATCAAACAAGAACAAACAGGTAGAAAATGACGCCAATGCCACACCACCAAACTCACACTGAAAACCATTTTCAATAGACTAACTTTGTGACGGAATTTGAGATTAAGGTTATTATGTAAACAACATATTTTGTGTTCAGAGTGATAGTGAGTGCCTCTGGCACGACTCTTTGCTCAGTCAATGTGGAGGGATATAAGGGTATTTTATTTGTCCCAACGTTAATCGCTAGGAGCAGACAGCAAAAGCCCTGTAATCCAACAGCAATTACCACAAGACTGATTGATAGCAGTGACAGAGAGGCACAGACAGAGAGAGATGAAGAGAGCGAGGTAGAGAGTTGAAAAGGTAAACCTTGTTATTGTGTCCTTCCCTGAGTTTATCACTTACTGTTTAGGAGAGGAAAATAACACATAAATCTGATGGTTATCGAACTAGCGGTCTAAGTTTAAACAACTCTGAGATATGTGCACTTCATGTCTCTCTCATTCTTTCTCCCTCTCTCACACACTCAGACATGCATACAAACAGGAAAAAAGAAAAAGAGAGAGGTGACCTTTGTTAGATTTGAAGTTGTATGTGATGTTGTTGATGCTGTCAGAAAGACAGTGAAAATGGAGAAGTTGACATTTCACTCCAATATATTAACTGACCCTTCTTCTGTACCAGAGTTCAAACTGAATGTGTTGCAAAACACTAGTTTGTCCAACACATTGTCCAACTCAGTTAAGAAACAAACTTTATTTTTTTTTTTTTTGTGTGTTATTGTTTCTTTCCACAGGTATGAGATTTAGAAAACTCTTCAGATTGAATTTTGATTGACATTTTGTACCAATTTAATATGGAACAAAAGACAACAAACCACAGTTTATAATAGAGTCGAATTCAATACACAAATGCAATTTTCCTCCTTTTGATGTCCTCAGAAGCTGCTATGATTTTAGTATACTCTATTTTTTATTTTATTTTTCATTAGTTTATTTTCTTCTTCTGGATGTATGTCTGTTTGTTTTCTGATGCAAACATATTATATTTTTCTTATTCAAAATGGCATATAGAAAATAACCTTTGTTCTTTTAGGTTCAGAAGTCATCTACAATAAGCTGCAAGGTACAGCGGCTGTATATTTGTGTGACATCTCAGTCCATATACAAACTGTGGAACAGGTAATTGGAAAATATGGCTATCCTGACAGGACATGTCATTAACTAAAAGGGGAAAAAAAGGCTAAGATGTGCAAAGTGACAAATGAAAATTACATTTATTTGGGCTAAGCCGCATGAGTGCATATGAGAGAGATTTAGATCACCTGTGTTTTTAAACTTGTTAAATCATCTACTTGGGTGTGTGAAGATTTGTCTTTTTCATGTAAATCACTTTGTGTCACTTTTTGTATGAGAAGTGCTTTATAAATAAAATTAGAATTTCACATAGCCTTGTCTGTCACCTTTCTCTTGCTTGAAGGAAATGTGCCAGAGGCATTCACTATCACTCTGAACACAAAATATGTTGTTTACCTAATAACCGTAATCTCAAATTCCGTCACAAAGTTAGTCTATTGAAAATGGTTTTCAGTGTGAGTTTGGTGGTGTGGCATAGGCGTCATTTTCTACCTGTTTGTTCTTGTTTGATCCAAAATGCATATCAGCTCTTTATTTGTAGCGTTAATTCACAACAAAGTCATCTCTAGGCAGACAAAATGAATTCAAGCCAATTCATTGTGACCCAACTAAAACTAAACCACATTAGCCCAGTTTATAACAACTGTTGATACAAGCCAATTTGTAAAACTAATTTTGTATCAAAGAAAAAACAAGAAAATTCCCTTTTCACTGGAAGGAAAAACCTCTTGTAGAGCCCAATTTGGGGACAGCAGCCGTCTGCCTCAACCTGAGGACGGGAAAGAGGGATCAACAGGTTTAGGTTTTAAGAATATGAGCTCCTTCAAGGAAGTGGGGAGAGTGTGATGAGTGTCTCCTGAGCATGATGTACAGATTTACATTGATGTACATTTTACTAAGAAATTGTTTAAAACAAATTAATTTGAACATGAAGTGTATTTAAACTCAGCCAGTTAATACACTTCAGCCACACTATCTTACACTCAGGTATGAATGGGATATTAGAGATAATGTGTCATTTGATACAAGTATGAAAATACTATATTCACTTTTAACTATAATATTCTGTGTATTTTAATATTGCAAGCAATGCTTTAATTGCAGCTTGTCTAATGCCTAACCTTGATAATGCATCAATAGCGAAGCACAAATGCAACATCAGCCTTTTGTTTTTATCACCTTTAACTTCTTAAGTGTCTTCAAACATGCAAACTCCATCACAGCAAAATGAACGAGTGGCCTCTTTCCTTTAGTAGTTATCAGATTGGGAGGCATATTTGCTGTGGATGCAACCATCTAATCAGGTCCCATGTTGTCAGTTAGAGCCCTGGAGCCTTATTACAAGAGACGGAAACACTGTCTTGTCTCTGTCATTGTGAAATCTAAAAAAGTCTCACGCTTGTGCTGCCTGCAGTATGTGTCTACCTTATTATTCCCAGAATGTGAATAGATGTAGTCGCCAAGTGTAACAGAGGTGTGGGATGACGTTGTCGGCAAATAGTGAAAGATAACTGCAAATCTTGTTGTGGCACATATGAGCACCAAATTAATGAGCTACAGTTATCTTTGAGGATAGACCAATAGATAGACGCAAGAATTCTAGTGTTGTCCCCCATAGCACAAACCGCTTACATGGACAACAATATTATTTCTTCATGACCGTGTCCCTGCAGTGGTCTCACATGCTCCAGCTTGGTCTAGCTTTAACCCGGCTCGGTATAACTGTCAAGGTTATAGCCTCATCTATGCTTAAATGACCCCATATGGTGGAGATGGAAGTACTGTATGCCCTGGACAGAAAGTTTAAGTGAAGGGAGTTATAGTGCCAGGGAGGAGAAAGGGAGATGAAGTAGAAAAATAAAAATAAACAGTTTGCCAATGAAGAGGATAGAAATTAAAGAAAGGTCAGCAGAGGACGAGAAAGAAATGGGGCGGCACTGAGTGGGAGGCTGCTACTTTGATAAGGAAATGGATTTTCAGCTCCACTCTCCCTATTGTCTTTGTAATTCTACATTTTCTCCCTCCCTCCATCCTTCTGTTTTCCTCCCTACATTGTGCTTTTACACCTATCCATCACTCCTTCCTCAACATTTCCTCCTAACTACCTGTCTTAAGTCCTGCCTACCTTTACACGTATCTCTGTGAATAACCTGCTTGCCAACTCGCCTCTTTTTTTCCCCTCCCACATGTATCCTTTTGTTTTTGATTTCCCTCTTAATTCTTTACTCCTTTAATTCTTCCATTTGTCCCCTTTCCCTCCAGTCTGCTCGCAGTCACGGTGTGCTCTGGTTGAGCCACAAAGATCCTCTGACAAATCGATACATCACTGTAATTGATTCTGTCGGGCCTCAAAGTGTTTAATGAGACCCCCACTCCTCCCCACACCCCCCTCTCTACTTTTTCCTCCATCTTGCACTTGGGTTTTGGCACAGTCCAGTTTAATGGTTAATGAAGGCATCCATGTGCAGCAAATTGCTGATAACGGTGGGTGAGGAAAGGGAGCTGGGGGATGATGGGGGTTGAGGGTTAATCAGAGCTGTTCTCAAGGTGATAGATTAGTCCAACTGGTTAATTAGGACAGGTAAAGGCTACAGGAGATGTAAAATATGTGTCGCCTTGAGAGAGTGCACTCTGTGCGGTTGATGAAACAGTATGTTTGTGTGTGTGTGAGTTTGTATACATTCCCTTGTGTGCTTTTAGTAAATTGCATCCTCCACATGACCACGTATTTTGTTAGTCTGTTGGTTAAAGTTCAGCGAATTACAGTTGTGTCTTTGGTCTACTCCTGAAGTGGAAAACCAGGGCTGTACTTGCACCTATATGACAGGAACAACCCCAAAGAAGCCACTAGGTTAATGTAGAAAGAGCTGCGGAATCAGAAAAAGAAGAAGAAGAAAATAAGCGCACAAGGCAAACCTATAGGCAAATAGAGCAGGGCCAAATAGACAAACATGTTTTCCAGTTGAAGAAGTGCAAAAGGGCAGAAAGAAGACGAGCGGGGAGAGAGAGGGTGATGTAGTGTGCACGTCAGCCTCAGCTCGTTTTTCTTGTGTGTATGTCTACATAGTGGGGATGGTGAATCTTGTGGACAGTGAATCATTAATATCAGCAACCTGTAAGACACTAATGAACAACACAAGAATATATTGCTTCTCTCCTCTTTACTCTTCACGCACTCCCTCTTTTTCTCTCTGCGCTAGATTTGTTTTCCGGTTTTAATGAGAAACACCTGTTGAAGCTCCTTGTTAGGGACCCCCTTGTTCAGGCCCCATTAGACTTCTGGTTCCTCTCAGTACACTGTGTGTGTGTATTCTGTATACCAACCACGTTTGGTTTTTGTTACACCCATCATCTCCTACACAGACAGCAAGCCACTTCACCTCACTTCTCTGTGGCCACCACGGCCAGAATCACCTTCATATCATCACTTAACATCCACACATTAGGACTTACTGGGGCCTGATAATAGTCCAGTGCTCTCACCACACAAGACATCTGAATATGGAAACATCTCCCCCCGTCAAACTCTTGTCTACATACACCATTCCATGTTACATACACATAGCCCCGGTAAGTAACTCAGAATCCAAAAAAATTGTAAGAAAACAGTGGTGAAACACTAAAAATGGCCCTTTTAAATATTAGATCTGTCTTAAACAAATCTTTTATCGTGAATGATATGATGTTAGGTAAGCTGTCTCTTTTTAACTGAAGCTGAGGCTTCACCTCCAAATTTAAACTTTTTATTCTCTACCAGGAAATGAAGGAAAGGCGGTGGAATGGCCTCATTTGCTTGTGCCTCATTCTCAGTAAAAATTCCCTTTAGATATTTACTTTTCATTTGCAACCACTAAAACCTCTTGTTTTATCCATGAAATCACTGATTCTGATCACTGGTGATTTTAACTTGCATTTTGAAAACAGTAATAATCCCTACACCAGCATGTTTTTAAATCGTTTAAATAGTATTTTAAACAACATGTAATAAGCCTATTCACAAAAGAGATTTGGTCATAACATGCAGCCTGTTCACTGGTGTGTCCTCTCTTGTTGAGCTGGCTGTATCAGACCAAAACAGGCTGAAAATCTTATTGACATTTACTGACAACCTAACTCCGGCTCAGATTTTACCTGCATCATGTGATTTCATTGTTGATCCTTTTAACAACAGATTAAAATCAGGGATTGACTCAGCAGCTCCACTTAGAACAAAAACTGTAAAAAGCAAACTGAAACCACCGTGGAGAAACGAGAAAAATAAAGAACTAGAGGAAAAGTGCAAGAGAGCAGAGTGAAAATGGAGAAAAACAAAACTAACAATTCAATACAAACTGTTACCTGAACACTTCAGAACCTACAATAACACAGTAAAACGAGCAAAAACTTTCCTTTGCAAATCTCATTACTAACAATAAGAACAATCCCAAATTCCTTTTGACAGCCTTTGATCTTTTGATAAATGCTGATTTTAAGTCCTCCATGCCACCATAAGAATCTGCTTTTGAGGAATTTGCAACCACTTCATAAAAAAAATAAAATTAGATACAATGTTTTATCTCAACGACACATTGATTTTAAATGCTTTTAAAAACATTTCATGGTATCTTTGAGTGTGAGCTTTTAAACATTATTAACTGCTCTCTTCAGATGGCCATTTTCCATACTGCCGTCAACAGTGGTGAGGCCTCTTCTGAAGAAAAGGAATTTAGGTTTAAGGTTTTCAACTTACCGTTTTTAAGTCAAATTAAAGAAAATCTTGTTTTTATTCAACTTTCTCAGTTATGTACTAACTCACTCAGTCAGTCTTTGTTCGTGTTCAGAGTTCAGTTTTTAGACAGACTACAAGACTAGTTAAGATATGGTCTTGATCATATGATTTATATGGCTGAAATTGAAGTTTATTTACCTGAATGAGCTTTATTTTCTACCTTATAATTTTATAAGAATGTTTTGCAATTTTACTAATTTAAGTCATTTTTTTTGTGTTTATTTGTGTCAAAGATTCACTCCTACTGCACTTCTTTAAGTTTACTTTATAGAATGGCTGAAATTTGAGTTTTTTTCATAAACTTTCATAAAATGTCTCAGGCTTTTATTGGTTCTTCAAGAAAGCTTTTCAAAAGTTATTCAAAAGTTTAATAAAGAGAGAAATGTTTTGAAAAGTCACTTTGAAGCTTGTTTGTCTTGAAATTTCAACTCACCAGGTCAAAAGATATATTTTTACGTGTATTTAAATATGGTATTTTTATAGCAAGACTGCTTAACAATAATTTAACATATCACAAGATTTTGAAAAAAACACCATTGTATTCCTTTTTGCTAAAAGTCTTTTACTCAATAGCTTCTACAGCAGAATGTGTTGTACTTGTACAGCAGTGTACAGTAAAATCCTGCAAACTCTTGTTAATTAACTGCTAAACGTTTGTCAGTATTTTATTGTAAAGATAGAAAATAACAGCTTTATGCTGTATTTACATAAACAGTAGCGAACTGTAAATTTCAGCAACAGCAAGACACTGTTAATAAACATGGAGATTGCAACAACCACCCTGCAACCGGACCTCAGCTGAGGCAGAGTATGGAGGATGGAAGATAAAGGTGTGCCCGGTGGAGGTGGGGTGTAGGGGCTTTGTTGCGAGCTCAACAACTAAAATTCTAGGGAGGTCAGAGTCAGGAGACAGGCTCACAGAAAAGCCATCAAAGAGCTGGCTAACACTGCTGAGAGGACGAGCCATTCGTTTTGGCTGAAGAGGAATTACACCACCTGGGCTGCTATGGTGAATAAGTGACCACGGGACACACACCCAGGCGTGATCAACCTGCGGTGGGCCTTCCTCAGCAGAGGGTGTATTGTAACAAATGGCCAAAACACCCCGTGATGCTGAGGTACACATCTGACAAGGTATCCCGCTGGTAAAGCCGTTTGCAGCTATAAAGAACTGCCAAACTAGAATCGGTGATAACGTTAGGGATTGCGACATCTAGTCCTTTAAAGAACCTACAGTAACTTGCTAGCAACCGCGTTGCCAGTTATTTACTGTTTTTTGACGGGACAACCTTAACATTGTACAGTATGTAGGAGATACTGTCTGAAATACGGTGTGGGTGTGTGTGTTTGTTAGTGTGTGTACTATTGTACTTTAGTGCAGCACTGTGTTAAGACTAAACACACTTAAGGCTAAGCAATCGGCGAGTAAAGTTTCCCCGCCGCTGTTATTAAAGCTCCACATAAAAGCTTAAGCTGCTTTTATCCTTCCAAGGAAGAAAGGGAGAATGTCAGCACATAATTAAATTAGATGAAAGGAGGGGAATTAGAGGCTTCCTCCTCTTTAAACACAACGACTTAATCAGAACCTTGGGCTAAATGAGAGACAGACAGCTACATGATCATGGGGAGGATAAACATCCATCTCCTTGTTTCCATCTTTTTTTGCTCTATTTTCTTTATCTGTTTATCTCTTTTTCCTGCAGTATATATCTTACTGACTTGACTGCACATCTGCCACTGTGAAATTTGTTTTGTCTACCTCCCCATGTGCATATGTGAACATTAGCATTTGTTAATTTATAAATCTATTCAGGCTTCCCGTTTCACCTCCTGTTTTCTCCTTATTTTCCTCAAATTTTCTCTTTTTCTCTTCTTTAACTGTTTTCTAGACTTATCTCTCACTCGGACCAGATTTTTCTCACAAAACCTACCACCCCAAAGGAAAACATGAAAGTTGAAGAAGTTGGGACCTTGAATGCATCATCCGCACCATGCAGAGAGAAGCCGTTGGAGTCTGCTGTATAATTCCCTATTGATTGGGAATATGAATTCTATCATACCTGACATTGACCCGTTGCATCATGTGCACCCTCAGAGAATGCCAGTTTATTTTTGTATGATTCATATAAACACTGTTTTGAAGGCGCGCATGATGCAAGAAAGTGCATCAAAGTAAAATAAGCTTCTGGTAACTTGTTAGATTGAATTCTGCCTTTAATGTCAAGGAAGGGCTGCATCCTGAAAACTGATACAGTAATACACGGATACCCATGAATTATTTCGTGCACTTTTTATTTATTTATTTTTTGCTTAAAGAGTTCCAAAGACAGTTTAACAAAACAGTAAATGTATCATTTACTATCTGTACATTTGTGTCTTCTTCCCAGTCATCTCCAAACAAAGCTGTGTACTTGGCATGCTTTGAATTTATCTGTTGCATACAGAGCAGAAGTTACTGGTCCTGCACCTCTTGTATTGATGACATCCACATAGTACTATGATTTTACTAAGTGTACGAAGTGTTACAAAGTATCACATTGTGTGCATGATCTTTGCTTTAGTACAAAATTCCTACCATTCTGCTTCAAATAGTTTTTTTTCCAAGTGTATTATTGTCACCTGCACAAACAGCAGACACTTCCATCACCTGTAAACTATACACAAAAGCTGTCTGCATTTATTTTAGAAGAAATTCTCAATTTATTTATTTATTTTTTGGTTGGGAAGGGAGGCTTTTTTTTACTAAGATTTACATCCCTAAGCAAGGATGGAAATAATTTGTGTGTGTGTATACAGTATGTGAGGCTGTTGTCCCATTAACTTCACTATAAACCTTGGGGAATCATGAGAGTGCTAATTAGCTGCACAGAGGGAAGCAGCCCCAGCGGCCAGTCAAAACTGCTTTTGAAACTGGTTTCCCCTGAGATACCATGGAAATGAGGTGACTGAGTAACCAAGGCAATGAGATATTATGTCATTGGTTTAGAAATATTAAGAGTACTTTTTGTTGTTTTGACTTTTTTTTAATTATGACAGTTTCAAATACGAACATGATTCTGTATTGTGTCAATTTTCTTACTAAAATTCCTTTACTGTTTTTGTCCCTGTAGTCATCTGATTTGAGCATTTGCTATTTTCAAAGGGAGGATGTTGAGGAAGAAGTTCAAAAAAGAAGACAAGTTCATTCAGAGGGTATGTTGAAGACAAAATATTGTTTTCAACCAAGATATTTAGATTCTTGACCAGAGCAAATGAAATTAGTCTCATGATATAAAGAGTTCTAAATGGATGTTTACCAGCACTTCCTCAAACTGTTCTTCTTCTGGGACAGAATTATTTTACATCATGTATCTTTAATAGAAAAAAATAAAATTCTAACAGTTTTGAAATTAGCACAAGGTAGAAACTAGACATACTAGACCAGAATTAAATAATTTAAAAATACTAATTCAGTGCTGCTGATTGATTTAAAATTTGCTTGTCAGAGACCCCATCCTCTTGTGGGTGATTAGGATTGTCGACTACTTTTAGAATAATTTTGTCTCCGTTAATATGATTTGTCAAACATACTAATGTGTTTGACAGCAATCATTTGATTGAAAAACCCAAGGAACTCAGTGCAGATCTGAGAATTAGGATTGTACCTTTTATAAGTCAGGAATTAGTCAGCTGGAGATCTAAACAGTTGGAGATTCCAAGATCATTAAAATAATTGTCTGTCAATGAAAGTTATCAAAAGATGTAACTGCTGAAAGAAGACTCTGCCCGAAGACCTTCCCTACTTTCAGCTGAGGAAAAAAAAGGGGTTTAGATAATCAGGATAGCAGGAAACTGCTGGAACACCAACTTTCAGCCTGCTTTAGCATTGCCTGGGAATAAATGGCTGAAAGAAGATTTAACATAATGGAAATTGAAATTTTTAAGCTAGTCTAAGTTTTGTGCCTGCTAAAGGGAAACTTTATGCCTAGATCCTTAAGTAATTATATTATTCCAAGGCCATTGGTCATTGGTTTGTCATACTATTTTTGCCAAGAAAAGTGGTGGAAAATGTATGTGTGCTACCCATGACATGACATGTTTATGATCACCGAGTAAACGTTTTAACTCTAACCCTATAGGTATTGCAAATAATTTGACTAGGAGAACAGGAAATAAAGACAACCCTGCCTTTTAACACCAATGCTATCTGTTGGGAGTCTAACTGTTGGGTCAAACTGGGTTATGTGCTGCACATATTCTTAAGCAGAAACTCATCACAAAGTGTTAACTGATTAGAGTGTGCTGAGAATGATGTGCCTTGCAGGCTTCAGAGTCATTTGCCAAATTGCTTAAGAAAAATTAACTTGTGTGCAGGCAAAAAGCAGATGAAACAGGAGCTATCCTCGAGGTTGTGAGTTAATGGTTAATAACAACATTCCACCTTTTAAGCACTTTGTCGTTATCTTAGTGTCCTGGCAGATCACCACCAGCCATGTAGCACTTTTTCTATTACACAGCTTTTAACATTTAACCTAACAGTTATCCACACTTTTTGAGTGACACTAAATCCTAGTTTCTGTATAATTGGCTGGGTTTTCCACAGGTCAAAGTTCAATTAACTCCAAGGCAAGAAAGTAAAACCAGTCCCTTTTTTTTCAGAAATATCTCAGTAGAAAGACATTTTCATGTTTTTAAATACATTTTCCCATTCTCTGCAGAATCCCTAATCACGAGTTTATGTCGTGGCTGACAGTTGTTACACAGAGATGGGTGGAAAAAAATCTCAATATTTTTCCCATCATTTTACATAAATTCCTCTTTTTCCACATCAAATTAAAAGAGTGGGCACCGCCAAGTTAGCGTGCTGCTTTAGAAAGTCTCATAAAAGTTCTGTTGTAACATAGTCTTGAACCTGGGTTGATGGTGGTAGGGGATAGTAATGTTTTTATAGTTTTGTAATCACAGATGGACAATAAGAGGTTAAAGAATCCATCAGGTGCTCAGGTTAGAAAATGAAGGAATGAAAGAAGAAAAGAAGGAAAAGGTAAAAGATAAAGTTTGCAGATATGTCATCTCTCAATCCAAAACCTAAAGTAAATTAGTAGCTTGTTAGCTAGGAGCTGAATAGCATACAGCCGAAGAAAAGAAATAAGAGAACGCTGCTTAAACTGCTTGAATTACTCTTGGGTTAAAAAATCTAATTGCTCGTCTTTGCTTGATGGTTTGTGGCCATCCATCTTCTTTTTGATGTCATTCCAGAGGTTTCAGCAGGGTTCAGATCTGGAGATGAAGCTGGTCATGACTCTTGATGTGGTGATGCTCAATCCAGACCTTGATTCCCCTGTTGTCCTGATGTAATCCTCTGAGTTCGGGAGCACAGTCTTAGTATAAGAAAGTAAATTTATGCTTGAGAAGGGGGGTTACACAGGACAATGCGTTATACAAGACCTAACAATATTAAAACACACATTAAAACAATCTTAAAACAAAGAAAATTCAACAGCCAACCGACCTTAGCATACAACATACAGTGGTGTGTTTGTGATTTATACCCAGTAATAAATCTCAAAGCAGCATTGTACACAGTATCCAGCACATGTAATGAGGTTGCAGTGGCATTCATGGATAGTACATCTCCATAGTCCAACAATGGCAAAAAAAAGTTGCACCAACTAGATTTTTTTTAGAAATAAAAGAAAAACTTGATTTGTGTCTGAAGGCCAATCTTACTTTTAGTTTCTTGACCAGATTAACAATGTGAGGTCTAAAAGTCAAGCTGTCATCTAAAGAATCTCCAGGCATTTAAAAGTAGAGACAATCTCAATTTTAACTCCATGAGATGTTTTCTCTGCTTTACGCACAAGCCTTAATTGCAGGAGTTGGGCTTTGATTTCCCTAAAAGGATAATGTTGTATGTGGCTTTATTAATGCATCCTTAACAAAGGCGCATATGCCTGATTTCAGTTTTGCTGAAGCACCCCCTGATCATCACTAGTCCTCCTCTTTATTTAACAGTCAGTAGCTTGTAGGCCTCTCCAGGTCTACATCTAACCTTAAAACAACTAGGTACTGGGCAAAGCTGAAAATTGGACTCAGAGAAGCTAATCTTCCTCTAGTCTTCTACTCTCCAGTTCCTGTGGTCTTTTTCAAACCTGCTGATTAAGGTGAGTTTTGCATGACTCCCGTCCTGCCGTAGGAACCTGTTTCCAAATGTTCTTGCTGTACACATCATTCCAGTCTAATTTTGTTGATGTAGACGATTATCACTTGATGTCAGCCTCTGGTTCTTGAGTGATAAGTTTAGAGTTATCCCTTTCTTTTGTTTTCACCCTCTACCAGACTGGAGTTTCGTTGTCCTCATAAAGCAAGTATTTAAGTAGCATCCTGCTATTATTGTTCCTCTAGCCAATACTGTTATGCTGGTATAATATTTTCCTGATAGTCAAATCAGTGAAAGTGCATTAACCTGAAAGCAGATCTTAAAAGATGAAATAGACCACAAAACACATTTATTAATTATCTTCACTACATGCATCTGTTATATTTAACATGACTAATTTATAGCATGTGCTGCCTCTGTACGACCTAAGGTCTAACAAGTACCTCTACCAAGGCTCAGTACTTTATTAAGAAGCAGAGAAATCTCTGTCTATCTTATCTTTACACATAAATATGCAGCTGTTTAGCTACATATAGTTCTGCCAATAATTTGGACATTATCAGTAGTTTAAAAGAATCCCTTGGAGAGATTTCTGCAAGATTTTATGTCCCATGATTAAATAAATATTTTAAGCCTGCATGGTGAATCAGAAATTAAATAAAAAAATAAGATACGGTAAGATTTATATAACTTTTACAGAGATTTCAGTTCTAATCATAATTGCAATAATCTCTGTGTATGTGCCCTCTACACCCACAAACCAATACATACCTTGACTGGGTTTGGTTTCTTGAAGACATAACTTATGTCCTACATTATTTTATTTACTGGGGTCTTTTCAATGTGATTTTGTGATTTCTGAATCAAAACATAATGTCAAAATTGGAGGAATTCCAGCAAAACACTTGCTGAAAAACAAACAAACAAAAAAACAAGGATAATTACAGGCAGCAGAGGTCAAGCACTTGGCAGAGAGAATGTTTCAGATAGTATGCAGGAAAGAAAACAAACCAATATCTGAGCATGGGTTTCCAAAACCCTGCGAGCATTAACTGAACCATATGAAACATTTACATGTAAAAGACAAAACTTTGGAAGAGATTATAAATTAGAATACAAAACCAGAGCAAGGGTTGGAAAGGTCACAACAAACCCTTGAGTGAAATCAGGGGTTAGCTGGAGCTAAGAAAACCGGCTTTAATTCATCCAAACTGATGTGCGGATATCACATCAATATGGATATTGGGTAGTGATATTATTACTAAAAGCAGTGTTTTACATGTATTTACCACTTTAGTAAATGTACATTTGGGTTACTTTCATCAGTCCTTTCAAGACTAAGCTTGTATTATAAACTGTTAGACCACATAAAAACATTTATTCTAACTTCTACGTTACTTTGCCTAATTTGCTTGTTTCAGGTGAATTAAATAGATTAATTCTTGTTATTTTGGTAGTTTGGGCGAAACTTTCATAGCAATTACTCCAAAACTGAGAGCTAAGTTTGAGACTATTTACCATTATATAACTGAAGGATTTTTTGGCTATTGAACATTTATTCTGTCATCATTCACCTTTTATCTTGTAAGATGTCTAGCTGTTATATGCTTCTGCTTCCTTGCTGAATTCATCCCTGATCCTGTTTGTGTCTGATTATATGATGTCAGCACTTTGTTAGGGACTATTTTTAATCTTGTGCTTGCATCTCCCCATTACTTCAACCTGAATGTCTTCCAATGGTTATATTTTTCTTTTCTTTTTTACTTTTACTGAGTTTTCAAGTGCCACAGAATGCAGCTGTGTTGCAAAAGAAAATGCCTTTCTAGGTATATTTTGTGTTGCACGCTGACTAAATGGTTAGAAAATTTGTTTCAAATATAAACCCACACATACACTTACAGATACACAAATACATATTGTTTATTGGCATCCTTTCAGGAGAGGCAGCCTAATGAAAGTTCTTTAGTTTTAATGGAAGGTTAATGAGCCATTCATGTCTAAATGTGTGGGAGATTCATGACTGAGTTTGCATGGTCTTTGTCAATGAAAGTTATAGTGACATAATCTTCAGAAGCCTTCTCAGACCCAAACAATTACAGCTTATGAAATATTCCACTGTTTTTAGATTAGAGATTCACAGAGACAGAGATTGTCCGGTTTAAACTTGATCGACTAGTTTAATTTACACACACAAGTTTGTTTTCACACATAAGCTGCAGGGTGGCTCATGTCATGTAGACTGCAGCACAGGCAGCTTCACTAACATAATGCATATGTTCACGAGTTCATGTTATGTATAATGTAATGAAATACAATAAAATGTGCATGTTTGTGTGTGTATCATGCACACTACAGAAAGCTGGACTTTGATTTAAACCTCCTGGATCAAATACACACAAGCAAATCATTGTTATTCACAAATGACTAAAAACAAAAAAAAAAAAACTAGTCATCCTGAGATAGGCAGGTTTGCTTGACACATTACATTGGTTCAGTTAAAAAAAAAAAAAAGAAAAAAAAAGAATTGAATCCTTGCAGTGTGCCAGTGGTTCTTTGTGGTTTTAATCACTGGTCATTTGTGTTCTGGCTCAGCAACTGTCGCCTTGTTTGGTATGGATTTGCTTGATTAGTCTCAGCTTGTAATTCACTAACAAACATCTAACTGGAGACATCGAGCTACATGCTAATTTAATCAAAACAAGTTATTCTCCAACTTAGATAAATAAACACCAAATACAGGAGCAACTCTTGTAGTAGTGTTAGTGAATGTCTGTGTCTTTTGGACAGATACATTCACTAACATTTACATTCACTGAAAACACAAAGCACATGTTGCTATTTACCTTTTTTTTAAGCTATGTGATGTTCCACTTTTTCTTTCTGCATACGTTCTACCACCACCTTTTGCATTAGCGAGCTGCCTTGTTGCGCAGGTGTGGACTGCACATCTCAATCAACAGCAAAAATGATTCTTTGTATTTTGTTCATGGGCTGTTTGTTCAGATGCAAAATATTTATGTAACTTATGAATATGGATCAACTTCATATGGGCAAACTTAATTTGTGCTTCAGTCCTTGCTCATGGATAGCTTTTGACAAAAATGCAGTGTTTCAAAAAGTCAGACCCATTCATCAACCTTTCTTCCATTCAGATCACACAGAAAAGGGGAGGAAGGGAAAATCATATGAGTGTAGCTGAGGAAACAACAGTATCTCTCCTGCTTTACCACCTGCAAAGGAAAATAATTTTGCATTGTGCACATAACCTATGAAACCGACCTCTACCTGTCACCATAAGTGACAACTGTACAATGCAATTGGTCTGGATCACAAAGTCCATCTTTGCCAACTACCACTCACAATTAAAGTTCACTCATTTTACCTTGCAACTATTAGACCTACTAAAAAGCTAAAATACCATAAGAGCACTGATGAATTTACACCTACCTTTAGTTTATTCTCTTAACAAATATCAAAACACCTAAAATTTGTAAACTTGGTGAGAGACACCTCGGCAAAAGCTTTTTTTTTTCCTTCAAAGTCTGTACAGGGCTTAACATTTTTCTGTCAGTTCAGATAAACAACACATATTTTTTTGTGTTCACTCAGTTGGCAAACAGGTTGCAGTCATGGATGAAGTTAGCCAGGTAGACTGTGAAGCAATTTTGACTTATTAAAATGTTAAGCTCAGAAATGCATGTTTCATCCATCATGAAACAGTTAAAAAAATCCTCTGGAAAAAGTTCTCAAAGATACTTTAAAACGTAAACTTTAAATTGATTTTCCACTTTATGATGTGCCATATGCTTTCTACTGGTGAAATGTTTGGACTTCAAGCAGGCTAGATCAGCACCTGAACTCTTCTTCTGCAAGGTAATGCTGCTGTAATGATGCAGTTTGTAGTTCAGCATTGTCTTGCTGATATAGAAACACTCTCTGGATAAGAGCATTTTGCTTTAAATACTCTATGCACTTCCAAGCCTTGATGCCTTCAGTGATGAGTAAGCTTATAACACAGGGCTGCATGCCATCCCTGATCATTACTAGTATCTTTGTCATGGCGTTCATTGAAAGTGAAGAGGATGCAGGGCAAGAACAAGGCAGAAACACTGGACATTTCAACCATCTCTTTCAACCATTCTGATGGGTAACGTGAGATTGCTAGCTAACAAGAAGGATGACCCCAAGGTGCTAACAAGGTCTCAAAAAAAAAAAAAAAAAAAAAAGAATACAGGCAGTGCAGTATCATGTGCTTCATAAAGACGTGGCTGCATGAGCACGATCTGTACACTGCTTTAAGACTTTACGTGCAGACCACAACGAGAAAGTCAACAAAAAGCTAAAGGGAGCAGGAATTGCAGTGCTTTTTAGCCTCCGTTAGTGCCATCCTGAACATTTTGCTGTAAAGGTCAAGAACTGCACAAGGGACATTTAACTGTTAGCTGTGAGTTTTTGTCCATATTATTTACCCAAAGAATTTAGTTGTGTATTCTGGTAGTGGTTCATGTCATACCCCCTTTTTTTTTTTTTTTTTACTTAAAAAAAAGCTTTATTGTAGTAACGAACCAATTAAACTACTAGTTCGGTTTTCTCAAATGTTTTATTTTTTTATTTATTTTTTTTTTCTCATAATGTTTTATTATTATTTTGCACAAATATGAACATTACAAAGAGGAACAAATTGGAACAAAGTGCCAGGGGAAGAATGACTGAAACAAGGATATGCCACATGAATGTATCCAAAGTAAGAGGTATAATGTATAGTACATAATAGGGGGAGCCGGGGTTACTTGCTAATGTTGTATTTTTCAAAGATATAGTGTTTTTTCAGCCTTTTATTTTTTGATGGTTGCTGATAGATTTAATATATAGATTTTTCTTTCCGCCCATTTAATTTTGTGTGTATGATATTTTCCCAATATGATGAAAACTGAATAACAAAAAATGCATCATTTTCCATTTTTCTGTAGAGGGAGACACATTTCTCTAGCATTTAGAGTTATTAGCTGACCAGTCTTCCTAAATGCATGATTTTGAACATCAATCAATATATATAGATTATTTTACAATATATGCATTAAAAAAAAATATGTATAATAGTCTCTTTGTGCAGTTCACAGAAGTCACAGGAATGGTTGATATTCAGCTTAAATCATTCCAGAACATGTTTTGCAGGATAAATTCTGGGAAGAATTTTAAATGACACCTCTTTTATCTTGTTGGTAAGGCAGTATGCATTTGTGGTGCACCGAGCTTTTTTCCAGTTTATACTGCCGTATATGGACGTCCAAAAATGTTGAACCGGAGGGGTGGTGTTTCCAACAATGATATTTCTTATAAATTTGTTGCTACATTTTTTGTTTAGAATGTTTATGTCGTTCAAAAAAATACCACATACCTGGTTCTTCTCACCACCAACTACAAGCCCATCCTCTGTGAACCAAATGGAGACAACACTGATGCCATGACCGAGTGTGTGACAGATTATATCAACTTATATGTGGACAGCATCGTCCCAACAAGAACAGTGAGATGCTTTCCCAATAACAAGCCCTGGATCACCAGTGACCTGAAAAGGCAGCTAAAAATCAAAAGAAAGTGTTCAGGGATGGAGACAGAGAGTTATTAAAGACAGGAATGAAAAATCAGGCAGTACTTTGAGAATCATGTCTTTTGATTTCTTAAGTGCTTTTAATACAATACAGCCTGTACTGTTATCTGAGTATCTGAAATACTCAGATTACTCTGCGGTAGTGGGTTGTATCAATGATGGAAAAAGAAAAGCTAAGAACAGAGAACAGGTCAGTCAGATTGTGAGATAGGAAACAATCAACTCATCTTGAACACAGACAAAAGAGTTAATAGTTGACTTCAGAAGAAACAGGAGTAAAAAAAAAGCACTGTTTATATATTGGAAGAAGATGTGTGGGTGGTGGAGGAATACAATTACCTCAGAGTTCAGTTAGACAATAGACTAGTCTGGAAAAGCAACACAGAAGCTTCAACAAGAAAGCAGTGTTGCCAGATGATCAACAGTTTCCAGCCCAATCACAGCTTAAAACCAATTATACAGGCCATAGATAACACTCATAAGTATCCAGCGATTCATATCTACAACAAATGACCACAGATAAATGGTAGATAAAGATATGATCACAAATCACAAATAAGAAAGAGCACTGTAAATAATCCAGAGAGGCTACACATATCGCAACCACTATACATTCAACAGAAAAAACAATAAGGGTCATCTGCAAAGTTGGATATTGGGAACATACAAATCTATTATTTTGGAAGTTAAAAACACTAAAATTCTGTTATTTGGTGGAGTTCCTAACAGCAATAATAATGTATAAAGCTAGAGATAATTTGCTACCCGACCACATACAAAAACTGTGGATGAAGGTGGATATAATCTGAAGATTTTAAGTGTGCAAACAACTATCAAAAGCATGTGCATTACAGTATATGGTGTACAATTGTGGAATAATCTTTAAGAAGAACTCAATGTCCAAATGTACATTATCAAGTTGTAAAAAAAAGAAAATCAAAGAAATATTGTTTAAAAAGTATAAAGAAAAAGAACACATATAAACCAATAAAAATAAATATGTACATAAAGCCTGTAAATAAATATTAATGTATAGGTATGTGTGGGTATATTCATTTTGTGTTTTAGTAAGCAGAAATGCAAATGTATATGTAGGTGTATGTTAATGGGAACATGCATGTATGTGCAGTGTAGATGCGCATATGCAGGTGTAAGTGGGTATAAAAATAAAGATAAGTAAATAACTTCATATATGCAATGGCTTTGTCTTTAAATGTATGTGGATATGCATATGTGTATGTATGTATATACGTGTTTACATGTGTACATAATCAAATGTGTACATGAGTATGTATGTGTACATGTCTGTATTTCTTTCTATTTTTATTTTGTTTTTCTAAAAAAATAGCTTTTTTTTATATTTGAAAACGTTAAGATTAAATTATGATTTAAAGGGGGCAGGAGTAAATAAGGTTTTACTTCATCCTGCTTCTTTTCTTTAACTGTATAGTAACTGTTACTTTTTTATTTAATATTTGACATTTTCTTGTAAATCAATCAATCAATCAAAGCACACAGTTGCTCAAAACTAGTTATCTAATTATAGTTGAATAATATGTTTAACTATATGTACTAAATGCTGCTTCTCCATGTTTAGTCTGGACTCTGGTCTCGACTAGTTGACCAGAATCTTTGGATCTAAGAGCTCTGCTAGGTTTATATTCTCTGAACATATCAGAGATGTATTCTGGGCCTAAACCGTTCTGGGATTT
>JBAMHW010000009.1:24301442-24313374 GCA_037177495.1 Rhadinocentrus ornatus | reverse complement strand
TATTTTTATATATTGGTGCTGATATCTAGATATAAATGTTATTCTGTTCCGTTCTAATAGGCAACGGCAGCTCTGAGCTTCAACATATTAATTAATGTTTGGAAAACTAGGACGGGTACCCTTATAGCTGACCCGAAGCATTCTACTTTGTTGGAACCCTTCCGCTGGGGTACTAATCTAACCAACCCAAACCAAAAGGGTGGAGTTTAACACACCACAGTCTGTTGATAGGTTAAGAAAAAAAATCACTTCACATGAAACAAAGCAGGAATGGTTTATTGTTTAGAGCAACATATTATCTTTTTGTTCATTAAATCTACAAACCACCGCCAAGAAGAACAAACAAACTGTTGGATGATCTCCCTTCTCCTCCTGTCACGCCCTCACCTGGTCCAGCCAGGCACCACAGCCACCATAACCTGAATCTCTCTCCTGTCACACCTGTTCCTGCTAATCACTGCCCAGATCCCAAACCAGTCACCCCTGTTTCCCGTTCACCTGTCCCTCCACATATACCCCAGCTCCACACTCACACCCAGTTGGACCTTAATGTTAAACTATGCACCCTCCTGGACTCGCTCACTCCCCATTCCCAGCGCCACAGTTCCAGCCTGAGAGTTTTGTGCATTACACCTCCTTTGTTTCTTTCGTGTCGTGTTTTGGTCTTAGTTTAAGGTAGGCGCTGCACTGCGATGGTCTCATGCTATTACTAGCTGAGGCATCTATTGCTTTCTGGCTAATACTCTGCCCTGTAGCTATAGCTCTGTAAGGTTACAGTTGGCTGTGGAAATGCTTTAAAGTTTACACATTATTTCCACACGTTAACCATCCCGTCCCAAATCGCACCCTTTGGTGGAAACCAGGCTTTAGCAGCTGACTAAAATCTAGGGATGTTCCAATACCATGTTTTTCTGTCCGATACGATTCTGATACCTGGGGTTAAGATATCTGCCGATACAGAGTATCGATCTGATACCTGTGTTATTTTAATATGAGGCTTATCAAATTTGAAATATTAATAAATTCTATTTATTATAGACTTTGATGTATGATACATTACTGTCATTCAATGTCCTAGCATAGGTTAAACCAGTGGTTCCCAAACTTTTTTTGCTGGGCCCCCTTTTCATTGACAACAATAATGTCAAGCCCCCCCTGTCATGGTGGCTGCTCTGCTGGGTTTCCTACCCATTGATCAGGCTCATTGGTTCCACCTGGAGTTCCCTGATTGCTCCCTTGTCTCACCTGTGCCCAGCTCTTCTTAAACCCTCTCCAGTTGCTGCCTCCCTGCCAGATGGTCAGCTGCTCTTGTCTTGTTGAGATCCAGCCTTGCTTTGTTTTCCAGATTCCCTGTCTTTGACCCAGTTTACACCACGGATTGCTCTTGCCTGACCCTCATCGGATTATCTAGCCCCTAGCCTACTCGGAAAATAAACCCTGTTTGGAACAATCACTGATTCTGGCCTGCCCCGGATAAGTAGTCTCATTTCTGCCTTTTGTGTATGACCTCTGCCTGCCCTATAGACCATGCTGTTTGGATGTTGGACTAATGCCAAAATATTCAGAGTTTTTGCAGATCCCTGCTCGCCACAGTCTTCCCAAATCCTCCCTTCCCATCCTGCCAGACTGCTCCTGTCCCCCTGTACCACCTGTACAATGAACCATTTCTCTGCTATATCCTTCTCCTGTATGTGGTCGAATTATCAGGTCTTCAGGGAAAGATCATCACACCCCAATCCCAGTACCACATGCACCCCAAAGCTTGAAAAGAAACGTACAAAAAATGTGCCACGAAATAGTCATTAGTTGATTGGCTGCTTGTTTGTTAACTACAATGAAAGCCATGTCAGTGGCAGAAGAAATGATCAGCTAATCTGCAATAGTGTGAGATTTTATAAACCAGGAAACACTGCAAACTACTTCAGGTGAGTTGAGCTTTCAATAAGACAGATGCTGCTTTAGTAAAATTATTACTTTAGAAATAAACTACTTACCTATCATATATAGCAGTCTTTTCTTTGTGTTCAGGATGACAAGTCCCCGAGTAGCATTATTCCTTGTTTGGCTTCATACCGTCAGATGCTGATATTTTGAAAGATACATCACACTGTGATCTGTCTCATTGCCCACCATTGACCATTATCATTACTTGACCATTACCTGGTCATGCCTAGGGACGCAAGACATGCCTCATCATTTCTTCTCTTGTATTTTTTTGTAGTTGAAATGTCTGTTCTTGATATAAAAATTTGTGAAAGTTACAATGGACAAAGTTACAATGGACAAACGATGATCAATGTTTTGCTGGCAGTGTAAAGCTATAAGTTTTATTTAGACTTGCTGTGACCCCCTGTCATGGCTCTGGGCCCCCACTGGGTTAAACTGTAATATATATATATATACATATATCTCAGATTAAACACAACTCGCAAATGAATTACTCAACATTCGTGACAATGCCTGAAATATGCCCATTTTACTGTGTATCGACAGAAAGAGCCAATGCTTACAAATATTAAATGTTGCCTAACCTTTAATTGGATTTTTCTTCACTTTTCTACAATACATTATCACTTTAGTTGTAATAACAAATTCAATATTTCACAAAGTCTAGACCTTAAAAAAGGTCTCATTTGTTCCCCCCTTTTCTTGCCCAGTGCCCCTGCCTGGCCCCCCATAAACACTTTTCTAGACTCACCCCTGCATAGCTGAAGTATAAATCCTTTCTACCACCTGTCAACTAATTTGTTAGAGAAGGGTCCTGTTCTGAATATTATCTCAGAACCTGTTAATAATTTTCTTTCATCACATTCGTGGCCCTTAAATGGTCAAACTTGTGTCTCCAACATCTGCCCAGCACCAATGATCTAAACCAAAGACATTACCTTGCTTGATTTTTAGCTGTTTCACTATCACTAGATATCTGAACCTGATCTTCATTGATGTATGCATGGCTGTATTATGGCCAGTAGATTTTACAGCTGTACAAACCTTATTAATACTGAAAAGTAATATTAAATAAAGGATTACAGTATCTAATTGAAATAGGCTGTTATCAACATTTTTCATTCTTCAGCATCATGTGATAGCGACACGGTGAGGTGATGAGACTGATAAATTTTTGCTATTGCTACAGTGTTTCCAATAAAAATACTTTGAGTTAAATATGAGATGAACCAAGAGCCGCTAGTTACCTTCTTCTCAGATGAACAATAAACAAGCACAAGAAAGACAGAGCTAACAACTAAAAAGCTGATTACAGATAGTTGGTCACAGAACAACAGGAGAGGGAGGAGAAGAAGGCACATTAATACAGAACTGCGGGAAAGTGTCTCTCCTTTTTTTTTTTTTTCCTAAATGAAGAAGTGCAAGTGTTGAACCCTCCCACTGGGAAAAGTGTGGGGATTAGGGAGTATTGATTAACTTAAAAAAAATTACGCAATTAATTACATAAATAAGTTACCGCCGTTAACGTGTTATTTTTGGCAGCCTTAATATTTATTTATATAATTGATGTTTTATTAACACATGAAAACCACGACTGCCACAGAGCCGTTTTTAATTTTTGAGTAAACAAACTTCTATTAAAAAATTTCATTTAAAAACTATGTTGAAACTGGGATTACAGTGAATGTTTTTCAAAAAGAGGAGCTGATAATCCAGGAGAATACATTGTAAAATGTTGTCTGTTATTGGGGTAGCTTTCTGGCTTTTTTCATCGCAAATTCCTCACGTTGTTTTAAAAGTATTTGGCGGTGTTTGTTGCTGTAGTTTGGTGCGCTTTTCCTAAGGCAACCAACTCTTCGTGCTCTTACACGTGATGACAACTCAAATGCTTTATAAACTGGTCGCTGGTGTTAAATTTGGCATGATTTGTGCCGCCTCTGGAAACTGCAGCCCTGTATATTAGGCACGTCACTGTTTTGCTACTGGGATTTTTACAATAGACCGCTAATGCTAATGCTAAATGTTAGCACAATAGTGACTCGCGTACAGCTGTTTCTCCACCTACCAACTCAAAACGACAGTCACACAAGATTGCGTAACTTCTTGTGTCTGTGTGGGATTGTGTTGGGCAGGAAACAAAGAATTATGATTCTGTTTCTGTGGTATCAGATTATGTTCAGACAGAAATACTTGCCGATACCCATCCCCATACTTTTAACATGATCGATGAGTTTTTCTGATACTATAGTATCAGTACAGAGTATATGGCATACTAAAACATTGTAAGGTTGGCTTGGCTCAAAGGCGGACATAGAAACAGGCATCAATATGAGAACGTTTTTTAATCAGCTTATCCAGTGTGAGTAGGAATAATACCACACAATTGTCTGAGGTGTACTGGAGGCTTAAATAGAGAAGAGACCAGGTGTGACTCATAAGGCTGATGAGGAGACAGGACAGGTGAAGTCTGATGAGATGAGAACAGAGGAATCCTGGGTAGTGTAGTCTAGGACCAGTAATCAGTAGGCTGGTGAAGATGAGCGTACTGGTAGAGCTGGAGCAGGCATGACAAACATGACCATATATCAACAGCATTTTAGCTTTAGTTTTATGGCTATTCATTGCCAATACAATGTGTGCAGTGCCTTGAGACTAATATTCACTTCTTTTGATTTGGAGTCATTACATTGCATCTTTGTGGAACTATAATAGTGTGAATAATTCATAAAAGCTTAACAAAACTGTCAATTTTCTAAAATGCTGCATGAAGAAAGGTGACTTTTATTTGCCATAGCTGTGAATGAATTTGATTGGAAGCTTTCCTGTCAACTGTGTAAGCGTAGGATTGCTAATTCTAAAACTGATGATACATGCTAGTCTTTGTGTTACTGTTCAATATGTGATAAACCTGCACACATACACACACGTCCATCATTCGTCTCCCTCCAGAATCTGTTCCACCGAGTGACACTGTTAATCCACTTTTCTTCAGACAGTACCCCTCATCTCCCCAATTTCATCGTCTTTTATCCTCCTTTTCACTTTGCTAACATCTCTACTCTACCAAACCCCTCTTCATAAAAGAAATAATTTAATTCCAGAGCCCCTGCTTATATCTAATACCTTCGCCATTAAAGTCTCATATTCAGCCTTGGGGTTTGTCTTAACAAGACCAAATTTTCCCTAGTGAAGTTAAAGTTCTGAACAGCATTCATTATTAAATATATATTCCTTTTGATTATAGATATTGTGCAGATGTGCTGTGGTTTTGTTGTAGGAGGAGTTATTGCCCATCATTCTCATTCTTAAGCTGATTGGTGAGGAATTCTGTGAAATCATATCACTTCTTTCTGATGCATTCAACTGATGCAGCACTGGTAAAAAAAACAAAAAAAACAAACAAAGATGATGGTAACAGCCCCATGTTGGTAAATACTTTTTCAAGATTAGGAGTTTCCACAGATTTGGATAGGTTCCCATGCTTCTTGCAACTCCCTAGGCTCGGTAAGAAAGACATGAGGCTTAAGCTGGATTTATAATCGTGTGGCATCTGCATAAGCCCGGCACATGCTGACACCACATGAGTAAAAATTCAGCTTTACAGTTTCAGGCCTTCAGGCATCAGGACCCTCTCTTATTGAACTAGCACCCAGTTTGGTGCTTTTAAGACTAGGCTTAAAATCTCCCCTTTTGATTTATTTTATAGTTTGGAGTGGTCTAGCCATCTCTTAATTATGCTGCCATAGGCTTAGACTGCTGAGGAATGTCCCATGATATGCTGAACACTTCCTTCCATTTTCAGCTGCCTGTTCTATATTTTCCATGCATAAATCTATTATTAATTAATTTTAAAGTTTGATCTTTAATTGGGGTCTATTGCTCCACCTGTCCTGTTTGTAATTTTGACCAAATAATAACTGAAAAATAACAAAAAAATATAAGAAAAATAATAATAATAATAAGATAATATAAGAAAAACCACAGCACACTACTCAGAATACTGGTTATCAATAATAACGTAGACAAAAGAGCACACTTATTATTATACAGAGGCTAGTTACGCAGAGTTGTTCTCCATTTATCTAAATCCATTCCCTTAGTCAAGGAAGTCTTTCAGTACATTCTGAGCTGTATTTGACAGATGAGCCAGATGTATTTGAGGAACTTTAAAAAGCAGGAAATCTTTACTGTCAGTCTTCACTGTGCAGTCTAAAGGTAGGAGTTGGTTTTACAAAGACAAAAAACATGACTGTATGTGTATGTTTTTGAAAGTCAACTGTAAAGGCAAGTCTGTCAGCGTGGTCAAAAAGAAACTGTTGGGGCCTTAAGTATTAATGACGTTCCTTTTACTGTCTCATAGTTGTTCTCCAGGGAGATTTATCATTCATGTCACTGGAGTTGCATGTTTAAGACTTTTCATTCTGTGAGCCATTGCATGTGTCAGACACCTCATTCTCTCTGACATCTGACTCAGATGCAACCAATCAAGGATCAGCAAAAGAAGTACATGTCCATTTTTTTTTTATTAAATAGAACAGGGTATTAAAGCTCATGCTTAATTTACAGCTAAAATGTGTGTATCCTTTAAGGACTAAGGTCTGCAGCAAAACTGGTGATGCTACTCAACATACAGACACACGCACACAAACCTTTTGTTCAACCTTGTCACAGTGTTGGCTAACCAATCTTCACACATGCAAGTGAAAATAGTGCCTGGCTCAAAATTTACAACCCCATGTATCTTAAGCTTGTATGTTTATTGCCTAAAATGGCAGGATGAAATCAAATTCATTACAAGGCACTACATCATTCAGCAGTGCCTGCCAGCGCTTTATGTTCCATCTGCAGCAAAGCTTCCCTCAGTGGAAATACTGAGCAGGAGATAGCTTGTTGTAAGTGTGTGTGTATTTCCTTAGCATGTTAGTTTTAAGGTGTCCATATAATACAACTGTCAGGTGAGAACTGTTAGCAGGAATTTGTAAATATATTTTGCCTTGGACTAAAATTTAGTCCCCCCATGAGGTTCCCAGGCTCATTAAAACATATTGCTTTTCTTGCCTATTTCCCATTTCAGATGTGGACCATGAAGTGCTTCAAAAGTAGTCTACTCTGATCCAGGCTGAATGGCAAATCATGTGTTGTGAGATGCAGTATGAAATTCACTGTTATCTTTTTTGACACGGTGCAAGCTCGGTTTTTCCTGTGTTGAGAAGCTGTCGCAACAAGATAGTCAGGGATAAAACTTTCAACATGTCAAGTTTTTTGCTTTCTCATCCTCTTTCTCTCTTTGTCCCAGTCCACCTCGCTGTCTTAAACTTATGCCTCATCCTTCTGCATTATGAATCATATGCCTCCTTCCTTTTCTCCCTTCTTCAAAACGATCACACTGAAGTTTGTACAGTAGAATTGTTCAGCTTTTCTAGTGTTGCCATTCTCCTTTTCTTCCCTCCTTCACTCATGATACTACTTCATCAGTTTACTCTTATTTTCATATTCAATTCCTCCTCCATCAGTCCCCCTAGCCCATCCCTCCACTGCACACCCCACCCACAATAAGAGTGACAAGATAAGAGATTGTATTTTTTCACTCGGCAGTCTTTGCTTGAAGAGAATGTCATGTTTAAGGAAGGGACTACCTGACATCGCACATCAAACCTTAGTAACATTTCAATGGGCTTCCTATTTCTCTCTACCACATCTTGTCAGGCATCAACCTATTATTGACAGATTGTGGATTAAAGAAGTGGAGGGGGGGACCCGGGGCTTTCTGCAGGTTCCTGCTATCTGTGTTTGCTGCTATCTACCGTACAGAGTGCTGTGGGACAAACGCTTGAGGATGCAATAGGATTTTCTCTGCTTGAATGACGGTGTATAAGCAATGTCAGATTGTTGGTGCTGTGTAGATTTGACAATACGTACATGCAGAGAGGTGGGGCAAAAGAGGAAAGCAAGATCAGGGAGAAGAGGGGTGGATTGAATGAAAGTAGCCAAAGGAAAAAATAAAGTTATGGCAAAGAAAGAGGAAACAAGGTCTAAATAGTCTGTTAATGATAAATAGACTGTACTTGTATAACGATTTTTGGTCTTTTTAACCTCTCAAAGCAGTCCTGTTTACACACACATACTGATACAGTACGTCTTAGTTATTATCTATGTAGTGCTTTTCATACATAGATGAACACATCAGAAGCTACAGGGTTCAGGATCTTTCCCAAAGACACTTTAACATGTAGTCTTAAGGAAGCTGGAATCAAACCACCAACTTTCTTCTAAGCCAAACTATGACCATCTTCTTAACTCCGGTAAGAGATTTTGATCCCTAAACCTGACAAACCTACAATGAAACAAGAAACAATCCTACTGGTTGAAAATTATGTATTTAATCTTTCCCACTATCACACCTCCTGTATGTTATTTTAGACATTGAGTCTAAAACAAGGAACTTTAGAGTTATTGGTATAGATTTACACCTGTAGAAAAAATAGTTTAAAGGTGTATCGATATCACGGACAGAAAACTCAAATTCAGCCAAAATATGTCTGTGTGTAATCTGTCCTGCAGATTCCCATAATGTGTGTGTAAAAACAGTGTGACCCAGAAAGAAGATGTCTGCTTCGAGGTGTTGCTGTCCAAAGGGGAAAAGGATGGTCTCAGCACGAGCAATAATTCAGCATGAAAACTTGGGGCGGGCATAAGATAAAAAATCAGAGACACTAAAGTGGGCCATGTCCAGGTCATATCATATCAAAATTCATTAATCATTTTAGGCCCAAATTTTGCTATTAATCAGTAATATGAAGATAAAACACTAAAGTTAAATTATTATCCGTTAAAAAAAAAAGAAAAAAAAAAAAAAAGATCTGATTCATGAATTAAAATTTGTTTAATTTCCAGTGTTTGTTTTTAATATATTCATTTGAAATATTAGATAAATGATTGATGATAAAGTTTAACTATAGAATAAATGAAATAATTTCAATTAGGCTGCTGGAAGATGAAGAAAAGAAGATAGTGTTGTACTATAAATGAGAAGGTTTCCTTGGGGACATGTAGTGTAAACTGGAAAACATGTAAAATGCTTAATAAGGACAAAGTAAGAAAAAACTGAATAAATTTCTCTAAAATATTTCCTTGCATTTGAATATTTAAGAGTTAAAATAGAATTTTACTACATCTGTGGCTCTGTTAATGAAGGGCAGCTGTCATTGAGCTGTGTAAATTGATGTTAAAAATGAAGGAAAATGGAATTGCAGCATTAGACCAACATTCCTCTCCACATAAATAGTACAGTTTTCCCCCCACATGATCACAACTTTAACCAGGGCATATGAAGTCACATACAGACACTGCAGCTCAGGGATCTGACAGTTAATGTTCCATGAAGAAAAATAAAATCACCTTGAAAAAGACCCAGGCCTCTGACAGAGAAAAACAGACTGAGGTTAAAAGTTGAAGCAAAGAAAATGAGAGCGCATGGTTGGCAGGTGGGTTTGAAAAATTCAAAGAACCATGAGAGTCATAAAAGACGAGGTGAGGAGACGGCCAGAGGAGACAGGAGGCATACAGAGTATCACTAGAAGGAGAAGTAGCAGGTTAAATGGACAGAAAAGCTGCACATGTGAGCAAGATTTAGAGGAATAATTTCCACTTACAGGAAGTGACTTTTTTTATTTAATTCTGTCAAAAGGTAATTGTATCTCAACACATTTAAGCCCTTTATAGATCATATTGACAGCTTTATGGATCAGGAGAATGCACATTTTTCCTCAAATTATGGCTTTTTTTTAACACAAAAGCTGGTCTCCAGTTTTAAGTGGATGAATATGAAGCATGTAATTTTACATTCAGCCGCTCAAGATGTAATTACTATCAGATGGCTTGACCTCGCCACTCCCCCTAAAATGTCTCAAAATAGTATGCAATCATCCCCAAGAGACCAGTGAAACCCATCAAAACACATCAGAGTTAAAATGCTTCAAGTGTCCAAACTGCTTAAGATCTGGGAAGGACGTCAGTAGTCTGTGCCAATGGTGACTCTTATTCAGACACAGAACGATGGAGATGAGAGATGCGTCATGACAGCGGTTTCATCAAATGATTGAATTTTGAAGGTGGAGTGGCGAAGCTGTGGAGAGGGATTGTGCTGAAACAGCATCAGTCACAGTGCAGATGACACAGTGAATGCTCCATAAACAACAATACTGGGGACATATTTAAGAGGAGAAAAAGGGGTGAAAGGACAGAAGAGATGGATACAACTGAGACAGGAAGGAAATTTGCAATCAGGAAAAATAGGGGAAGCAAGGGGAGAAAAAGAAAACAGATTACAGTTGGATGAGAATAGGTTTTTAAAGCAATTCAACAAATAAAGTGGGAAAGAGTGGTTTGTGAAAATATGGGGACCCCATTTGTCACTATTTCAGTGGCTACAAGAGTACTTGTGTATAACTGTGGCAATGTTAGAGTGCGAGAAGAAACTTGCTGCTGTCTTTGAATCTGCAGTTGGAGAAAATGTAATAAATGCAATATTGATACAGTCCGACCATCTGGAGACATCAAAACAGCCAACCCTGTGAGGAGGAAAAGAGTTAGAAAAATCCAGCTAGCATACTTTTTTTTTTTTTTTTTTAATTATTGGAAATATTTGTGATTTACCTTCCATTTCTTTTTGTGATTCTTAACTATTTCAGATCCACCTGCCCAGCACGTTTTCTTATTTTGTTGTTATAACATTAATTTTATTTATTTTTTATCTTTACCTCATCTCTCCAGACATTTTTGCAGTCATCTTTTACAATGCTCTCTTTTATGTGACTGTTAGATACTTGGACTCTGTTATTTAATATGAAGTCTACCCCATAAATGGGGTGACGTCTATAGGCCGATATTATGCTATTCTTCATAAAATCAAGCACTGTGTCAGATACACACTCCATTTTTCACTTAGTTTGAGACACTTCTGAGAACAAAAACCTCTGTGAGTGAGAACCATTTAAACCATTTTAATATCTCTCTCGGGCTCTCAGTGCCTTTGTAAGATGTCTTTGTCCTTCTGGGAATTTGTTTATACCCTCCTTTATTGTGGTGTCCTGAAATCCTGCCGCTTGTGTGTTGGCATGATGTCCTGATTCTCTTCTGAAGACGAAGGGTGTCATTATTCACAGTTCATGTTCTTTGTTATGTTCTTCTTTTATGTTCTTGGTTTACTGTCAGGGTTTTGGTTCATGTTCTTAGTTTTTGTTATGTTCATGGTTTAGTTCCTTTGTTTTTCTTTTATTTAGGTTTATATTAGTCATGTGTTGCTGTCTGTTTCCTGCACATAAGTTCACCTGGTCTGATTTGCTCATTTACTTCACCTGTGCCTAGTTAGTCCTTCAGCGTATTTATTGGTTTCAGCTCCTCCTTGCCAGTCCATTGTCTACAGTTTCCTGTTAGTTGTTGTTATCATGGCGTCATGCCATGGTTTATAGTCTTTTGTTTTGTAAGTTTAGTTGTAGTTATTAAAGCCTTGGTCCTGTCTGCCTCTTGCCTCTTCTGCCTGCATTTGAGTCCTTACCACCACTGCATCATGACAAAGGGAAAATCTTTTTGTAAGTACTTTTAATAAATCAAATTTAATAACCCATGAAGGTCTGGATTTGGAGTCACACTCAAAATTAAAGTAGAACAACACACTACAGGCGGATCCAACTTTGATGTAAGGTCCTTAAAACAAGTCAAAATGAGGCTCAGTGTGTGTGGCCTCCATGTGCCTGTCTGACCTCCCTACAACGCCTGGGCATGCTCCTGAGGAGGTGGCGGATGGTCTCCTGAGGGATCTCCTCCCCGGCCTGGACTAAAGCATCCACCAACTCCTGTTGGTTGGTGGTTGGAGCGAGACATGATGTCCCAGATGTGCTCAATTGGATTCAGGTCTGGGGAGCGGCCAGGCCAGTCCAGAGCGGCCAGTCCAGAGCATCAATGCCTGGAGGAACCCAGAACTTGG
>JBAMHW010000009.1:24278531-24289070 GCA_037177495.1 Rhadinocentrus ornatus | reverse complement strand
CACACACACATAAGGTTTAACTGATTTCAAAATGCTTATATTAAATCACTTAAGTGAGTTAAAGTTTGATGCTGCTGTCACGTGCCCCTTTTTTCCTCCTCCTTCAATTGTTAGTTTTTAAATAGTGAAAGGTTAGTCACCCCCCTTCATCTTATTCTTGCTATTTTATTCCTTCTACTACTTTCTCTTCTCATCCCTTCTCCTCTCCCTTCTCAGTAGATGTCACTGCAGTTCTATCATGGTCCAGGAGCATGGACAGATTGCAATGCAACGTGGGACGCAGACACCCTCAGGTGATGATAGCAGTGACGGAAGTGACTGGAGGGGTGGGAGTTTATGTGGACATGTTATAACCAGGGGAGGAAGAGGACAGATAAAGGGAAAAGGGGAGGAGGAGATGATCGAGAGTCTTTACAGGTAGACTCTGGTGGGGTCATAACATGCATCTCTTGCTCATCATCTCCTCAGAAAGTCGCTGTAAGACATGTACTGTAGCGCACAGGTGCACGCCTAAATTGTTTAGGATGATGACATATTAAACAAACACGCTCATTCTCACACATATTCCAGTGATGTAATTAACTGTCATGGCCCCATCTCCTATCAGTTAGTAATGAAGAGGTAAAGTGTTGTGGCCTCGGGGGAAATGTGAGGGAAGATAGAGGTGTTGTTGACTCGCCTCTGTCAAACAGATAGCAATCTGTCATCTCTCCAGTGTTCCATCACTTCCACTGATTGGAGCTCACTGTAATTACTTTATTCAGTTTGGGAAATGAAATATATCATTGTTCAGTAAGTGACATTTTAACTATGTTCCAGTTATTTTTTAGCAGGTTGCTCTTAAGATCAAAGTGTGTGCACCTCCTCCTTTGATAATTCTCATCTAGTTTTGTTATAAATTAAAGTTTGTTTATAAAATCTTGTTAACAAAACTCTGTGTTTGCAGTTAGGTTAGTTATAGTTGTTTTTGTGACATGTCAGCTTTATGATGTAAGACAAACTTTAAATTTGTTCATTTTTATTTCCACTGAATCCTTCCTGTCAAATCAAACCACTATCAAGTATATTATTACTCTTACAGCCTCTTATACAATTTTTATATTTTTTCTATTAATAAATTTAGACTGTAGATCAAACTTAAAAGTTAATCAACCTCACAGCTTTCCATCAGTATTAAAGTCACAATCTACAGGTAAGCATAGTATGTATCATTTATGCTGTTTATATTCCAATCATGCAAATGCTGAGCAAATTCAATAGATGTTAATAATAGCATTTGGTTTTCTGTTAACATCTTATGTTGGCGCTGTGAGAAATTCTCGTCAGCTTGGTAGGCCGTATCATTTCACGAACGGTAAGTGGCTTTGGAGTGCACAGACTGTGTAGGACACTCTGTAGCCTCCGTAATCTGAGCACTCCGAAGTATGTAGACTCTGAATTGAAACACGACTGTAGTCTAAATTCATAATAACAAGACAAATGTTTACATTTATTTATTATTATATTTTCAACAACTCTGTTATTTGATAGACAACTATTAGCTAATCAGATAATAAGTAGCCTACTTATGGTATATTGTGGTTAGAAGCAATAAAGCTACCTGTATGAGGTAGGAGGGGTGGTGGTTGTACAAGATTCCTGACTTCTGTCTTGTAGACCCTGGCTCTACTTCCTGTGGGTAGCAAACAAACGATTGAGATCACTATAGGAGCACCTCAAATGAGATTCCTCTGTAGGGTGTCTTGTCTCTCCCTTGGGAATAGGTGGGGAAATTAGTCTTCTGAAATAGGGTCAAATTCAAGTCAGTGCTTCTCCACATTGAAACGCGGCAATTTGGTTGGTTTGGGCATCTGGTAAGGAGGCCTTCAGAAAATAGTGTTCCAGATGTATCACAATGGGAGGAGGCCTCATTGGAGACTCAAGACTTGCTGATGAGGTTATAACTTTCAGTTAGCTTGGAAACATCGCATTGTCTCAAAGGATGGATGGATGAATGGATTTGTGTACTTCCATACAAGTCTTACTTAAGGGACTATCGGTCACTCACATTGTGGGCAAAGAGGTCTATACAAAAAGGTTGGCACACCCTGTAGGTTAGCCTCTTCTATCTTCCACATTTTCTCTGAATTGTTGGCCTTATCAGTAAAAGCAATATTTCACTGAGAGTAGACCATTTATAGGCTGTTATGTATATATATATATACTATAGAGTGTTTTGGTACAAAGAGAACAAAACAGGTTTTCCCCAGTAGTTGGAATGAGTCAGATAATCCTTCCAGAAAACATTTCCACTTCAAAAATTTGCCCTCCCGTCAGTCTACGTTAGAGTCTATGTTAAAAAATAAATAATCGGAGAATATTTAGGTGCATTCAACATTAACTGGACAATGCCATTGCTAACAGATCCCAAATGGATCTACCTGAATGCTCAGGGAGTTTCCACATCACAGAATTCTAAAGAAAAAACCTAATTACCCCACTTGCTCATGGGGTATTTTAACTTCACAAAAGCAGTCTTGGAAAAATTAGCATAATTGTATTTGGATGTCTTCTTTCTAAATGCACATTTTCTCTCTTGGGTAAATGCATTGTCACTGTGTTTGGTTACACTCACTGAATACTATTAAATACTTTTAAAGCACCTGTTTCACCAGAGAAGAGAAACACATTGGTGACCAGAGTAGCAGAGGAACAGAGTGGGTTAATGTGTCTGTGTCTGTATTACTTGTGTGCAAGATATTTTCCTTCACTGCAATTGTGAATCTTTGTGTGTGAGTGCCTACACATTTGGTTGTAAACATTCTTGTGTGTCACAGTTCAGCAGCAGACAAGTGGAGAGGAGCATTAAACGCCCTCTTCCTCCACTAATCAGAGATTAGACGCCATTTAAGAGCATAAGAGAAAACCATAAAACAAATGAGTGCATGAAGGAAACGGTTGAACACGCCTTTGAGGAAATAAAATAGAAGCCTCTCCGTTGTGTGCTGTAAGGCTTGTCTCAGTACTGCCCTGAATGTTTAACAATCCATCTTTTGATTTCCTGTAATTTCTCAGTCAGTCGTTCTTTTTCTTTTTTTCTCTGTGTATCAGTTTTGTTTTTCTTCTTCAAAGTAGACACCAGAACAACTGAATAAATATAAAAGAAAAAGTAATTTGCTTTATACTTATTGATAAAACATTTTTTGAACGTGTCAGACTGATATTAATACAGAGGCTTCAGTCAGTGAGATAGCAATACTGACTCTGCAGGAGTGTGACATTGATGACTCATCGTCAGGCATCCCTCTGTGTTGTACAATCAGCTACAAGCAAGGGCACATTCCATGTGAAATGCTTCAAATAAATTGAGTCTAGTGTTTATATTGCAGTCAAAATAAGAGGTTTTCATAGTTCAATGCCCTCACAGCAAGTACTTGATCATTTGAAATAGTAATACTTGGTACTTCAGAAGATCACAATGGACTTTTTCTCTTTTTAATTCAAAGCATAGCTGTAAAAGGAAAAAATGTATTTCCCGTGTATTTTACATAAAAATATTATTATTATTAAAAAAATATTATTTTAACTGAGTTAGAAGAGAATTCAGCATGGTCGCTTTAAAGCTATGTAAGTCAGCATGAGCCAATCAAGTAAATAATAATATATAATAATAAAAGTTTGTAGCATTCAGGTCAGATTGTCATGGATCCCCAAGCTCTGGTGTGTGTTCCTTTCCTTTGTGTGATTAAGCAGCGCAGCACCGAATGTGTCACTCTCCTCTTGTTTTGGAGAGTCTTGTGGAGTGTACTGGAGTTATGACCTCTTCGTGGCTAGGGGTGAAAAGGGTCAATACCAAACCGGGCCGGAAACAAAACTAAATGGTATAAAATAAAGTATTTATTACAATAATCAATTACTAAAAATAATGAAATACAAACAGGTTCAGGTTCTAATTAACTTAAATTGTCCTACAAACGAAATTATACCATTTCCGGCAAACAAGAAAGTGTCCTTTTTCAGGTGTACGCTAATAGTTATGTCAAAACAACACATGTCAACCAGACAGTTAACATGCTGGGACTTTCACAATTCTATATACAAACAAAAAGCTCTTAAACAACCAAAACGTCCTCCTAATGAAGGTATTGCAAAAACCAAATTACCTATTAACCAAAAGATCTCAAAATACGGCAAAATACGGAAGAGTGTCTTCAATCTAAAACGCCATCAAAGAAAGCTCTTACAGTTTTACAGTACATTGTGTAATGTTCAAGAGTAATCCCAAAACCAGCAAACTGTGTGCCCACGGTACACAGCTGCCTCGAATAATGGTGATGCAGGGCTTTTATGGGTAAAGACTCCATGACGAACAGCCCCTTCGGGTGATTCCGGAACATCAGGCGACCAATCCCAACGGAGGAAGGCGGAGTCGAGGTGCAACTCCCGCTGTCAATCATCATGGAGCAGCAAGTCCACAGCTGTTCCACATAGGGCATCAGGCTGAAAAGCCAAGGGCCGTAAAAAAAGCAACATAAACTGGCATGATTCTGTTGAGGAAATTTCTGCATTAGTTAAATAACTCAAAATAAAAAAAGGCAATAGACACACGCTGTTCCACCATGTAACGTAACACAAACAAGATATGTCTGACCTCATTGCAACATTTACATGATGAAGTGCAGATAGATAGGTGAAGTGGATCCTTTTTTTTTTTTTTTGGTTTAACAAGCCGAACATTTATTTTATTTATTTGTGGAAAGCACGGACATCCCTTCCTTCCTTCAGGGATGTCCATTCAGGGCTGGCCAGCACCTGTGATAAGTGTGGTGCAAATGTACATATGGCATGATAAAATGCCGTATCTGTAAAAGAATCATATGTCACTGTTACGTCCTCATTTTGTCTAGGGGTATAAGGAGGGAACATAAAGTGAGTCAGACACTGGATAAAAGAAATGACCAATTTATTTGCCAGACTTTCAAAAACAAAACAAAACAAAAAAAGGGTTCACAAATCAAATAGAAACATCCAATTCTGACTAGAAATAAATGGGTTATTCACTAGAACTCAATCAAAACAAAAACCCATAAACCATCTGAAAGTGTCCCACAAAAGGGGTTAACAATTACTATTACTCAAAGCAAAACCAAAAATGTCCCGGAAGGGTTAACAATATTAAAATTACAACTAACCAAAACAAAACCAAAAATGTCCCAACAAAACGGGCTACACGCACACAGGCGGTATATAAATAATCCAAAACAAAAATGTTTACTTTAACCAAAACAAATGTCACTCTCAGCTCTCAAGCAAGGACGATAGTTCAAACTCAAAACCATGGACTTTACACCCAACGAATTTAGCAACAAATGATCCACACAGGGAAAACTCTGTAACACCAAGTCCAAAATCACTTCCAGATTTGGCAAACTGTGTCCACTCTCCACAGCCGCCCTGAATGAAGTCACCACCAGTGTTTTGTAGGAGCTCCTCCTCTGGGATTGGTGGGCCATTCCGGAACTGGGGCCAGTGTAAACCAATCCAAACTTAGGGAGGGCGGGACCCTGTCGAGATCAGCTGCCCATCGTCGTTGGGCCTGGGTGCAGTCATTCAGACAATCAGGCTTGCAATCTGACGCCTGTAACAGTCATGGAGAGTGAAAAGTTAAAAAGTTATCCATTACACAAAAGAAAATTATAATGGTTTCATTCAAACCAACCACTGAAATTGATGTTTAATCATCAGTGCTTGTCGGAACAATCCCTTCAGGAAAATAACTTTTGTTTTTTCAACTGGGTTATTTTTGATCTGATTGCCCTAAAAGTTTCTTGCTGATATGCTCCAGTTGGAGTAAATTATCTTGCAATTCACACTGGCATTCCAGTGTAGCAGGGGTGGATCTACTGCAGGGCATGGGGGCACAACTGTTAAATTATGCTTGTAAAAACAGGTTGCTTGTATATCCAAAAGCTGCTCATGACATTGAAATAAAACATGGATCCACAAAATATAAAATAAAAATACAGACTCGTGTAGGAGACTGTCTGCAGCCCAGCTTTCTCCAGGTCTCCAACCTTGACAGGTAATGTTTTAACAAAGGTAATCAAAATGTATTTTTTTATTAAATTAAATGTATGCTACAGGGAATGGATGGTCACAGCTCCATACATCCACTGACTGCTTGCAAAAGTCATGTGTTATTGTTAGAGTATAAAAACAGTTTATGAAGCATTTAGATATGAAAAAATTGTTTTACAGCCACTGTTTTTTAGGGGCTGAATTTCAGTGACAGTGGCTGCACAATTAAATCACGAAAAAAAACATACGATAGAAAGAATAACATCAAGAATGCAGGACATTTTTGCCTGTTGTGCGTGTAATCTGTCTTTCAAAAGCTAATATGTAGCAGCAGTGCTGCTGCATCCTATCTCACCCACCACCTGGCATGCATACCTGAGGTCACTATTCACACACACACACACACACACACACACAAACCAACAATTGAATTTATTAATTCACTGATGGACCATGGCAGCAGCATCAACAAAGGAGCTTGGTGGTCAGAAATGACAAAATTATCCATGGATATACGTTCAATATAATCCATCAGAAAGGAAAAAAGCAAATGAGGCCACCAGCATCAATGAAGTGCAACATTGCAGCCGCTTTAAAGGTATACAGCTAAAATTATATTAATTATCATTAAATAACATTTTACAAAATGAAGTTTAAAGCAACAATTGTAGCCTTGTTTGCCACAGAAGCAAACTAAACCTTTGAGTGATTTTATATTTAGGGGTACATTTTAAGTTAATGGGGTGTATTTGTCAATTTGATCAAATATTATTGAAATAATGTTTCAAACAATGGCCAAACAATGCTATCTGATTTCTTAAATATCAAGTTTGCCCTTTAAACTTAACAATAGAATACATGTTTTTTTTTATTATTATTTCAGCTATAATTGTTAAAAAAAATAATTATTAAAACAAGATAAAGCTTTTTTCTAATCTATCTAAAACATTAATATACGTGAAGTTATTTACTTTATGTGTGTCCGAGAAATCATTGTCAACTGTTACCCACTGATAAAATCATTATAAATCCGCAATGGTTTACGCCAAAGTCATATGACTCGCAATGCTGGAGGGCACATCCTATTTTGGTGTGAATTCTGAGCGTAGTTGGTTTAAACACATTAACTTTATTAAATTGTTACACATAAATTGCATTATGAAATAAATACAAGTGTAATAAAGTCTTAATTACATAAATGCATTAATTGAATGATGCATATCAGGAAATAACTTACTATAGGCAAAGCAAGGCAAATTTATTTGTATAAAACATTTCATGTACAAGATATTTCAAAGTGCTTTACACTGAACATAAAAATATTACAGCAAGGTGGAGAAAAAAATCCAAAAAAACAAGCGTATTAGAAAAACAAAGATTAAAATAGATAAAACTGATTACATGAAAAAAAAAGAAACAAGAAATATGTTACATTACATAGAAACTATTACATAGAATTGTCATGATGATTACATAATTTTAGGTGTAATTACTTAGTAATTAGACTACATAAATCACTAATGATATAGTGATATCCTCAAAACTATCTTTACACTGAATACAGTTTTACACTAACTAGAATTTGCTACATGATTAATGTAAATTCCTTGGATATATTCGATTACATTTCATTTACTTAATTGCTTCTCTTTGACTCCAAAGACACTCACCTCATGTTTGTTATAACTGAAGAAAGTTTAGGCACATCCAGGCATTAATCTCCTCAATGCATTTACCAAGAGCCTGTACAGGGCCTCGGTCTTCTGGTGAAATTGTAATATATATTTGTGCATCATCTGCATAGCTATAGTAACTAATTTGGGTCTTTATGACCTGTGCCAGCGGGAGCATGTAGATGTCAAACAGAAGAGGCCCCAGGATGGAATCTTGGAGAACTCCACATGTAATTCTTGTGTGATTTAAAGTTACCTATTGTCACAGAGTACTTCCTGTTGTTAAAGTACATTTTGAACCAGTGTAGCGCAGTACCAGAGAAGCCCACACAGTTCTCAGCATACTCTTGACATACAAGTAAATGTTCAAGTATTGGACACTGACAATGAAGGTAACATGAAATAAATCAAAATCAAATCAAATCAAATCAAGTTTATTTGTATAGCCCTATATTAAACAAGTATTGGACAAGTTGTGAATGTTAATAATTCAGTATTAATGGTCCATGATGTTTTTTTCCTATATATTGTTGCAATAATATTTGTTCAATTACTTCAAATTAGAAGAAAGGATAAAACGAAAGGAGAGGAGTGAGGATGAAAGGAAGAAGGGAAGATATGACAAAGGGATAATGAGAAGATGAAGGACAGATCGAAGGAAGAATGGACAGAGGGGATTGATAAGAGTTTTTGCTGACTAAAATTGGACAAAAACTATCACAAAAACAAATGAAAAAATGTGACTAAAACTAAAAAAGAATTTTTGTCCAAAAGACAAAAACTAAGATGGCTGCCAAAAACAACAAAAGAAAAATTTGAACAGGGATATAGAGGTAAACAGGGAAAAAGATGCAAGCAGAATGAAAGAGAGAGGAAGAGACAGAGTAGAGGAAAGCAGTCTTCTTGTAGAAATGATTAATGTGAAGCTGTCATAGGGGTGGAAAGGGGAAACCACAGCAATGGGGCCAGGAGCATGGAAGGCGGTAGAGAGACGGAGAGAGAGAGAGAGAGAGAGAGAGAGAGATGATGGCATTACAGCATAAAAAGGTTTCAGGACAGATTGTGGACAGTAAGAAGAAGCGGAGACATCATGGTGAAAGCATGAAAGGGATTTAAGTAAATAGAGACAGAATAGGTGAGGATAGGAAGGTTAAAAAGGGGACAGCAGCGATTCCCCAGAAATCAAAAGAAAGGCAAAAGAGGCAATGTAGAAACAACTAGGGACACCAAGATCGAAACAAAAGAGATGCTATAATGAAAGAGTTTGGATAGTTTCTGTATGAGAGCCTGCCTTGTGTGTGTGTGTAACCGGGTGGTCTTACCTAAAATAATTATGGCTGTTCTTGTGGTTCCTGACCCGATGTGCAGCCATGAAGGCATCGCCGGTCGTTCTCCCTCTTCCGCTGCTTCACTCAGTCTCATTAGAAGAATAAACAGGTGCGATCACTAAACAGTTAATTCAGACTTCTGGGCTTGTTTGCTGTGGTGATGTGTTTGTCGGCACAGATTTGTCGTCGTGATTTGTTTGCCGAAGCTTTGGTCTTGGATTTCCTGTCTGTGTTGCGGACACGGTTCTTCTGCTGTAAAGATTGTGCTTCTGTGTCTCCTGCGTGACGTCCAAGTCAAGCTGCATTGCTCAGAAAAGAGATTGCCTCTGTTGCCTATTATGCTCTCAATGCTCCCATCAGTTTTATTTTAACTGTATGCACAACACACTTCAGGCTTTTGGAAATTTGGGATGTATTTTGTTTGATTTAGTGTTTCCATTTATTTACTAACTCTGGTTTTGGTCTGGTTACAAATTTTGTTTGCAGTACTTTTTGTGTTAAATCCAAAATTACTTTAGCCAACTTTACTGTTGTGTTGTTTACTGTTTTTTTTTTTATTATTGTTAAATAAAATACAGATAATTTTTGCATCATCTGCTTCTGTCATTTTTTAGCCAGACCTAATCTGCATTCTTTAATAGGGCATCCTTGATCCATTTTTGGCATTTGGTTGGTCTACCAGTGGGCTCTCAGGGTCCCATACTCAGTCACAATCCGGACCACATCCCCTGTGTTACATGTGTAAGAATAAAAACAGGGAGGGAGACAGATTAATTTGTTTGATTAACAGATACAGTCCGTGTTACAATAATGGCCCGAATTGTTGAATAGGAAAATGTTAGTATGTGTGAGTGAGTGTGACACCTTAAATCCTACCTTTGTGTGAACCAGACACTGTAATGGTCTGTCTCATTGTTCATTTTCACCTTTGATCTCACTTTGCTTTACTACCCCATTCTTTCAAATGACTTTCTCCATTGTGCACACCTGTCACTGCATATATCTTTGTTTTTGTGTGTCTGTACATGTATTGTAATTTACAGTGATAGTGCAATTATTTGACAACAGGAAGGAAATAAGAAGCTCAGTCAATGTAGCTCCATCTGTTTAGGTTACAATCAGCAGTTCATATATTTTCCATGAGAAGTGACAAATCCATCGCTATGCAATTCAAGGCAGTATTAGAACGAATAGGAAAGAATTGTGCATCTGCAAAAACACACGGCATGTGTAATGTAAACAGCACTCCGCCACAACATTAAAAACAATGGCATAATGTTATGTTTTGCTTCTCCCACAATGTGAGGGAGCTGCAGACACCCCCTCACTAAGCAGGTGTTCAGTATGTGGTTCTAAACACACATTTAGACTATATACACCCTGATGCCATTTATTTGTATTTCATTGGTTTTTGTTAATGTATTGATCCACTAAAGATGGATCCAATTTAGTTGGTAAATACATTAATTTAGTTTATTTTC
>JBAMHW010000009.1:24252274-24264061 GCA_037177495.1 Rhadinocentrus ornatus | reverse complement strand
TTCCCTGCTTAGGCAGCTGCCCCCGCGACCCGACTCCGGATAAGCGGCAGATAATGGATGGATGGATGGATTATTTTCTTACGTTTTATTAATTTCTTAGGCACTTTGTGATTTTACAGATTGAAAGATACTATATCAATATAAATGTAAAATAAGTTTTACTTAATTTACTTACTTACTAAAACTAAATGAAAATGTGGGGCACTGGGCCACCCCACTATGGTATGGGAAAACTGGCATGTTTGAGACGGAATCATATACAGAATGGGACTGAACTAAGTAAAAGGTGAGTTTACTTGATTATGAAACCAATAAAAACAAGTGAAAATGAACTGTAAATACAGCCGTGAAACAAAAGTTATCCAAATGCATTCTACCACAGTTGTTGTGTGTCTATGACCTTGGTTTGTTGGCTTTTTTTTTTTTGAATTTTTAAAATGTTGAATTTATTTTCTTTAATTTTTACTTGCTTGTGTTTGTTTTCAGCCTTTAATACGTCTGTGGCCTTGACATTAAGGGACACATTGTGTGAGACACTATTGACTTTAATAAAATTATAATATTTGATGCTTTGCCAAAAAGAATTGGTAATGGGCTCAGGAACATTAACATTAACCAAAATGAGCGTAGCCTTTAGCTGCTTAGAAGTTTCTCTGAGACCTTTTGTGAACTTCATCAGCAAATGCTATAAAATATATTGTGTGTATTATCAGATGCAAGAAAATAAATATGATAAAGCTTTGATTTTGAGCTCAACACACCACCAGTAGCAGAACTGTCTCTTTTGTGTTTGTGGACATATTACACATTTCCTGATGTAAAGAGATAGAGTTAAGTGAAACGGTTAACAAAATTTTGTTACACACTCTCGGTCTTTGTGCCATTAAGATGTAAAAGGACGGTCTCAGGTGTTCAGGTGTTCAGGGAGTCTTTATTATCCCAAAGGGGCAAATCTCTTTGCAGCCAACAGTGAATAGAGAACAAATACTACTAACATAAAACAAACATTAGACAAAAGTAATAGAAATTCTCATAATAATGATAGAGAAACCCCCCCCCCACACACACACACACACACACACACACACACCCCACCCCCCCACAACCATGTGAACATGCACATACAGACAGAAAATCTACTTTGAAAGGAATAATCCTATAGCAATGAGAGAGGGTAAATTTAGGATGAGACTAACCCACCCCAGAAAAGCCGATTAGAGGTAGAGGGAACAAAACCCAGGCAGTGCGGGGAAGAGGAGAAGAAACAAGTAGCAGACCACCAAAGCTAGACCAACCCTGACCAAAGAGGCTTGTAATGCCTTATAGACCAGGAAAACAGAAGGGGTGTGGATACAGAGCTTAAGAAGAGATTCTAGGGAGGGAGAAGAAGATGGTGAGAGGAAACATGAAGAAAATATGAGGAGAGTTAAATGAAAAAAGATAAATATTTGAGGGGAGGAGGAAAGGGGTAACAATTAAATAGGATAAGTGGGACTGAGAAAAAAGGCAGAAAGAAAAAGTTTTATGTGAATTGATAGAAATGAAATCTGAATTGAATGAAAATATAATGAAAAGACAGCCAGATGCAAACGTCCTTGTCAAGTCTACTACATTATCACAACAGTAAATGTGTTTTGAAAGAAATTATTTAAAAATGTTCTCATATCGGTGTATTGCACATTATCTTACTAATGGGGTAATGTCTGGAAAAAAGTAATGGAGGGATTAGAAAAAAGAAATGACAAGGAATGTAATGATTTTTCGATCTTTACATCACTTCATTTTATAATTATTTATGATTTAACATCTTTTTTTTGTTTCTCTTTTTCACTTCCTGTTGTTCTCACTTTTCTTCCCTTGACTGCTTCTCACTCCTCAAAACCTTATTCTGTCTTTGTCTCTCTCGCTATTAATCCAGGGGCCGTAAAGGCTGTAGAGTTGGTATTTCCACCCAGTGATAAGGGCCTTTATAGAATGAGTCTGACACAGGAGGGGTTGTAATGTGGTGGAAGCAATAAAAGAGGAAAACATACTAACACCACTGCATGCAGACACAAAAACAAGAGTTGATTCTATCTCTGTATGGTAACATGGTGTGTAGATACCAGCAGTGATAGCTGGATGTGGGAGCCTGATAGGTCCTGGAAACATAGACTTCGACAGACAGATACATTATGAAAAGGCTAGATAATGTGCTATATGTTCATTGTTTCCATTAACTTTTTTTGTTTAATATATACATATAGCCCTGCGATGGACTGGTGACCTGTCCAGGGTGTACCCTGCCTTCACCTGAAACACTGCTGGGATAAGCGGTACAGAAAATGACTGACTATATACATATATATATATATATTGATGTTCAGACTGGATTAGGACTTGTGATTTCTAAGATCTGATCCTTTAGTCTGCATTTAATGAACGTATTATTGCTCTCTTGGCTTAAAAAAGTACTTTTGTGCAAATTTGACCATTTACCAACAGTCATTTCTAAATACAGCACAGCTGAAAAAAACAGGATTTTGTTGTGTAGTAAAACCTGTCACTTCCTGATGTCCTCTGTGATTGGATGATAAATACTGCAATCAACAAGCACTGACAGATATAAGTGGTGTTGGCCATTGTCTATGTGTGATTGGGGGTACATCCATGTCGAAACCATCTGTGGTAGAAGCAGAACAAATTTATTGAAATTAAGCAGTTTATTGCAATATATAAAATTTTATGTACATGTATGTTTGCTCTCTTCAAATGCTGACATTGTCACGGCTAAAAAAAAAAAGAATAGAAATCACTGTAATTAGTTTATTCAGTTTATTATTATATCAAGTTTATATGACAAAAAATGTGTTTTTTGTGGCTTTCTATGACCCTATCTATTATAGGCAGATCTGGAAACTTTGGGAATTTAGTGGAGATGAAATGGATGGCAGTTGAGTACAGTTGCAGGAATCTTAGGGCAATCTTCCATTTTTCTGTATTTTTCATTTATTTATTTTTAACAGGTGACCCTTTTTGTGTTTAATTTCCTCAATATTATTGTCCTGATCGTAGTTGGTTTGGCAGACGGCACAGATAGAGGAAGCAGCCAGTATGACACTAGTTGGGAAGGAGGTTTGAGAGTGGGAAAAACAGAAAATTGAAGTGTCATAAGACTATTAATAGAGACAGGATGTAACCACCAAAAGCAGCTGCAAATTGGTTAGCATAAAAATACAAAGCCAACAAGGCAAAACAGGCTTGTCCAATGAAAATGTCAGGCTGAATAGATTGGAAACAGCTGTTAGGATGGAGCCTCCTCTATCTGTTATGCCACCAGTGAGGACATGCAGAACTTTTTCTGGCTAAAAACAATGACAAAGATAAATTGAAATCTAAATTTGGCTATTGCATTTGTGTGAATGTGTTTGTGCAAGTGTTAAATAACAAATAGGAAAAATAAAAATATGTTGATTTTGCAAGTATAAATGTTTTTAGACAATATTGGACTTTATATATTCTATCAGCCCCATGTGGCAGAAAACAATTTTAGTACTTATAGTTTGGGGCAATTTAAGCTAAATGAGAGGACCGAGAGCAAAACTTAAGTAATAGATGCAGGCAACACTATTTAGGAAAAAAAACTTCTGAATGTCAAAATTAAGAAACACAACCCTTATTGTGAGATATATAACCTGGGAGTTTAGAGAGCTCAAAGGAGAAAGGATAAGAGTGATGTATAAAAAAAATGGGAGGATAGACAGAGAGCTCAAGTATTGATATTTCCAGCATAAACACTCGTGCTAATGGACCTGGAGACTTGGAGCATGAGATCGATCAGAAAATAGAAGCCTTGGCAGATGAATGGAAAGAAAATATACCTCTCACCTGCTGTGAATAGGATGGAGGGAGGCATGGAGGAATGGCAAGAGGAGATTAGGCTATGACCAGATGCAATGAAGATACAGAAAGAGGGCCGAGACAGAATCCTAATGCTTAAAATGTATTTTTCATGAGAACGAAATCAATAGTGATTTGGAGTTTTCTCTTTCTAGCGGGAATGAGCAAAGTCCGAACAAACTAGGAGGCAGGCTATCTTGAAATCAGAAAAGAGGCTGGGAGGGAGTACAGAACTGGATGAATTAGTGGACGGATGGATAACCAGAAAGATAAACGTCAGCAGCCGGTTAATAGGAGGAAGTTCCTGGAACTGGATGTGGGAGGAGGACAAAGTAGAGGGTGATTAGAAGAAAAGGAGGAGACAGAAAGAGAAAGAGAGTTGCATGTATCAGATGGACTGTGTTTACTGATGAGGTTTTGACCTTCATTTATGGACATTCTGTGTCAGCCCCGTCTTCCCCAAGAGATAAGTTTATAAAACATGTTTTTGGTCGAGGTAGGCATATTTAAACAGCAAAGATGGTTGCATATATCCATACCTCTATGGTCAACACAATTTCATTAAATTATAAAATACTGATATTGGTCCTTGGGAATACTTCATTGCAGGTCAAAATAAAGACTCCAAAACTGTCTAGTCCATACAATGCTGATGAGGTTTCCATACGTTTATGTTTACAAACTGATGATGTCATCAGTTGCTACTTATAAGTAGGACAAGTGCCGTAATATGAGGCAGGTTGTGCTGATGGATGGCAATAATCCTTCAATCTTCAATCTAGAGGCATTTCTGTTGTAGCGGATACCCTTTGCAAAGAAAAGTGGAACTTTTGTTTAATCTCCTGACTGAATTACACATTTGAAGGATTTTTCTTCTCACAGACAATTTGAGTCCCTTGCCAGAGTGGGAGTTCTGACTGATAAAACTCAGTACTCAAATTTATGACTTGGTTTGGAAACCAAGCTCCACAGGTCCACCAACTGGGGGATGGAGTGGACATTCTCTAAAATTCCCTGAACTTTAGTCTTCTATAGCCACAAATCTACTTAAAACTGTTTTTCTTCATTTGACAAGACAACTCCCTCTCAGGTGTAACCTCCATGTAAGACATCTGGAAATTAACCAGAACTGTTTTATCCACACATTCCACGAAGCCATAAAGCATCCTCTCAGATTCTGTGTCTCACCAGAGAAAATAGTTTTTTTGTCTGTTTAAAGAGTAAAGAGATTCTGTTCTTATCGTCTTAAAGTTATGTTCTCTAAAAAATGTATAGATATATACATTTGTGTTTTATTCTGAGAGTGCATATAATCATTATCATTTTTGTGGAAGGTTTAAATCAACAAGCTTGATTAACTTGTCATCTGAAACTTATTACCTGTGTTTATCTTTTCAAGGTATGACATTTGTTTGATTTCAATTGTGTTATTTCTTTTCAATGTGTCATTTATGGTTTAATAATATTTCATTTAAGACTTGAATAACTTAAGGACATTCTCACCAAGATTTCAATTTGATACTTTTACCAAGAAATCAGAAAGCAACCTAGACAGCTCCTCTGTTATCTGAGCTGATCACCTACGCCCACAGAATGTTCATTGGCTAAAGTATCTCCCGCCAACACCCATGGGGTGTAACCACACTAACATTTTAAAAACTTAGAACAAAGTTTTACAAAGTTTTTGGTCTGACTCTGAGCCCATTTAAACACCCTCTGCAGAGAGAGATGGAGAGATGAGACTGAAGAATTGAGTTTTACCATGATGTAACGGACATCACAATCTTAAGTTCTGGGCCTGCATCTTTTACGCATAATTCATTGTGTTTTTCAGTTTATACCTTTGTCTTCAGTTTTTGACCTTTATCCTTGATTATAAATTTTTGGAGAACTGGTTAACTCAGGCCGACAAACGCCTCATAACCAGTCACAGAGTTTTCCTTTTGTTAGACCGATTCAAAGCTGAACTCTTTCAGAGTTCACCATATCCTCGCAGAGAATTCACTATCTTCACAGTCTATGACACACCACCGATCCAAACTGCGGAACGGGACCACCTGATCCAAATCTTCAGATGCAACAGACCGAGCCTTTAGACCTGAACCTACGAACCCTCCATGGGACAAACTACTTCCTTCCTGTAAGCTGCGAGTCAGAGCGAACCCACCGATACAAGCCCTCTGGTGAGGCCAGTGTCACTACAACGGTCATAAGTCGTCTCTGGTCCGAACAGAACTGTACTAGTCCTGCCCGGGTCATTCTCTGCTTCTTTGACAAGGAATGGTTGGTGTATCGTCCAGATTCATTCTTTGTGAAGTAATTTTGGCTTTTCAGTTAAACTTCCAGCTTTAAACGAATTAGACTATTTTTCTTTTCAGGATTTAGAAATCCTTTTTTCAGCGTTCCCTAAACATTAGTTTAATTAACACCACAGGTTAATTTACTTTTGTTCACTTCTTGAAAACATTTAATTTATTCTGACACATTACATGGTCTTGAAATAAGATTTTGGTTTGAACATTTCACAATGTTGGATTCATTTTCCCATTCGAACCTTTATAAATATTTTCCTCTGACGTTTATGCATGATTAGACTAGTAATAAATATTTCATATTTATCCTAAACTGGACTGGTTTTGTGAATCCTTCTTTGAATCATGTCATGGGTCACTTCGAATTTAGAATTCACGTTATAAGCATCCTGAGACTGATTGATAACTGATTGGATTTGACTAGCTTGAATTAATTAATTTATTGAATTAATTTATTTAGTACTCCAATGGTGGCCACACAGCCATTAGATTAGTATTAAAGTTATCTGTGTGGTGAGGTATTTCTAGATATTAATAATTCATAATTTTAGGTAATAATTAAAATTAATATTTTCATTCAAACATTTGTAATGTTTAGTGACGCTAATCCGCAGCACTGTTTACAAATGGTTCCCACTGTCTAAAGTTTTTATATTGCAGTGTAGAGATTACACCTCCATGTTAGACAGAGGTGCAACTTATGTCATTACTTACCTTTCTGGTTTGTTCCCAACCAGAAAACCTTTTAGCTCAAAATAAAATGCTGATTTTTATTAAGATGTGATTTCTTCTCTACCTCATCAGTGATATTTATGTTTGGGCAGGACCACATTTTAAATGCACTTTTGATAAGATAACTTTTCATAATTCAGGGTGTGACAAAAGTATGTTGTAATAGTTTTAGATCTTGTGTTTTTTTTTGTTTTACCATACTTGTGTTCTACCCGTGGTCTTGTGCTAAGGGGCCTCTGTTACTGTGTAAACTACATTTTAACTTTAAAACGAGCTATGTTTTGCTTAACTATTTACTTAGCTATTTTTGGTTTTCCTGCTAAGGGAAGCTATCAAACAATCAAAATGCTTTATATTTCTTCCATCTAGCACGTTATTCATTTTTTTTTCTTTTTTTTGTTTTTGTTAAAACACCAAATTAGCATATTTCCAAGAATGTCAAAGCAATTTAATTTAATGGTAAAATATTATTAGGAAACTTTGGAAAAGTTAACCCTAATTTCATATATTTGTACAAGTTACCACAGATAAACTATTCAAGAACATTAAAATTTTTCATGTTCGCTGTTAGTCAGTCATTCTGTTCTCTGTCCATGTTTTCCTCACTGTTCTTGAAAACCACTCAGCCAATCTTCTTCACACTTGAAACTTGTGTCAGGGACAAGCACATTCTGAATAAACACTGTGCTAGTTACAAAACCAGGTAGCTTCACACCTGAGCGTATGTGTTTTACTTTGCATTAATAGTTTCACACCTCTGTCTAACATGGAGGTGTAATCTCTACACTGCAATATTAAAACTTTAGACACTGGGAACCATTAGTCTCTGTCTCACATACATTCACACAAACATGCATATACAGTATATAGACACAGAACTGTGCTGTTATTCACAACTGAATCTAATCAGAAGTGAATCACTACCACACAGGTTTTATGCAAAATATACAAAGAAATAGAGTACATGCTAGATACCCAGACAGTCAAGTATAGATTTGATGGCAGCTTCAGAGCTTGGTCTTAATTACGTATTTAATGCTACATTAACTTATATAGCAGAAAATGAGGAGAAGCAACAAGGAGGCTAAGGGAGGCTGAGAGATCAAGCAAAACAGTAAAATTAGGACTTCTTTATCCCCTGACTGCATGTCTGCCTCAACACCCCTTTTACCTCTTCTGTCCTTTTTTATCCTACTCTTATCTCTATCCCCCTGTTTCTTCTAGTTTAATATCTTTTAATGGTTGCTAACCAGAATGGGTCACAGACGTACTCCTGCTGAATGCCCACATAACACGAGTAGTGATATGTTTTAATGAGCCTGGGACTCTGGGCAAAAGATGAAATTTCTCATTTGGGCCCATCACTGGAGAAAACTACATCTACCTCAATTTGTTTCATTTCAACCTCTGCTACTAGAATTCCATCATCTCCATCTTGTTCTCTTTTATTTTTTAGTTGTTGAATTGTGGTTTTTCATTTAACTAGTTACGCACACACACATTCCACACTGCAATTCTAGGTTTATGCATCTGAGTAGACTTCTGTGCTTGAACTCATAATTTCACATAATGTTTCTTTTTTATCTTCTAACATTTAACTTGCCTTCTGTGGGGTCCAGCAGAATGAAGTCATGCTGAGAAAATATTCTCTACACTGTAACACCAGATCTCTTCGCTGTCAGAAACGAGCCCTAAGGTCTGTACAGTGAAGTGCTTTTGGTCTGCACCACATGTGTTTGCTTGCAGAGAGAAGGCAAAGCCATGAGATCACATGGTTTTATTTTTACTCTTCAGTGAACTACTGTCTTTGTGCTGTTTATCTTTTCACTTGTTTTGAAGGTTTTTAAATGGTGTGGTGTGACCACAGTCTGCATCTTGCATACCAAATCAGGAACTGTGCTTTAAAAATAAAGTATGCCTTGTATGCCTCCCTGTCATCATTGGGAATATTTTCATCATAATAGTTTCAGATACAATCAATTCTGGAGGAAAAGGATGTGCTTTATAGCAGTGGTTTCTTTCTTTTAGTGCTATCAATCTGCAATGTCGTATTCACATCATACTTACTTCATACCATCCTGTACTTTGGGTTAAATGGTCGTATCCAAAGATTTAAAATGCTCAAAGGGAAACAAGTAGACAGTTTATGAGAAGAAATATACACATTACGCATCAACTGGAATGGTAAACATTATATTTCCTGTCTCATGGTTCTTGTGTTTGTTTTTTGTCTGTTTTGGTTTGTGTTATATTTTGATCTTGGTTTATAGTTCAGGGCCCCGTTTCAGAAAGCGGGTTTAGTGAAAACTCTGAGTTAGTTGACTCCGAGTTAAGGGGAACTCTGGGTTTTCGGTTTCACAAAGCGAGTTCATTGCAACTCGGAGTCATATACTGCGGCAACAGACTCCGTGAGGCTAACCTGCTGGCTGGCAGGTTTTCTTCAACTAACCCTGAGTTTCTCCTCTTTAGCTGCAGCCTCCAGACTGAAGGAAGTGTCAGACGCGTGTCCGTTTCTTGAAGAGCCAGTTGACATCGAAGCACAATTAATCTGCAGATATCTACATCAGGAAAGGGGGATCAGACCTCGCTTGGATATTTTATAATTCCTGCATAATTATTTGTTTGCACGTTACCGTTTTTTCTGTACAATCGATCATGTATCTGAACTTTTTTCTTTGTAACATTTTGAACATATCCTGTAAGCTTTGAATAGAGACGTGGGTTTGTTTCGAGGTGGATAAAATTAAATACTGGTTAACAGTGTTGAGATAGCTTAATAAAACCCTAAAGAAAATATTTTTTTTAATTAGGAAATTCCAATTAACTAGATCGTGGTAGATTGTAGCTACCGAATGCTGTTTAATTGGGTAGAATAGGCAAAACGGCACTAAACCCTGTTTGAACAACATTTTTATTTTTCATCTTCATTTGCTGCCAAGTACATTTGGTGCCTGTTCGGTTGCATCTGCATATTAAAAATGCACACACATGGTTGACGCATTAAATAAACCTGAATCAATGAGTGATGAAGCACAATAAAAGCAGATACTGCAGTCGACTGCATAGTAAAAATAAGCACTTACCATCCAATCATGCTCTGTGGCTTCTAAAAATGCTAACTTGATTCTGGTTTTGTATCAGGATGACAAGAGGGAAACAAGTGACTTTCAAAAAGGATTGATTGTCAGGGCACAGGTGGCAGTTTCAGTCAAAAGGTTGTTCCACTGATGTTTCAATAGGACTGAAGTAACATCTGCATTTAGATATACGGGGAAACATCAGTAAATGATATTACGGTCTGCAGCACATTTGATGACCGTGATGCTTGTGCAACTCAACCTTAGGTAAGGTGTCAAGATGTGATCAGACTGTCAACCAAAACAATCTACCTACAATTAGTGACATGCTAGTAGGGTTACAGTGCATAAACAATTACAAAACACCGAAATATCTTTTGAGAATATTTACACCAAGATACATTGAAGCAGATATAAAATGTTAAATAAGTGGAACACTCACGATAAAAAAAAGTAATACTGCTAACGCATCGTCCAGCTATTTTCTGCCAGGTTACGTTCTTTTTCTGCCGCTACCGTATTGCTTTTTCCCAAAATATATGCTCATATTCTGCTAATGCATTCACTGATATTACTGACTCCACTGAAACAAAATGGGAGGAGCGACTCTTCTTTATTCACCTGTTGCCATGGTGAATCATGTTATCTGTGTTCCATTGATGAGGGCTTTTTATCTGCCCATGCTGGACTCAGGGGTAAGTTAACTCAGAGTTAATTGAACTAATAGTTATTACCTGTTTTGAAACCGAAAACTCTGAATTTGACAACTCGGAGTTGGTCAACCCAGAGTTGCGCTTTTAACTCAGTTTGTTTAACCCGCTTTCTGAAACAGGGCCCTAGTGTTTGGTTTCTGTGATGTTTATGCTTTAGGGTTTTGGATTTGTCTTGTTTAGTTCAGTTTTCCTGTTTTCCCTCATGTGCCCTGTATTTTCTGTTCCTAGCTCATTAATTCACCTGGTCTGATATCTAACCCATAAGGACCCACGGTGACCCTGTTGCAATAGGTTGCAATAAGACCTATTGGACACCGAGTAGCTAGCTACTAACAACATGGCAGGTCTAGGACTACATCATGACATTAGCTGCAAGGCAAGAATATTTACCATGATTTCTCTTTAGATGAAAAGGAAAAAAATGTGGAATTGGAATAAGCACAGCCAGTTGATTCTGGACATGATTGGTGATGAAAGTGAGATTGAGGGATTTGGTGACACCAGCTCAGATGAAAACGATCCTGTCGAAGATCCAGATTACACTCCCTTGAATCAGGAGTCAAGTGAGTCTGAATATGAGTCAGAATGGGAAGCATCTCAACCAAAAGAAGTACCTCAACCAAGTATCTCAACCATCAAAGATTCAACTGGCAAAGGAAATAAGTTCACGTGGAGAAAGAAACCTTTTCAAGACCCTGACTGTACCTACAAAGGAGAGAGTGTCACACCTCCAGACGAGCTTGCAACTCCCCTGCAGTACTTCAGGAGGTTCATTACGGAAGAGATGATTGAGTTAGTGATGGAGCAAACCAATTTGTACAGTGTCCAAACCTCTGACATGCACAAGAATGTGAATACCACAGTCTAGAAACTGGAAATCCTTATTGGCATGTACCTACGCATGGGTCTTTGCCAGCTTCCAGGAAACCATACTTACTGGGAAAGATGTACCATGGTTGCTGATAACATGTCAAGCAACCGTTTTCAAATCAAATCAGATCAAGTTTATTTGTATAGCCCTATATCACAACAAAGTTGTCTCAGAGGACTTTACAGAAAGAGGTGTAAATAAAC
>JBAMHW010000009.1:24212293-24226445 GCA_037177495.1 Rhadinocentrus ornatus | reverse complement strand
ATATATATAAAAACAAAAAAAATGTGTGAATGGATCAGTGACTCCCTCCATTCTTTTGCTATGAGCAGCTGCATTGTTCCCCTTCTTCTGTGCCCCATCATGATATGAAGGCTGTACAATGTATTTTGAATGTACAATAGTAAAGTGGAGATTGCCAATTCCCAGATTCCAACATTCAAAACAGACAAAAACAGGCAAACAAAAACAGACAATACTGTGTGACAAGACCAGTGACAGACATCCTCAGGCAGAAGTGACTTGGCACATGCAAAAATAAGCTCCAAGTAATGGGTCTCAAATTTGAAAACTTGAAGTTTGGAAAGTCAAAACAGCCCACACAAAGGTCTCACACAGGCACACATCAAAACAGCTTTAAGCAAACGAGATTTGCTGAGACTGAAACTGGGGAGGGATGAGAGACATCCTTTCATGCATAACTCATCAAACCAGCAGCACTGTTCTCTTATCATTACCCAGCAACCTAATGTTATGTGATGTCATTCATAATGCAAAAAGAGCAAAGACAGTGGGCTAACATTGATTAATATTTATGTCATTCAGAACCTTGAAAGATGCTGAAATACTGCTGCCCAAGACTTTAATCAAAACATGAAAAATGCATATCAATATCTGTAAAATCTCTGCATCTCATTTGAGACTGAAATATTTGGGATAGTAATATTTTATGTTTCTGTGCAAATTTGTTCATAACTAAGAACTTCCTGTAAATAAAAACACCATTATGAAGGGTAATTGTGCCATGGTGTTTTAGTAAGTAGCTGTTGGCTGATTTCCATTCATATACAAGATATGTTTGTGATGCTATATTTGTGCATTCATACATGTACAAAGTACACATGCATCTAAGTATGTATTTGTAGCAGTGTGTATATCATCTGCACATCTGAGCCGCAGCTCCCTGCTGTTTAGTAATTAAAGCCAAAGTCGAGTGTTATTTCCCTTACTTTGCAGTTCTGGGGGTTAATTGCAAAAGGCACACTGCCCCTGGCTGTCTCTCTTCCATTTTAGTACTTTGCTTTGCAAACTACAAAGAAGATTGTTTGGATTCAATGAGAGGATGTGATGATGCTGTAATAACAACAGCACTATCCTCATGGTACATGAGTAGAACAGCGTGGGGCAGGGTAACTAGTTAGCCTCCATGCAAATATTAGTTGGGGCAAAGCAAATGCTAATGGAAAGAAAACATGCTTATGTATAGTTTTAATTATTAAAATGCTGTTTATGTTTGCAAGTATGAGTGCAGTGTGTGAACAGAGTGGGTCTTACCCTGTGCTCGAGAAGACATTAAAAGAAAGAAAAAAGGAGCCTTGCACAGTATTGTGTAAAAACTTATTATTATCATTCTTATTATTATCATCCTTTACCTTTAGGAACGTGAACCATAAAAATTACTCAGTTATAAAAAGTAATAAAACGCACATGCGTTTATTCATGTTTATTCTGTTTGGTTTATTTTAGGCTTCTGCACAGTCTGTATGTTATCTATCTATAAAAGATGTAAAGGATGAAGGAGGAGACTCTATAATAATAAGCCCTTCACATCGGGGACATGAATTGCTAAGCAGGCAAGAGAGTATTAGTGTATGTGTGTTTGTGTGCATGCAATATGCAGCTGTGGTATTGACAGACACTCACAAACCCTCTCACCATGCAACCATGTGATTGACGTCCCCATGGTGAGAAAGTGGGCAGCAAGAGGACCAGATATTACTGTGGAGGTCAGGGTTGAGCAGTGTGTGCAATCACTTCAATCTCTGTGTGTGTGTGTGTGTTTGTTCCTCTGGGCCGATTTGTGTGCTTCCATATCTGCTTTCCCATAGCAATTTACCTCTTGTGATCATATCACTTTTGCTGAAGTATAGCACTTGCTTCTGAATTGCAAAGTTATCATTTGATGCCATTTGATACTAATACATTTTTCCGACTTTGTTAAAAATAGAATTTACAGATTAATGGATGAGCTAATGAAAAGACAGACAGACAGACACACAAACAAAATTGAATTACAGTTCTTTCAGATTTTGCACCCCCTTTACAAGACACGAAAAGGTATTGTACAGTGATTCAATGAAAAAAGAAAACAAACAAAAAAAAAATACAGTAAAATAATATGTAATGCCATGTGATGATTTTCTGAAAAGGACTTCCAACAATATCCAAAAGAAAAATAATTTTATTTAACACTTCTTATATTTGCCAAATATATCTGAGCCCATTTTCTTTTAATGAGCTGTTAAATCTGAAGCTTCAAACTCATTTAAATTGTATAACAAGAAATTGAGGATGTTTTAGTGAGCCCCCAAACCAAATATTCATCAAAATTATATTTTAAGATAGTTAATGTATTATAAATTATATTAAAATATATATCAGAAGAGAGAGAGAGAAAAATATTAACAATGAAATTATAATCACAAGCAATATGACAAAAGTATGCTCCTCCTCTCTTTTTTTTTTTTTTTTTTTGTAGTTGAAAGCCAAAACTGTGGGACATTAAAGACCAATTGGTCAGAAGATCAGACGTACCTGGGTGCAGAGAATTTAATTAGGAGCTCAGAAATAGAGGAGCAATAGAAGGTTTTAAATGAGAGAAGGACAAACCTGATCTGAATTTGGAAGCCAGTTTAAGAGAGTTGTGAGATAAGAGGAAAACATTCACTCTGTGATTTGGTCAAAATCCTGACTGCTACATTCTGTGTTTAAGCTGGTTATAGACTTGCTTAAGTAAAGTATGTAATTGTTGTCCTAATTGTTCAGTCATAGTTTTCTGGAAGTGATTATTGAAATTATTTCAATTTGCTTCAGCAAGAACCATCATTTATTTACAAAAACAATGTATTCCCTCTTTATTTAGCAAGTCCATCAATGAACAATGCTGGCACAAACACTCACACCGATTACTTAAGTTTGCTTACAACATCAAAGGTATTGTTTCAGTTTTGATTGAAAATTAAAGTGAATGGTGTGTTGAGGGAGAGAGGACAGGGATGATGCCTCAGTGGAAAACAGGCAGAACATCCAGTGTTGCTGTAATTATTCCTTAACACTTTTAACTGTTTCCTCTAATTGGACTTTCATGTGAGCCCACCTTGGTTTTTTCCCATGTTTAGCACAAGTCTATCGTGGCATTAGTGTGTGTATGTGTGTTAGAGTTGATGGAGATATATATTGTCTGGTGGTTTGAGCAAACCATTTTTCTATTAGCTCATTTGTCTTTACTATACACAATTACAACAAAAGAATTCACGCACACACAACCTTAAGTTAATCTAAATGACAAATGTAACTACAATGCTCATAACCACAGTCACATTCATAGAAATTCAAAAAGGAAACCAAATGTACTTCTCCAAGGAAAAAACTGTTTCCAGCATGATAAAGTTGATTCATAATTTATCAGGACTAATAGCCACCTGCCTGTGCTGCTAGCTGTTATCTGCCATAAATTATGGGCTCCGAAAATCCTGTGTTTTGACACAGCGTACATGTTGAGTGACAGGCTTAAAAAGGATGAACTGAAATGAACATCAGATATTTTTCAGTGTTGTGAGCAACTATGTGTGTATGCAGTATGTGTTGCAAGTGGGAAAGTCTACTGCAGACATAGAACCGTGAAACAAGAACATTTGTTAAACATTTGCTTCAGCTGCTGTTTTTCTCCATTGGTGTTTATTTTTCATGTCAGGAAACCTGTAGTCTGGTCTCAACAACCTAAACACAACTTTATTTTACTTTGGCAAAGTCAGAATGTGTTATTTGTTATCTTCTTTTCCTCCAATCAACACATGAAGGTGATGCCTTCCTGCTGTAAATAACTGCATGACAGCCATATTCATTAGATTTGGTAGCATGCAAATAGCTAATGTGGCTGACATAATTGTCTCATAGTGCAGTCAGAATATTTTAAAATTGAACATTGCATTGCAATAATTACTCTTCATTCCACATATAACTATACAGGCAGTGGCGCTGGGGGGCTGCCTTTCCTGATACAAACTCCTTACCAGTTGGTGGTGGTAATGCACCACTACAACAAAAGACAAAGAAACACCAGTAGAAGAAGAACTTCATTTTATTTTTATTGCTCTGATTTGTTAAGAAAAAGACAGTTGTGGAGCTGAATGGTCCATTTAGCCACATTCATCTTCATCTTGGAATTCCTCACCAAAGCACAGTTTGTAAGTATACCCTAATTAATTTAAATCACATGAAAAAAGAAGAAAAAATGGCTTGATAGTTCACATTAGATTGTTACATCTGCCCATCAATACACATTTATTAACAGTGATAAGTGTTAACAAATCAATCTAAACTGCTCTCTTAAGTTCTTTAATTTTTTAATTGTTAGATAACTTGAGTTTTCTATATCAAAACCTACAGCTTGTTCTGTTTGTTTTACGTTTAAATTCCATCTCCTTCTTCTAGCTAAATAATACCGTTCTAATCAGTAACAAATATGGATTTGAGGCCTTGGAAACATGGATTTGTTTTTCATCATATCATTTTTATGTAATATATTAAATCACTAATAAGTGTATTAAAGTCTTAATACCATATTCTTCAGATTTAGCGCAGCCTTTTAAGTGTTACTGTACAAAAGATCACAAGTGATGCAGCAAAACAGTGGTACCATCCTTTTTGCAGTCTATAACAGATTCATCTCATGCAGAAATCTTGCACCTGTATTACCTGCAATCCAACTTGATTCCCGCCTATTCAGTCAGAGATTTACATGTGTTTATGCTTGTAGTGCCTAATGCTGCCTTAAGCAGCTCGCATCAAGCAGAGATTTAATGGCTTGCAATGGTCTGGTGGACTTAACATTCTCACTCACCCACAATTTTGTGGTAGTGGTGGGTTGAGTCTTTTGTTGCATTGCATTCTTCTTTAAATCAGATGTTCAGAGTGACCCAATGCAAAACTCAAAAGAGCCTGCAGTCTCAGTGCAACAGGGTGGCCAACAAATGAATTGTGTGTCTAAGCCTTGGTACTTAGCTTTACCCACAATAACGGAATAGGAAAATGACATTAATATTGAAGCAAAATATCTAATGATAATGTACAGAAAATTGGTAAACATTACTTGTCAAGTACTTTCCACTGAGTTGCCAAGATCCCACTTTTCCTTAATGTCTTTTTAATCTTTAATTTGGTTTGATAAAGGGGGTTAGTAAAAATGTGGCTTAGTAGATAGTAAAATAGTGAAACTGTACCAAAGTGAGGAATACCAGAAAAAGTTTAAGTAATTTAAACATTTTGATCCATTCAGCGACTTCCATTCTGGCTTGTATTAAGGCTACAGAGGGTTTGTTTTATCGTTTCTTAAGCGCTTTACTTATCAAACCTTTGACCCTTTCTAACTGCAGTAAAACCACCTCTTTAACATCAAGGTGTTTTTATCTATCCATGGACTCGTGTATATATCTGGAAAATCCGGATTTATGATATATTCCATAGGGCTAAAGAGGGAATACTAAGACTTGAACTTTCAAGCTTTTAATCAAAAGATATTAGGACTTTGTCAAGTTTTCTTCCAATGTTCCCTCACACCTACACAATGCAGACAAAGCTCTACAGCTCATCTTGTGATGGAAGATCTGCAAGGGACACACTCTTTGTTAAAAGTTCTGTTATGGTTCCGAAACCCATTTAATGGTTTACGACTGATTAACTGTAATGATTGTAGTAAAATGTTAATGACAGCAATAACTTGGTGAAATATGTGAAATGTCTGGACTTGCTGTTTTTAAAGTATTGAAGCTCAAGGTTTAATGTGGACCTAACATACAGTGCATGATTACTTGGATAGTGGATATTGTAAGTCAGGGATGTCTGTTGGTTTTATTAGAAGGTAGCACATTCTTTAGTACATAGTGACTTGGCTTATAAAGTTCAGGTAAGTATTTCTGGAGTTTTAATGCAGAAAAAGTTAATCTCTCTAAAACCCATCCAGGCAGTTACAAAGAGTCACAGATTAACTTGAAACTTATTGAACAAGACCTGCAAACTGCAAAAGTTTGGCAAGATCAAAGACATTTCTCAAGTTGGCATTCAATACATATTTAAGCGTGCATTTTAACTGATGAATCCCAGTAGCCAAATCCAAAATTGCAAGTCAAATTAAAAAAAAAAAAAGTAGTTCAATTTTCTTATAGGCTAACAATATTATTTAAAAGAATTCAACTCTTTTTTTTTTTAACCAAAATAATTTCCAAGTCTGGTATAACTCCATTTTAGTGTTGAAATATTTCAGTATTCAACTTGGACTGGTGGAGCTTTTGTAATAATAAAAGTGTGTTCTGTAATTAAAAACAGTTTAAAAGAAGATTACTGCTGGCCCTGACTTGTCGTTCTCCTAAATACTTAAAAAAGACCTTGTGTTCAGTGTCCTCCAAATGTGTTTGTACAATCTTAGATTGTTGAAGATATAAATAATTTAATAGGTAATTACAAAATATAATGTGATGATTCAGAAACCTGTCTCTTTGTCCTTAGACTCTGGACAAGCCTGATTTATAATTTACAGCAAGGTATAAGGTCTTTTCTTCTACTTACAGATCCCATCTCTCGTTTGAGCTGGATAGGTTTTAAAAATTCATTACTTTTGAGATATGGAATGAGGCAATGATAATGACACCTTTAACCTTACAATACACCACATAAGACCTTTGTAAATAAAGCAGCACACAGTTGGTCCATTCACCTGTGCAGATAGTCTTACTGTGCATTGGCAAACATGTAACTGAAACTATTGTGCACAAGCAAGCAAATGAATAAACGACTAATTTACACACCATTCTCCTTTCTTTTTGAGTTTCTTTGCATCACTGCCAACAACAATTTGTCAACTGTCAGTTGCTGGCTAGATTTTAAGCTGCTGCACTGGGTAGCTCTGCCAATGCCCCACTGATATGCTGCCATTGCTGCAGCTGATCTACAGAATGTAGATAATGACAAAAGGTGGAGGAGCCAGAGACGGAAAAGCGTGAAAGAGACCATAAGTTATTTTTTTACTTACATTTATGCGGTGTTAATTTTATGCATTGGAGTTTAGTTTACCTGTGGGTAAACTAGACTTAAAGGTTTTTGTTCTTCTGTGCTTGTGTGAATGAATATATTTTAGTTCACTGCTGTACCTTTTACACAAGGATGGACATGTGATTCATGCATAATCATGCTATCGGAGCTTGTCGATCCCTTCTTTAAGTGCCTCTCCCATCATCCTGGTTGTTAATTCTGACTCTGAGAGCCTTGGTAGTTTATTTGCCTTAATTTCAATAGCATACTAATTATATTTAGAAGCTTTATGTGGCGTTTCAGCAGATAAGAGAGTTAACAGATAATTTTAAGAAAATACACAGAGACTTAGTAGACATAGGAATACAAATGGACATATGCAAAAATTATAAATTGGATGCTTCTTCATTATTTCTATCAGTAATAAATTTAGCTTCTATAGCCACTTGGCATGTTGGGGTCAGTCATAATCCCGACTGATTATCTAAATTACTGCAGGTTGTGGAGTTTGCAGTTGTTTGATTTATTTAGGCTTGTATTTTGCAAAACATTTGTTACTTAAATTATTTTTCCATAATCTTTTGCATTTCTGTGTTAAGGGACAACCAATCTAAATTTGAACTATCTTATTAACAATAAAAAACTCACACTGGTGGACAAGTACTGCCAAGGCTGGGAAAAGTCTGCCTGACAATGGACACCAGAAGCAGCAGATTCTCCATCAATCCCAGCTATCTCAGGTAAAAGTGTGCAAAACTTCCAGAGCTAAAATGCTAACTGGGTAGAGACAACAGGAATGATTCTCAACTCTTCATTAGTGTAGCTCTTGACAAAATCAGTCCACTTAATATGGGAAAAGTAACCTGTATACTTTAGACACTAATGGTTGAGTTATGACACTGCAAAGTTTTATGTAGACCAGACATAAACCACAGGTCATGACTGGTTATGGTTTAGGTGACTTTGGACAGATGTGGTACAATTATTAAAAAAAATGGCTTTGACACAATTTACAATTAACAATTTACAGCAAATGTTGTGAAGGCTGGGCATATCCCAAAGGCCCAGTAAAAATGCAGATTTACCTGTGGCTGTGTGGCTGTGTTTGGACACCCACACTCGCCCTATAGCAGTGGTGCATAAAGACAGGTCGAGGGCCGCTGTCCTGCAGGCTTTCAGTGTGTCAATTTGAGTCAGGTGTTTTGGAGCAGGGAAATAAAAAAAACCTGCAGGATTGTGGCCCTAAAGGACCAGAGCATGACACCCATGTACAATAGCAATGTTGTCATTTAAAATGTGGGCAAAATACAATTGCATATGGGGGTCATTCTTGGGCCAAGCATCCTTTTGTATGTGTGCTGTAGACCCCCCCCCCCAAAAAAAAGCTAGCAAACTTATTAGTGAAAATCTAATTACCCAGTTAAAAAAAACATATTAATTTACTATTTAAATGGTAAAGGGTAATTGTTTGGATTGGCTGTAGCTCAGGAAGAAGAGCAGTCGTTCATAAACCTGAAAGTCAGTGGATCAATTTCAGGCCTCCTCTGACTTTGTGCCAAAGTGCCCTTGGGCAAGACACCAAACCCCTTGTTGCCTCATTATGTGTCTATTGGGGTATGAATCGTGTGTGTGATTGGGTGAACGTGACATGTAGTGTAAAGCACTTTGAGTAGTCGACATGACTGGAAAAAGCACTATACAAGTGGTCCATTTATTATTTACTATTTAAAACACATTTCTAAAGTAGGACTGCATTATCAAATCATAATTTCTGGTTGTTTTACTCTGTGTGCAGCTTCTTTTCAGAGATACCTTGACAAATACGTTGTCTAAAGAGTGGGCTGTTTAGGAACATATTGATGGGCCAGTATTTTGTCCCAATTTATGCCAGTAATGTTATATAAATTCTAAAGTAAACTGCCTGGCCAAAAGAAAAAATCGACACCAGGATTAAACTAAAGAAAGAGTTATGAGCCTCCAATTGGATAATTACTGCATGGCTCTTTTAGAAGGCAACAAGTTATTTAAACCCATTGGATACAACGAGTAGCTTCTCATTGCTGAAACAACTGTGGCAAGACACATCTTGTGGTAGTGGAAAATATGTTAGTCTGTTTAAAAAGGTCAAATCAATAGCATGCATCAAGTAGAGAAAACATCTAAGGAGATGCAAAAACTACTAAAACTGGGTTAAAACACATTATTGAAAACTGAAAGATAGTGAGCATCATCTCTCAGGGAGTAATGTGGTCAGAAAACATCCTGAACAACAGTGATTGGTGTTCACTTAAAAGCTTGATTAAATCAGATTGAAGAAAAACAACAGTAGAACTCAGGGCTATGTTTGATACAATGCAAAGGGAATTCAAGGGATTGGGACTGAACAGCTGTGTAGCCTTAAGAAAACCACTAATCAGTGAGGCTAATTGTAAAATAGGCTTCAATTTGCTAGGGAGCAGATTAGACTCTGGAGCAATGGAGTGAGGTTATGGTGTCATGAGTCCAGATTGACTCTGTCCCAGAGCTATGGGAGCATCCGATTAAGAAGAGAGGCAGATGAAGTGTACCTATCATGCCTAGTGCTTACTGTACAAGCCTGTGGGGACAGTCTATGATCTGGGGTTGCTGCAGTTGGTCAGATCTAGGTTCTGCATCATTTTGTTTCCAAAGATTGAGGTCAGCTGATACCTGAACATACTGAATGTCCAGGTTATTCCATCAGTAGAGTTTTTTCTTCCCTGATGACACAGGCAAGATGACAATGCCAGGATTCTTTGGTGTCAATTTGTGAATGAGGGTTTCAGGAAGCATGAGACATAATTTTTACACACAAATTGGACACCAGAGAGTCCAGACCTGAACCCATTGAGAATCTTTGCGATGTGCTGGAGAAGGCTTTGCACAAAATATGCGAAAGATTAATGCAACACTGAATGAAATGCAGTGTTGTGACATTGCAGAAGCTTATCGAAACAATGCCACAGCAAATTCTCCTGTAATCAAAGCTAAAGGCAGTCCAACTTGTATGATGTTTTTGGTGGTGGCTTTGTTTTGGCCAGGCAGTGTATATTAAAATTAATATTTTTTTGCTGTCCTATTTCTTCCCTGGGCCTAGCAGGGATGGTATTTTCAATAAACCGAGAAATAAAATCTCTTTTAAGAATCTTGTATAAGGTCCATGTTCCTTATCCCATCTTAAATATGAGGGACTGTGAGGAGCAGTGAAGCAAAAAGACAGTGTAGACAAGAAAATAACATTGAAAGGGGAGAGAAAAAAGAAGTTATAGCAAAATGAATAACAGAAAAAAGACAGAATAAGAAGACAGATTTAGAAAGACAAAGTTAAAGAATTTTTTTTTTTTTTTTAACTATTAGCATTTTAAATGGGAACCAAATCTAATCACATATACCTCATAAAACCCTTCTCTTTCCCATCTCCTCCTCCTCAACATGGACTTTAAGATACCTGTATTATACCAACTTAAGAAGACTTTGTTCAGGGATATTGGCTTATGTTTAATTGAAGACTGAGCAATTAAGGTTTTTTGCGTCAGTGAGAGAAATAATCATGGATTTTTCTGAACAGATTAAATATATATTGCGTTGAAAGTTGAGAATATGAGCTTCTTGGCAGAAATCTAATGGATTAATTCATATCATCAGACTGTGTGTATGCTTGTGTGTATTTGCTCCACCTTGAAGCAGCAGCAGGCTGAACAATCAGATATTTCATCTGGGCTTAGAAGGAAGATTTAATCCCCAGAACGGTAAAAAGGTTTTCTCCCAAGTTGCATTTATGCAATTTGCCATCTAGAGCAGCTCTATAGAAATGTATCGCTGCAATTTCAACACCCTGGTCAGGATTAGTGTGTGTTGGTATCTATTTGCAAGTATTTGTGTGTTCGTGTGTGAAGTCTGGAAAATCAGCCTGGTTTGGATGGTGAGGGTGTGTGAAGGGCAAATACCTCAAAGCAACTGTCAAGCAAAAATGCAAGCGGGTGCTTAAATAGGGATGGAAGCATGAAATTCCTTATTTAAATGTAACTCCTGAGGGCACATGATACAAACAAACACACACACACACAAATAAAGGCAGAATATGAACTTATCCAAGGATTAAAACCTGAAAGTACATACACATGTCTAACTTCATGTAATTTCTGATATGCACTTGACATAAAGGGAAATGACATGGCATGAAGAGCGTGACATGAAAGAAAAAGAAACCACAAAAAATATCAAAGATCACACAGAGAAAATTTGATTGTATGACAAAACAGGATAGCTTCTGTATGTGATGTAACTCCAGAGGTGGTGTGACAATAAATTAGTAAATTAATAAGAGTTCAACTAAAACTGTTGTTTCAAGAAATATTTCATATTTATAATTTTCATTTCTTTTGCTTGTAGAAAGTAAATAAAATACATTTTCCTACAGCATGCAAGGTTTATGTGCCTATACAATTGTCAATTAGTTAAATTATTCAAATTAACCCATAATTTATTAGGTAATTTCTCTATTCAGTCATACGTTGCAGATATACATTTATATTATGTATTAATTCTAGGCCCTAAAAATAAGAAGGAGAACATGGAATTTTAAATCTACATTTAAAAAAAAAAAATTCACTTATTTCCTTCTAATTTTCATAGCTAGAAATCTCGGTATGAGCACCTATTATACACACATCTTTCTATTTATATTTGATTTTCTTTGACAGTTTTGTTCATATATATATATATATATATATATATATATATGTATTATATAAAAACATTGTGAAATACATTTTTAACGCTGACGGTATTTTTTATTCATAGATCAATGAAAAAAATATCAAATAAACTTTGTAAAAAAATACTTTGATCTGTTCACAAAATGTGAAAAGAATTTTGAGCATGATTGTATTTATTATTATGTGTTCTGCTTTGGGATTTTATGCAAATTAGCACATATTTGGCTGACACCACCATTCTTCCCAAAACAGCCCATAAAGATCAATTGTTTATGCAGAAAATAACACTGTTGTCATGTTTTAATAATGTGACCTTCAGTAAGTGCAAATGGGAGCAACAACATGTGAAGTGTTACAATGGCATTCATTATTATGATGGTGACATAGTGGAAAGAATGCTTTTGGCTTTAACCTTGACCTTTTTCTAACCTGAGTTGTTTGATTTGATGTAACAATCGTGCCATATCATGTTGTCATGTTTTTTTTTTACAAGCACAATCAAAAATCTTGTGTCAATAATGTGATGGTGGAACTGGATCCCTCAGGGGGAGCTGGAAATTATCCCTGAGGAGTGGGATAAGTGGGTTTTCCTCCTAAGCCTATTGCCTCTGTGACCTGATCTCAGATAAGCGTATAAAAATGGTTGGATGGTACTGTAAAAATTACTTTAGGTGAAAGATCACAGGTTGTACAATGCCTCCTCCAGTCTGTGGAGGTCACAAGCTATACGTTGTATTTAAGAGTATAAACAAAAAACATATAGTAAAGTTGAATGGATCTGAGTTCATTAGGATAGATGATACCCAATTTGCCTTTTCAACCACTCCTCCATTTACTATATTACTATTGTCCTGTAATAGTTTAATGCTTAAATACCACTGCTATACTTCCAATAATCTTCACAAAAGCAAATTGTTCTCATTTAGAAAATGTCACTTCAAAATTTTAATACCATCAACTTTAATAAGTTGCAAAGTGAAATGGAAAAAAAAAATCTTTTTTTTAATTAGCTTGTTAGAGATATCATCTTATCTGTCATGAAACAATGGGACATCACTATTGCTTCTCTTTTCCTTCTCTCATCTTTCCTAGCTGTCCACTGCAAAGCTTCTTTTCTCTCACTGCCAGAGTTGGTGCTTAGTTAAAGGGATAGACACAGTTCACAGACCTTGTGCCCATCTGTTCCCCCTGATTAAAGGGGTGTGTAAATATTTCTCTGGCCAAATACTGATATCAGTTCAACTAGAGGTGCCATCTTGTTTGTTATCTGAGCCAAAACTGTGTGTATGTGTGTGTACCATTCAATATCTGTGCATGTCTAGCTATATGATAGGCTCATGGGCATTGACAGTGCCGACTCATCTCATTCCTTTCATCTCTGCTCTCCTGAGTCAGCATTTTCATCATTGAAATTTATATTGGTGTGTGTGTCTATGTGTGTGTAATGAGGGGGGGGGGGGTGCTGGGTGCTGGCAGCTGTATGTGCATTATCTATCTGCTTGTGTGTCTCTATTTACATGTTTATGCATAAAACATGTTGATGTGTTTGATTTTGCAATTCCAAAATGAGTAGGTGGCCAGACTACTATCAGATGTAGTCTCTGGCTGAGTTGCGTAAATAAGAAGCAATGAAGGAGCCAATACTAAAAACTCTAGTGGGCACACAGCACTGGCCTCAGTGTAAGCATGTAGCCAGCAAACGTATCCACAGAATAATGAGTTAGAATCTCCCTGGAGAATTGGGATAAATCTAAACAGTCAGAGTATCCTATCAGTATGTGTATTTGTTTGTGATGAGGTTTTATCTCCCAAGAGCAACTTTGGTAAATCTAAATGCTGCTCATCGGCGTAAGAGGATTTGACTTTTTTGTTGTTGTAGTAATGAGCTCTGATGAGCACCGGTGCATAAGTTGTATGCAAGTTTAGACTTATAATGACAACAAAATATTAGTTGACAAATAACTTTGGTAGAAAACACACACAGAACTTGTGATGTGGTCAATAATATCTACATCAAACAACTGTGTGTGAATGGGTGAATGTGATATGTAGTGTAGAGTGCTTTGAGGGGTCAAACTGACCGGAAAAGTGCTATATAAGTACTTTACCATATAATTTTAAATTAAATGAAATTAAATTAAACTGAGAGATAAATAAATAGCTTAAGACATGTAGTGCAATGCAAGGCTACAGTAACATAGTGACATTAATTGTAGTTTTGAAACCCTCTAAAAACCCCACAGTTCAATCCTTTTCTTTAAGAGATGAAGTAAAAGCTACAGCTTTTCTTATGGGTTAGTGGTTTTTGTTTTGTTTTTGTTTTGTTTTGTTTTTTTTTGGGGGGGGGGGGGGGGGGGTTCCACGGAGGTCCCACA
>JBAMHW010000009.1:24191313-24204918 GCA_037177495.1 Rhadinocentrus ornatus | reverse complement strand
CTCATTATTGTAACAAAGTACCTGGTCTACACTGTTTTAGTCAACCTCAGTAGATAATAGAAACCATCAGCACACGTAAATGTCTCTGCATGTCTCCCCATACCTGTTAGTATAAAGTGCAGTTTAAAATACTAGTAAAACAGCATGTAGATGTGCAAAGAAATCTTCACTGAATTAAAGTGCTTTACATCATATACATCTGTTTTTATTGGTGTTTACACTGATACAGTCGATATCTGGCAACAGGAAACTGGTTATACTAAAAATCATCATTTGAAATATGAAATGCAGCAATGAACAGGCTAAAACAGGGATGCAGCAAACTTTTTGTTTAAACATTTTATTTAAACATTTCTCTCTTGCCGCCTCCTCTTCTCCACCGCAGTGTCCAAGCCCAGGTGGTAAATGCCTTAGTGCCACTGCTGGCTCTGTAGTTTGATGCTGATGAAGTGACCTACAGTAAAAATACAATGGCAGTTTATATGAAAGCAAACATTATTTATGTACTTTATGGGTACTTTGCAGATTATTATCTAAAGTAATGTACAATCAGCTACGGCTCAGTCAGCAAAACGATGGAAACTGGTGATTCCTAATCAGTTTTCAGATCAAGGACCGTTTAGTTTACGCCACAAACACCGCAGTGCTTAATCTGGAGGTTCAACAACGATGAATAAACATAATGAAAGATGAAAAATGAATCTATAGAATTAATTATTTCTAACATTTAAAGCCTGTTTACGTCCGTGAAACCGGCTAAAAAGCTGCTAACATGTACGTGCGCTAACTCTACTGAGTCGGTAGAACCACAGCCTCCAGCAAATGATCAGATCCATAACTGTCGTCATGGATAGAAGAGACTGGGAGCATGCTGTTGTTTATATTAGAATTATGATAGAATAACTTCATACTTACATCTGTACTAAACAGCCTTCGCCTGCATCGGTACCACTGCATCGCTGGTCGCTATTGTTCACCTCTGGGAAACTGGTTGAAAGTCCCTCCCCTTCCGCTACATCAGCAAAATGCTGTCTTTTTGGTGCACGTAATGTCCATCGTTTAACACTAGATTTTTGCCCGAGTTTAGGGCAGCATCCGGCTACTTTCAGTGCACTGCGTTTTAACCAAAATTTCTGTGTCAGCACACTAAGCACTTAAATTCAAAGTATAGAAGTGTGCGGTTTGGAACACACCCATTGACTACAAATCTCCTAATTTTTTTTTAGACCCAAGTCACTCCTTGCAGCACGTAAAAAAAATTAAGCCTTTATGGACACGCATTAAAAATAAGTCTATTGTAAAGGTGAAAGGAAAGTTATTGTAATCTTTATAATTGCTTAGTTCACTTGAGTACATAGTGAGCAAAGTAAACTAAAGTAAACTTGTGTAAAGCCTAAAGCTCTTCCATTTTTGCTGTCTTGTATTTATTTGATGGTTTGTTTTCATTTTCAGGAAGTAATCATGCAAAGCAATTGGGGGATGCATGGGATGCCAACAAAGTTTAAAATTGGAATGTGAAAGAAAATAATCCTCAGTCAATGGGATGCTTACTTATACGGTGCGTTTTTCTATACGTTTCTCTGTACACAGGAGCTATTTGTAAAAAGTTGACATTTACTGGCAAACTCAAGTTGCAGGTTGTTTTTGTACATAATTCATAGCAGGAGAATAACAGTTCAGATCTGATGAACTTGATATCATTCTTATATAATCATGAGATTAAAACATATGATCCATAATTTGTTATTTCCCAGAAGAGAGGATGTGTCACTGTTTTCAGGACACATCTCTCTAACTGGATATGTAGCTGCTCACCTCTGTTTTTCTGTTTGAAGTCAATAAACTATGAAGGATGAATCATTTGAAGCTAACGCTGTTTTGAATGTACCCCATTTGAATCTAATGTGTTTCAAAGCATGTGTGCTTTGAAGTCAATACCCATCTCCCTCAGAGGCCACAGCTCTTAGAGACAGTCTTCTGTGAAGTCAGTGTGTGTCCCATTTGGAAGTCAATGCTTGTTACAGGATGGATAGCAAAGGAGCATTGAATGCATGGGTGAGTAATAGTCTTGTGGTTGGTTGCTTTATAAGCATGGGTCGCTAACTTCTCTTTGAAATGGGAATTATTTCCTGTTCTGAATACCTTGGCTTTGTTATTGAGTTCATAGTTAAATTAGATGTTTGTGTGCATGTGTATCTTTGTTGTTGTATGTTAAAGTTTCATCAACAGTCCTTCTGTAGCTTTGTTAGGGGCAGTGCTCTCAGCTGTATACAATATGATTGTTAGTACTTATTTGCTGTACATTATGGTCAGACAACAACTTAAGCTGACAGGAGAAATTGAGAATGACAGAACCTTAGTACTTTGCAAAAAAATCTAAAAACAAGTTGACAAAAAGTAGTTTTAATGAGCAGCTGTATTCTCACATCACAAAACAAATCCACAAAAAAAAATAAAAAAATGAAAAGGAGAATAATCAGAGTTAAAAACTTTACTCCAACTAAAAACACAAAGCTACATTCCTAATTGTTGTAATTACATCACATATATGAAATAAGGTGCTTATTTTTAACGTTTCTTTTTTCTTTTCTTTTTTTTTTTTGCTTGTGTACTTCTTAATCGAGAATGAAACCCTTTTTATACCTATGTTTACATACTACAAGCAAGTTGTTTGTGGCATATGGAAAACATGAGACCATCTCAGTGCAGATTTTAAGTTTGAAACAATGATTGTAACCCTCACACACTCACAGACAGAAATGCAAAAATATATAATTATGTGATGTCATAAGCTACATTTCCAATACCCCTAGAATTGCACAAAACCTAAAAATAGCAATTAAAAAAATGGTAACGGAAACACCTAAATTTTGAAAAACATCTCAAATATTGCGAAAAAATGTTTACGCTCTCGCAATATTGGTTTTCAGATGTGTCGATATAGAAGTATATTGCAAAAGTGTAATGGAAATACCTTTTTTCACATTTACATATCGCCAGATGTGACACTGGGGGTTGCATCAGAACTCATTTTGAGTAAAGATAGCACGTATGTATGGACACAAAAGGAGACAGAAACCTTCATACAAATATTTAAAGAAAAGGTCATAACCATCATCTTTGCAAGCAATAGCGAAATGCAGACTTTTACTACTTTTACAAGTTTTCTATTCTCCTCAAAGTGGAGTCTTGCAGGGCGAGATTTTGCAAGAATTACAACTGCTAAACACCATTTACAGGAAAAACCTGCAAATTGCAATTGTACTTTGTCAAAGTTTTAGAAATATTGCTTTTATTTAGTAAAAAACTGTAATGGGTGTCCAGCTATAAACACATTACCACTGGTCTAATAATAAGAAAAGTGTGTTTTGCTGGTGACTATAGAAATTTAAGAAAAGTTTAAAGAAAACCTTTAAATTATTTGCTTACAGTTCTACCAGCTACCAGTGATCCAAGCAAGAAGCTGAGCAAACATTCAGAAGGGAAATGAAATGGAAGGGGAAGGAAATATAGAGGAAATTAAAAACTGAGTTTTTTAGGTTTTTTTTTCATCTTACACTTCTCTTTTTATTGTATTTATTTATTATATTATTTATTATATTTATTAGTTATATCACAGAAAGGTATGCCTTTACTCTTTAAATCTCTAGGTTATCTTCCACTGATGAAGATTCTTGGTAAACAATAAATAAATAAGAAACTTTTCCCAAGGTAATTTTCCCAATACTTTACATGTAAATAAAAACAAGAAAATTGAAGGGCACCAATGCAACAACAGTCATTTTTGTTATGGATAGTATTCAGTTTGGGTCCCAGCAGAGCTCGGCCGTGTACCTCCCTCATGCTTGCTTTGACATGGACCATTTAAAAACAAAAAAATCAGTTTAGCTTTTTTTCTGTGCTCCCCTGTGATAAACTGGATTGCTGTGCATATGGTCCATTATTAGCAGCACATCTCTGTTCTTTGTCTTCATCCCACTTCCATCAGCAGTAGCATAAGTGAAACATTAAACAGCACCACAGAATAGTAACCCTGCTGCTGCTTCTTTTAATTCTAATTCATGACTACAATTGAGGTAGTTGTATGAAACTGAAATTGATTATAAATTACTTACACTTCTCAATGGAGCTTGTGTGCTCCTGCAATATATCTCAATAAAAGGACAAAGAATTTATGTATCGTTACGACCAACTATAGGGGGTATGAAAAGGTGTAACAAATGAGGAGTACTGTGGACAGATGTTAATAAAGCAAGCCAGTAGATTTTTTGTTGTAATGGGCAATGGAGAACAAACAAACATTGGTAATGACAAGTGCTGTGTTTAGCGAAGCTGCTTAACGTAAAAACACAACAGAACTACCAACTAACTAACTCAATACCAGCCAGTTGAAATAAAAAAATAAAAATAATCAAAAGTGGGAAACAAAAAACAAAACAAAAAACTGGCCTGCTAATCTATGGTTAACAAAAAGTGAAGCAGCTCCAATAGCTATGCTTACTGTATATATAAAAAACTCACAATTGCAACCTAAACTAGCACAACACACTAATTTTAACTATTCTAAACTAACCAAAAAGTACAACTTTAACTCTAACAAAACAACTTTAAGAGAAGCCAAAAGAGCTTTATATAATATCAAAAACAGGAAAGAAAACAAGACTACCAGTCAATACTCTAAACAAAAGAAAAAGCCAGACAGTTCTAACACTGGTAAATAACTCTAGTCTATCTATATAAATTACCACCGATTAAACACAAATAGGCACACAACCACAAGTCCATCAAGCCGAGGGCAAACTGTCTGTACCAAACAGTTGCCGATGAGTTTATAGTTGCCTCTGGCATTTATTTCCTGGCTGGTGACATCAGGAGCAGCAATTGGACCCGTGATGATCCAATCAGAAGGGAGGATGCAAAGGTGTGCCAGATCCAGCCAACTCCAAGCAGGCAACGGGGGCAGGCATTTTCATGTAGGATTAGCTCCAGGTGGCAGCAATAAGTGGCTTCCATAACATGTATAGATTAACATCCTAACAGATAATTAGAGTGAAAAGCATCTGTACTTAATTGCTCATTTTAAAAAGGCATATTTAAGATGGTAATCCCCTGCACCAATTGCTATTTAAGTCATTGCAGCATTGTACTTACTTTTCAAGACTATTTTCTACATGACTAATAAAGTTGGTGTAAAAAAAAAGGAATAAATAAAATAAATTCTGCCTATAAAAAATTGTTTTTAGTTCTTATATAATGTATTGTGTAATGTAATACTAATTCATTAGTCAAAAACACATGGCATAGACCAAACTCTGTAAAACATAAAATACCTGGTGGAGGACTTTCCTACTTTTTGTGCACAATTAACACATAACTTTGTACAAGGATTCCTCTATTCTTTCCTCCATTCTTCTGTAATGTATTATCCACCTTTTCATTGTTTGTAAGAATAGAAAGAATAGAACGTTATTGTGATTGCAACAAGTGCAACAAAATTATTATTATTGTACCTTTGCCTGAAACTTTGGTATTTTTGGCCACAGCAGAGTAACGGATATGTGTAAATAAGTGTGTGTTGCTTCTTATCAATATTTTTGATTATAGGTGGGAGTATTGAGTAATAATTTATTAAACTCAGTTGTCAGGACAGCAGTAATGCTTGTGTGCACACCCATTAGTGTTTTCCAAGCCTCACACTGAAAAGCATCTCTCACAGGTTGAAATGTTGAAGCAGCTAATCACAAGCTCCATAATGTCAAATCAATTGGAAACTGCTGTTCAGAGACTATCTGGCTTGGGAGTGGGTTGTTTGGGCCTAAGACATAGTTCATCTTTAATCTCGATTAGTGTAATGACTCTAAATGTAGTGTGTAATAATAGTGTACACTATTATCAATAGCATGTTGCATCATCTGTCTACTATTACCTAGTATTCAATTGAAACTGAGTATTTGGTTTTAGGAAGACATCCCCTATAAATCACACATTTACTGACATTTTGAGAAAAAAACTAACTGTACGTTTGTAGTTTCTGTCACAATTGTGTTCTGATCAGTTGATTGATATATGAGTTACAGAAAAGTTAAGTTAGTAAAAGATTCCCATGGGCTGATATATCAAGAGCACCCAGCTGTCAGACAACCACAAGGAGTCTCAGAAGAACATGTCCATACACACACACCCACACACAAATATCTGATTTATATTGCCTGTGGGGGCACTCTATTAACACAGTCTATTCCCTATCACCTAACCCTAATCTTAACCATCACTTAAGTCATATTTTAACACTTAAAATAAATTTTAGCCCCCAAAATTCACATTGCTCCTGTGTGCTAATGCAGCCAAAAAAAAAAAATAAAAATATGAGCGCACCAGGTACATCCTATTCTTAAGAAGAGACGGGAGCTTGGGGAGTTTAATTGTTTAGTCCAGGAGCTGAAGCTGTACCACAACCGCTTCGGGACCGACTTTCAGATCTTCATAATTCAGCTCATTGGCAATTGTTTGCCACACATTGTCTTTGTGATCATTGTCGCGGTAATTCTTGTCTCGCTTGTCGAACAAACACGAGTGTTGTGTGACAAATGTAATAAGACGCTCGGCCACGGTGATACAAAGTTTGAAAGACGCAGCAGTGAGAAGTGACACTTGCATAGCTCGCTACACCAGCTCTGGGGACGCTATTAATACGCTGTCTGTTTGTTCGATTGCGGATCTGTCGAATGTGAATATTAAGAAAAATCTAACTCAGTCTGAAAAAAAAAATCTCGCAAAATCGCTTAATGGAAATTTGTCACTGATGTGAACATTTCCATTGACTTCTCATTGACTCGATAGTTGGACGAAATGTTCGGAGTAGGTGTGTAAAGGCCTTAAGTGTTAAATTTGTTTTCATGCTTTCATACCATAAATTTGGTACTTGTAAGGGATATTGTGAACTTGAGACTAAATTTAGTCAGTCAGTCAGTATCTATACCGCTTGTTCCTATTAGGGGTCGCGGGGTGAGCTGGAGCCTATCCCAGCAGTGTTTCTGGTGAAAGGCAGGGTACACCCTGGACAGGTCACCAGTCCATCGCAGGGCCAACATAGATACGGACAAACAACCATTCACGCACACACTCATTCCTAGGGAGAATTTAGATTCACCAATTAGTCACCAATTAACCTAACATGCAATTAAATGTCATTTTTTAAAATAATGTTTATTAGTTTATCCATTTATTCATCCATTTATTTCCACATTTATTAATTTTTTTCCTGTCCATTTTTTTTAACTTTTTTCATCCATTCATTTGATTTCCTCCATTACTTATTTATGCATTTATTTTTACCTTCCTACATTTCCACTTCTCCTAATGCACACATTTACTTTTCCTCACTCCTCCACATTTTTACTTTTCCTCACGTATTATTCCCTCGAGTGTATGCTGATGAGGTGGGCGTTGTTAACGTTGGCCTAAAGCATGATTGGTCAGCTACCAGAACAACTGTCAACCAATTAACTCTCAGGCTCTGCCCTGTGACTTCTGTCACTGGGGTAATACTTCTCCTTTCAATACCGCCTAAAACAAGCTAGCATTGCTACAGCAGGACAACAATGACATCAGAATCAAGACCCTTGGCGAATTTGCTTCGAGAAGCAGCTGACCTTCTTGAAAACAGTAATTTTCTGAAGAATATTTCACCCAAATAAAATTTAAAAAATTACATTTTCCCCGCTACTGTGCTAATGTTAAATTATCTAAGCTTTTCTTTTCTTTTATTAGCCAATGTTTCACCAAGTACTGTTATTAGTGCAAGTGCTCTGACTCTGAGAAACGCGGCTTCGAGCAGCGGAAACAGAAGTTTGACCCTGTAAGTTTCTTATTTTCTAATTTCTTTTTTAAATTATTACTCCCGAGTATGACGCATAAAATATCTCCTCTGTTGTCTTATGTGCCCTGCAGCTCAAATCAGTCAGGACCACTTCAGAAATGTCTTATTTGTGGCGAAGAATTCCCCTTTGCTGATATTAAGGCACACTGTGATGAATGCACAAGGTAATACCCAAATGGTTTTCTGAGTCAATATTTGCAAACTCAGTACATTTATTGTAATTCAATGTGGTCCACTCCAACAACTGTCTATATTCTCTTTATGTATGCATTTGAATGAAAGATCTGAAGATTGTACATAATATATAAGATATATATTTTCTAGGCAGTGCAAGTATTGAAGTAACTAATTTACAAGAGATTCTGATCAATTTAGATTTTTTCTTCATTCAAATCCAATTTTATTTGTAAAGCACTTTTCCTGCAAGCAGAGTGCTTCACATAATAAAAACAATTTATTAACATTAAAATGAAATAAGGTTTCTCAAAGTGAAGTAAACAACATTGCAATTTAAAAACACAAACCCCCCAAAAATGTCAGACATGGGCTGCTTTCTACATACAGAGCAGGCATGGAGGATTGTCATAAGGAAAACACTGGGTTTACATTGTTAAAGCTCAACAGTGTTTGCCGCCCTGAGGCCCTCCAGCACTCTGTTCTACTGATGACGGCCATGATAGTAAAATTAGGCCACGAGTTCTAGTTCTCAATTTAGTTACAACTTTAAAATGAGTGTAATGTCGTCCCACTCTATGGCCCTAATCAGAACTCATGCCGCTGAGTTCAAGAGTTACTGTAGACTAGAAATACTCTTTTTGGAAGGCCAGAGAGCAGTTCATTACAGTAAACAAATTTTTTCGAAATAAAAGCATCCAACAGAATTATTCAGAATAGGAAAATCTGTCCTTACTGGAGACTGTTTTTAAATTCATTATTTTTTTAAATTGAAATTTTATCTGGTGTAAATTTGTTTTTCTGAATTGCAGTTGTATTGCAAGATACAGTTTTTAAACTTAAAGAAAATCCCCTCTATATTTTAGACTGCAGAGCAATGCTGAAAAAGAAATGGTTGTTGTGACTGAGGGATCCAGCCATCAACAAAGAGAAGATGGCACATGTACAACACCTCAGGAGAGTGACACAGACAGGGCTATCAGCCCAGATGTGTCCGTGCCGCTAAAGAAAATATGACAGATAATGTTATGCAGCAGAGACGTGTCTCATCCTGATATCAATCATCCCACTGAGGAACAAGGTGAATTTTTTTAATTAACCTTTTCATTTTAGTTATTTCTCACTTTTACACTATTCATCTGTAACTGAGTTTGCTATAACTTTTAATTCTTAGATTGGAAAGACGAGCCAGATCCTAACAAGGCTGCAAGGAGATTTAGGAATAACCTAATGGATAATCATGCTGCTCGAAGACCACTAAATCTCTCCATGGGTCTTGCTGACAGCACAGAGGACAGGGAAAAGGCAATCCTTTCCTTTTATAAGATGGCTCATATTGAATGGGCCTCACCACTGATATGCACACTGAAGGGTAAATTTCTTTCTGACTTAAAATTCCGAACGCAAATAAGAACAAATTAGTTTCTCATCTTTATTTACAACTGACAATGCTAGCTGTTGGAACAAATGCTTACTTGTAGAAATGCACTGTGATGTTTACCTCATATAAAGAAAGTAGATAATAAGTCACTAGAATTGTTAAATAAATTCATGCAACAAAAATGGATATAAATGTAAAGTCTCTATTAAAATTGACACAGACCAACAGAATAATTGTAAAGAAAGTTTTTCAATACAAATGTAAATTTCTATGGTTTCAAATCTTTTTTCCTTTAGTTCACATTACAGGCTGTACAAAAGCATTGAAGCACAAGATCGAACAATATTTTCAGTTAAATGCTTAATGCATTGTATTTTTCACTTTTTTAGGAGATCCAGCTGTTGGTGATAGCGTTACCCGACATTTCTTTGCCACTATCATGTCAAAGCTTCAGTTTGGCATTGATATTTCTTTTGGTAAGTTAAAATACTTTTTGCTCATCTATACAAACTGTGTCAAAAGATGAATGCTGGACTTCATCTGAACCATCTTTGGACAGTAAAAAAGTCTTAAACTACATATACCCATGAGCAAAGACTGACCTAAGTATATTTGTATTGAAAATATGTATTACAGGCATCCGTCTGATCATCTATAGCCACCATAGGCAATTGCCTAGGGCGCCAGCTGTTGGAAGGGGCACCAAATTTCAATATAAAAACTAAAGAAAAAAATTTTTTTAGCGTGCTGGCAGGTGAGAGAGTGGAGCCACGCAATTTTTTTTTTTTTTTTTTTTGGCGCATCCAGGTTTGCAATGATAATGCTGATGGGTGACGTCACCTTGTCGTGTGTTGCCAACAAGAAAATCATTTGAAAAGTTTATAATGAAAAGACAATCCAAGCCGCCAGGTGCTGCTTACAGAAAACCTAGGAAGGAGGAGGAAAAAAAAGTCCAAAGTAGAGGTATGTCTGAGTTACTGAGCATTAAGGCAGTGTGGGTTAACTTTCATCAACAGAGGGCTAACGCTAGCTAGCATAGATGCTATTGTACTGTAACAACAATATATGAGCAACATAATAATTCAAGTACCACTTATATTATGCCATAAAAAGCATGCATGTCATAATGTCCAAATTACATAAAGTAAAGGTCTGATACGATGTAAAAATCTTCTAATTGTATTTGCAATGCAGTAGTTATGCAACAATTTGTTTATTGTAAGAGTAGGCTACAACTCTTTAATGTTACTGCTATAAAACTTAAAGTAATGTGTTAAACTTGTATTTGTCCAGATGTGCTGAGAAAACCATTGCAGCCACAACAGGCACATGTAGAAGCTGCTGGAGAGGAGGCCTCAGCCTCATGTTCTTCACCGGAGGCTCTCAGTGATGTTTATTTTATCTAACAATTATTAAATAATAATTGGATCTGTAGCAGCAGATCTAAATGAAGAACACTGAATGCACAATGCAGAAATGTCATAAAGATGATTCTATTCAATTGAATACTTGTCTGTGTCTCTCTGAGTGGTGGTCTGGTGGCTGGAAGGGCATTAGGTGAATTATCTTAAAAACTAAACAACTTTGTGTAACAACTTGCATGCTTTAAAAATTAATTTGATTGCTTGATTGATTTTTTGTTTTGCCGTTTGGCATTATTTTGTTTTATTTATCATAATTGTAGCATTTTTTTATAGTTTAATGTGTTTTTTGATTGCACCATTTTACATTGTTTCAGGATTTGTAAATTTTTTGCCCTGGACTTTTGCACTAAATGTTATTTATTTTTTTAACTAAATGTTATTTATTTTGTGCTATTTATCATTTTTGTAGCAATTTATTCAGTTTAGAGTGTTCCAGTGTGACTTTGTTTTAATTGTTAATAAAGAGACAAGAATTTAGACATTAGTTACAAAATGTGTGCGAATGAGTTATGTAGCTTCAGTTTCAGTAAGCATTTTGCCTTATGATGTGGGGCGAAAACTCCTTATTGTCTAGGGCACCTGCCGGCCTAAGGCCGGCCCTGGGCGTGGGAAGGCGTTTCCTCATGCCCACTTTAGAGTTGATTCTGATTTATAAACAGAAACAGGCGTGGGATGTGCTTTGATAAATCTGAAAGTAGATTTCCTTCTTGCACTGCAGACGCCGCCTGTAGTTTAAGCACAGTTTTATAAATGAGGCTCCTGGTCTTCAAGAGCAGGCCAGAAAAAACAGTTAATCCCAATTTTGGCATTGCAAAGGACCTCAACATGTACAGTTGTATCTGTGATGACACCTAGGTAGAGGTCACCATCGCACTTTATCATACTTTCTTTTTTTAATATACTTTATTATTCCCATGATGTGAAATTCTTTCACTGCATTTAACCCACCCTAGTTGCTAGGAGCAGTGGGCTGCCAGATTCCAGCATCCGGGGAGCAGTCGGGGGTTTAGGGCCTTGCTCAGGGGCCCACAGTGGTTTTACCTTAGTTGCCAGCCTGGGGACTTGAACCCAGGTTCTCCAGACCCAAGCCCACCTCTGTAACCACTAGGCTCAACAACTCAGGTCATTTCAAATGTAAACTTTAAAAATCAAGTTAATACTGTAATATCAACAAATATTCAATCAAATAGATTATTAAAATAATGGACTCTACTCAGTCCTGTTGCTGATACTCAGTCCTGTTACTCATATAATGTGTAATGGACTGAATGTAACAGGACTGAGTTTTTAGCATAGAGTTAGCAAAAACATCAAATATAGCCACATGGCATCCTTGCTAATAGCATGAAGATACTAAGCACAATCTAGTGATTCACCTAAAATGTCTATCTTTAAAATAAACAACCGACAACTTATGTATAATTTAAGTAAAAGGACAGTATTTTGAGATTGACCTGCTTGGTCATAGTTAAAATATTATCAAATATAAGGAAAAATGAATGAGGGAACTTACGTTTGTTCTTCCAATGGCCATCGGAAGATCCAGCAGATATAATTTCCTGTTGTGCATGTGACTTATGGAATGTTCCAAATTAATCATATAGACCCTTTTTTTTTATTATTTATTTATTTTTTTTCTAAATAGACCCTTTCAAAGTTTGCAAACATTGTGACGTATCTTGTGGGCGAAGCTAAGCCTGGAGGCAAAAGCGGAGGCTAAAAGCTATGTTGTCAAGTGGCAGCTAATAATTTTTGGTGGCATTTTAGTAAATGTAGGGTTTTCAAGCAACTGGTTCAGTCTCGGAACTGTTGGAATTTGTACAGACGCTCACTCTACGGGACCGTGTCGGCTATTTTAGAAAATTTGATGGGAGTAGGCTGGCTGATACCTACATCTTAGGGGAGTGGCATGAAAATCTTTTCTGGCGACGGTCAAGTGGCCAGACGCCTACATGTACCTAATCGAGACACCATGTGTGTACAACAAAAAGAAACTCAAAGCATATAAATGCTTACAAATATGTCACAAAAGACCACGTTCCAATAATAAAATACATCAACTTTGTGCGCTGCGGTCTGAAGTTTAGCATTAATGCGCTTGCTAATGCATTGATAAAGGTAACATTATATATCCAACATTTTTATTTATAATATATATGTACAATTTTGTTAATTTGGACTCGATAACTATCACTTAACATTTTATTTAACTTACCTGATATAAAGTGTGCTCTGCAAACACAAGAATTGTTGATTGTCGTCTCTGTCCTGTCCTTTTGTCTTATTGCATTTAGCTATAATTGTCTTCGTTTTTTTCTGAGCAGGTATCCTAAAAAACTTTAATTTATTGCCAGGAATGTTGTTCCTCCTATTCTGGCACCCAAAAACAACAAGACAACATTTTTAAGTTGTAATAACACTTGAGATAGCTCGTTTCTGCAGTGTTTTTTACCGGCTTTCCTCAGTTTTTGCTTTTGGATACAGTAGTGACGTCACTGATTATGTAGGCCATAAAAGGGTCTATAGGGTAATATGTTAGGGTAAACGGACTGAGTGAAAACCTAGGGACACGACTGAAATGTGCATTTTTACCCTCCCAAAAAATAACAATGATTAGTTTAGAAAACTCCTCCCTGAGCCCCCATCTTACCGTGGTGGAGGAGTTTGTGCGTCCTGACGATCCTAGTGGCTATGTTGTCAGGGGCTTTATGCCCCTTGTAGGGTCACCCATGGCAAACAGGTGTCTA